>CM019156.1:14770391-14850074 GCA_009733165.1 Naja naja | reverse complement strand
AAGTGATATTCATGGCAATTGACCAAAGCACCTTAATGTTGGTTTGTGCTGTTACACTGCTTCCTGACAAGTTCATAAATTAAGCATCTCCTAATTCAGAGAGCAAGAGAAATAGTAAGGAGGCAATGCAATGAAATGGACAGTCTAAAGAAACTCAAGGTGTTTACGCCTGCAGTCCTCCAGCAAATAAGAGTTATTGGCACTAGATGGGTCATAGAATTAAAAGAAGCCAAATGGTGAGGTCATTATACAAGGCCAGACTTGTAGCTGTGGAGTTTCGCTCAACATTATCCTGAGGGCTACACAAATACTCACCGACACTTCAGCAGACTGAGATGTAAAAATTGCTTTTGGCCACTGAAACTATTCTTGGTTTAGAAGTTTTCCAATTTGATGTTGAAACAGCTTTCACATGCTGACCTGGATGAAGAAATTTACGTCAGAGGTCCTCCAGGGTTCCGAAGCAAGAAGGATACTTGGCTCCTAAACAAAAGTCTTTATGGTCTGAAACAGTCTGTTTAATGTGGTACTTATGTCTTACTGACAAACTAAATTCAATGGGCTTTATTAAGTCCAAACTGATGAATGCGTTTCACAAAAAGATCTGAGAAGTTATATGAGATAATTCTTGTTTATGTTGATGATATTGTTTATATTGGTCCAAATAAGCAAATGAGTGAGAATTTTGCTAAAGCTTGCAGAAATATTTTACATTGAAATATTTAGGTTACATTAACACTTATTTGGGTGTTCAGATTACCAAAACTCAGAAGGGTTTAGTCTTTCACAAGAAGATAAGATTGAACAACTTTTGCATCATTGCAATATGAAGGATGCTAAAACAGCTAGCATACCTATGCAAACAGATTTTCATAATCTGGCACATGAACCAAGTCCTGATTTTGAAGATCAAACACTTTATTGTTAGTAATTGGGTCATTGTTATACATTAGTAGTTGGACCAGACCGACATTGCACTTAGTGTTAATCTTTTGTCACAACACGAGGTAAGGCAAAACAGTTTCATTGGTTATGCATTAAGAAGTTGTTGAAATATCTAAAGCACACTAAAATATGGTTATTAGAACCAACACATACTGATTATGCAGAATTATGTTGTTATGCAGATTTTGATTGGGCGAAAGAGATAAGTCAATAAAGTACTTCAGGTTATATGATGTTTTAAATGGATGTCCTGTTTACTGGCATGTGCGTAAACAGAACTTCATTTCTTGTTCATCTACTGAAGCTGAATATGCTTGTGTTTCAGATGCATGTAATCTCTAACGTGGTTTGATGCTTTAGTCACAGATATTGACACACCATTCAGCCAATCATCGCGGATGGAAGACAACAATCTGGGTTTATATTTCTGAAACACGTCACAGGTTCCAGGTCCAGACACATTGACATTCATTATAAGAACATAAAGCAATTAGTTAAACAAGGTTTTGTTAAATTACAGTATGTGTCCACACATGATCAGATTGCTGACATGCTCAACAAACCACTTCCAGTTGCTCAGCACGAATATTTACGTGAGAAGATATGCCTTACCTAATGTTCGCTCAACAGACAAAGAAGGGGTTGTCACTACATTTTTTTATTTGTCTGCTAAGCGTCTAGGCTAAGATTTGCAGGCAGAGCCTGCTAGAACATTGTTATCTTGCCTCTATAGCAACATGAGATAAGACTGTCTTGTGATGTCTGATTTACTGCGCATGCTTGAAACAAGAGTTTTACATTTTTTACTTCTTTACTTCCTGTAACTTCTTATATATGCCTGTGTGTGCTTAACTGCGTTTAGGTAATGTAGTCAGTTAGGTTTGTTATTTTTGTAAATAAAAATATGTTTCTTAGATTATTTTCTGGGTTTTATTTAATCAAAGTATACTGCAAAAGAAAAGCACAGTCTATCATCTCTAATTAGCAGGGATTTATGGAAGCAACACACTACAAATAACAACAATACATTAACAGTGTGGCATCAATATATCATACATGTCTTATTGCATTATATTCATATTAATTCATACTTCTTCAATATTTATTTTCAACCTTACTCTCTCCAAATGCCTACCACCATATCAATTAAACATACCCAATAATTTCATTATTCAATTTTCTCCCTGTTTTCATTTTATTTTTTTTAAATGAAAGATTCTCATTTGGCAAGCAGTGTGGTTCCAGGTTTCACCTCTCAATACAAACATGACCATAATTACCTATTCATTTTATTTGTTTAATTTCATATTGCATCATCCTTGTCATTATTAATTATTAAGCTTATCTTATCCAATTCCAATTCATGTTCTCATATCTTATTTTACAATATTATCTAAGGTTCTTATCTCAATTCTATGTTCATTTATTCAGTTCCAAATCTAATATATCTCCTTCCATTTTTCTTAGTATATTCTCATATCTTATTTTACAATGTTATCTAAAATTCTCATCTCCTTTCTATTATCATTTCTCTTATTATTATTATTATTATTATTTTTCCTGTCACATTTGTCATTTTATCAATCCTTATCTGTAAATATAGTTGTCCCCTCTAGTTAATAATTCGAGCTAACCACCTTCATTCTTCCTTAATATCAATCTCCCTATCTAATATAAAACACAAATATATATATATTTCTCAGATTCTGCATTATATTTTCTCTATGAATCATCTATACATTACAAAATACTATTTTCAATATATTCTTATACATCCCAACATATTACCTTGCGGAATCCCCTTCCTTATCCCTTTTTTTTACCCATTATCTCTCACTCTTTGAACAATGTGCCTTCTTTTCATCCTTGTTTGTTTCCTGTTCCTCTTTATTTTCTGGTCCTTTCTCTTAATTCCCTTTTCCCCCATTCTTATTCCCCTCCTTGTCTCATTCCAGTTATTAAACTTTTCTGTCTCCCTTTGATTTTCCTTTGCACTTCCTTTTTCTGCTTTTCCCTTCTCTCTTTAACCATTTTCCGAACCATACTCCCTTTTATCATCCCATCAGACCACAAATTTTTAATTCTAATTCCTTTTCCCCCCGCTTGAATAATTGTTGTTCATTTTGTTCTTCTAAGTTGGCTTCTTCTTTATAGAACTCCCCCCCCCTCTGGTTTATTGTGTTCTTGTGTATGCTGAATCACCATTTCTAATTTCTGTAGTACATAATTACACATTTCAAGTTTAATTTTTATCATGTCCCTTGTATCTTGCATATCCGATCTTATGTCTTGTAAGTCCAGTCTTATATCAATAAGTAACTCCTCTGTTTTATCTTCTCTTTTTTCCTTAATAGTTGAAATCCTCTTCTTTGATAGACATATTCAATCCAGAGTCCAGTATTTCAGCCAATATCTTTTAATTTTTTTTTCTACAATTTATACTCTTGAATCTTTATTCCAAATCTTCTAATCGGCCTCCCAACTGTTTCCCAAATTACTGGGTGGTTCTATGACAATAATAATGTTCCTTTTATTTTCTTTCAAATTCCAAGATCGAAAGTCCCAAACAGACCAGACGCTTGTTTTAAAACATATTAAAATTTTCCTGTACCATCAGGTGGCACTCTTGAGTCTTTTTCTTTTTAACTTTCTTTGTTGAATATGATATTTTTATTAAGTTTGCTAATTTCAATCATTAGCTATTCTTTTCAACACACTCAATTCCAGCATTTAGTTATGCCCTTTAAGTGCCCACAATTCAATATCTGTCCAGTTTAATTTTTAAACCTTTGTTGTGTTAATGTATTTTCCTTTAAATTTCTCCTCAAGATTAGTCCAGTAAAATAATCAAATCCAAATTAAAAAACGCATTTTCTTTCTCACTTTCTCTGGTTGCCGCTTCCACACACTTTCCTCCAAAATAGCCCTTTAATTTGATACCGGGGTACCTCAAAAGCGATGTCATTTGCCTGGTTCACACTCTGCCTGCTACTTCTCTCTCCAGCACAAAACTTAGTTTCCCAGAATGTTCTTCGTCTTCGTGGTGGCCATTTTAGGACCACCACTGCAGCTTGCCTTCGGGAGGGATTTTCCTGTCAAGGAGGGGAGTTGCAGCTCCCCTCGACTCTCCAGGCAATTTCCCCCTTCTTCACCACCCCACCAGGGTGGTTCTGGTCCCGACTGGGAACCTCCAGCAAGAGAGCTTGGGCAAAACTGCACACGATTGTTGATTCTGCACCGACACCGATGAGGAACAAACCAGAAGTTTCACTGTTCTGTCCACACTACACATTAGTCTATGTGCAGCTCGACATCAGCTAAACCCATTTATCCGCCAATAAAACAGACTGCGTGTGCAGATCTGAATGCTTTATTGAAAGAACAGGATATGGTGAAGCTGGGGAAAATAGGAATACATACAATGAGAAGCAAATACAAGATAGGCAGTATTGAATTACTGCTGAACATAACAATTAATAAATACAAATAATTTAAATCTCACCAGAGATGCTCTGTGTGTGTGATGTGGGTTTGTCCTTGAATGATCATGTGCCACAGATTAAGATGGATTCTTCTTTATGCTTCTGCCTTCTCCAAATGCTAAAGGAAATAGAGTTTGGCTTCCCAACGTGCACTTGCTTTGAGAGTGCAGGCTGATTGGTAAAGAGGTTGGGTCAGCTTCAAACAATATAATTGGCATTTGTCTCTCTGGCCACTATTATTTATTTATTTATTTATTATTGGGATTTCTATGCTGCCCTATCTCCCGAAGGACTCAGGGCGGCTCACAACAATAAAAACATACAACACAAAATTTTAAAAAGTATTAAATAACCATCCCAATAAGCTAATTAAAATGAACAAACAACCACTAACCCCCCCCCCATCAGTCCAGGTCAGCAAGTTGAAAGAGCCATGTTTTCAGGTCATGATGGAAGGAACTAAGGTCGGGAGCCATCCGACGCTCCAGGAGCAGCTGATTCCAAAGGGCGGGTGCACCAACAGAGAAGGCTCTCCCCCTGGGAGTCGCCAGTTGATACTGTCTGGCCGACGGCACCCTGAGGAGGCCCTGTCTGTGGGAGCGCATGGGGTGATGGGCAGTTGTTGGTGGCTGCAGATGTTCCTGCAAATACCCTGGCCCTAAGCCATGCAAGGCTTTATAGGTAATTACCAGCACCTTGAATCTCACCCGGAGAGCAACTGGCAACCAATGCAGCTCACGAAGGAGGGGTGTAATATGGGAGTATCAGAAAACTCCCACCACAACCCACGCAGCTGCATTCTGTACAAGCTGAAGCCTCCGAGTGGTCCTCAAGGGCAGCCCCATGTAGAGAGCATTGCAGTAGTCCAAACGGGAGGTAATGAGCACATGAGTAACCGTACGTAAGGCATCTCGGTCCAGGTAGGAGCACAACTGGCGCACCACGCGAACCTGGGCAAATGCCCCCCTGGCCATGGCTCCTACCTGATCTTCCAAACCCAGCCGTGTATACAGGAGGATGCCTAGATTGCACACCCTTTCAACAGGGGTAACATCTCTCCCCCTAAGTCCAAAAAAGGAACATCCTGGACAATCCAAGATGCTGGTACGTACAGACACTCGGTCTTGGCGGGGTTGAGTCGCAGCCTGCTCCTCCCCATCCAGATCCGTACCACTTCCAGGCATCGGGGCATCACGTCGAGGGCATCACTGGGTTAGTTTGGGATGGAGATAAATGCTGGTTATCATCAGCATACTGATGATACCTCACACCAAAACCACGGATGATCTCACCCAGCGGTTTCATATAGATGTTGAACAGGAGGGGAGAGAGAACCAACCCCTGGGGCACCCCACAAGGGAGGGGCCTCGGGGCCGATCTCCGCCCCCCCACCAACACCGACTGCGAATGTCCTGAGAGGTAGGAGGAGAACCACCGTAAAACAGTGCCTCTCACTCCCAACCCCCTGAGGCATCGCAGTAAAATACCATGGTTGATGGTATCAAAAGCCGCTGAGAGATCTAATAGGACCAGGACAGAGGAATAACCCCTATCCCGAGCCCTCCAGAGATAATCCACCAATGCGACCAATGCTGTCTCCATGCTGTAGCTGGGCCTGAAACCCAATTGGTATGGGCCAGATAATCAGTTTCCTCCAGGAACACTGGGAGCTGTTGGGCTACCATGCTCTCAACAACCTTCGCTGCAAAGCGAAGTTTGGGGACAGGACGAAAGTTGTTCAAAATAGTCGTGTCCAGGGCAGGCTTCTTGAGGAGGGGCCTCACCAGCTCCTCCTTCAAGGCAGATGGAAAGAATCCCTCACTCAAAGAAGCATTGACCACTGCCTGGAGCCAGCCTCGTGTAACCTCCTGGGTGGCATAAACCAGCCAGGAGGGACACGGGTCCAATAAACACGTGGCAGCACTCAGCTTCCCCATGATCCTGTCCACCTCATCTGGAGTCACAGGATCAAACTCCTCCCAAATGGTATTGACAAGACCCATCGCCTCGCCCTCGTCAGACTCTGACCAGTCGGAGTCCAGACCGGCCCGGATCTGAGCGATCTTGTCCGACAGATGCTGATTAAACTCCTCGGCCCACCCCCGCAAAGGATCCTCCCTAGTCTCCTGGTTAAGGAGGGAATGGGTGACCCTGAACAGGGTGGCCGGGTGATTATCTGCGGATGCAATGAGAGTGGAGAAGTAAGCATATTTCACTGTTCCCATCGCCACAAGATAAGACCTGGTGAAGGTTCTTAACTGCACTCGGTCAGATTCGGATCGGCTGGATCTCCAACTGCTCTCTAGGCCCCTCCTCCGGCGCTTCATCTCACGGAGCTCCGCAGAAAACCAGGGAGCCAACCAGGATCTGCACCAGGTCAGAGGCTGCAAAGGAACAATGCGGTCAAGGGCCCCGGCGGCAGTCCGATGCCAGGCGTCCACCAGGACCCAAACCGGGCTGTGGGTAAGGGTGGCAGGAATCAACCCAAGTGCCATCTGGAACCTCTCTGGGTCCATTTGGCACCTGGGGCAGAACCACCTAGTTGGTTCCGCTTCCCAGCAGTGAGGGGTGGCATATTGGAAGGCCAGATGTAGGAGATAATGATTGCTCCATGACAGGGGTTGAATAGTTGGTGATCCCCCACCCAGAGCATTAAACCACTGTCCTGAGATAAAAACAAGGTCGAGTGTGTGTCCTCCACCATGATTCGGACCCTGTATTATTTGAGTCAGGTCCATGGCCATCATGGTAGCCATGAACTCCTGATCCATCTTCAACACCACACCCAGAGAAGGCAGTTTGAAATCCCCCAGAACCATAAGCTTGGGGAACTCAACCGCCACCCCTGATAGGACGTCGAGTAGATCAGGCAGGGCCATTGTCACGGAGCTAGGAGAAAGGTATGTAAGCAACAAGCCCAACTGACCTCCAGGGCCCCACCTCAGGAGGAGAGACTCACACCCACTTATCTGAGGGACAGTGGTCCCTCATGGACAAAGGGTTTCCCTGATAACAACAGCCATCCCCTGCCACTATCCTGGGCTTGAGGTTGGTGCAGCACACAGAAGCATGGCAGGCATAACTCTGACAGAGGGACTCCTCCTTCTGGGCCCAACCAGGTCTCTGTAGTGCAAGCCAGGTCCGCGTCTTCCTCCTCGATCAATTCACTGATGAGGGGAGCTTTGTTCATCACAGACCTGGCATTCAAATAGACGAACCTGAGCTCAGGGACCTGCTAATGCCAGCTGGGGGCCGCTGACCACCTCCTAGCCAAACTCCAAGGTTCCATGGCTGCCCCAGCCAGGGCTCCATCACTGATCACCCCTGGGCCAAGTCCAGAGGCTATCCCAGCCCTGGCTCCAGCAGTCCCTGGGCCAAACCCAAAGGCCACCCCACACTGGCTCCAGAAGTGCCAGGCCCAACCGCCACCAGATAACCACAACGGGGTAGCTCATCCAGCCCACCTAACCTCCAGGCTGGCAGGTCAGTCTCCCGTCGAGAGCAGCGGTGCCAGCTCCCCACACCTGCAAAGACTCCCAGCTGGCAGCAATTCTTCACCCCGGCATAGCCACCAGCTGGCGCATCTGACTCCCAGAGCATCTGACTCCCGACTCCAGCCAAGGACTCCTGACAAGGACCCCAGGCCACCCGGCACCAACGCCAGCAGCCCCGGGCCCAACCGCCGCAGCTGGCAACAGCCAGCCAGCCCTCAACAGTAACAATAACAGCAACAGCAACAGCGGCAGCAGCAACAGCAGTGCCCACCATGCCGGCATGACTTCTGGCATGAGTTCCGGTCACCGCTGAGGTCCCCATCAACCGTCGCCATTATCAGCCCGTCGTCCATCGTCTGCAAGCCAGGGACTGGAACAGATGACATCAACCAGACCCTCAAGAGTTTGGATATCAAAGCCAGGGCCAGGGGGCAAGAGCAAGGCCCCCTAACCCACCCCAACAAGGCCAAATCCATCGCTCCCCTCACGGAGCTTACTAGATGCAGGTGGCCATCATCGAAGCATGAGCAAAAAGGATATATGGAAGGTCACCCTTGCAGAATTGTTGGGTCTGCTCACCTTAATTATTCTAACTAACTTATTTCCAGGCATTTTCTTCTGTGTCTCTGCATGTATGTGCATGTCTAGAGCTGTTCTGCATGGGCTGCTCTCCCAAGAAAAGTTGCTTTTAAAATGTAAATGTAAATGTATTCCATGACTTAAGAATAAGCCCTACTATCCTTGTCTCAGCCTTCTTTCCTTCCTGATACAGCACCATTACATAAATCTAGTTTGGATGAAGATTAGAGATTTAGCAACACAATGTGTTCCTAGATCTGCCCTCTGAAAGCTTTATTTAAAAGTCCTCTCGAGACCTCTCAAAAAATAGGGAATATGAAATATGCATTAGACTTCTTTGTCTAAGATATGTTGAATATAAAACTGTCCAATAGAAGTAATATATCAACACGGGAGCATATTTATGCCTCTAATTTTACTCTTCTTTGTCTCCCTCTTCTTTCTCTTAAAGAATTTAGTTTCAAATGGCACATTTCAAGTGTTTGCAAAAACAACTTTGCAAGCTCAAGATGAAGTTAAATAAGATTTGTGCCTTTAATTTCCATCTTTAAACTTAAATGCTTCTGCACCTTCCAAATTATTCTTTTTGCTTTAGCCAAAAGTGTTTGGAGGCAATTATTGTAAATCTTGAGCCATTTTAAAAAGGTTCCTTTCAAGGTTACAAGTGAGGATTTTAACCGGCTTTCTCTTGAGTTCTGTATCCCATTCCCATTGGGGAAAAAGCAGTAAATCTCATGCAAAGATGCCATATTGTTGTAGTAGTAAGTAATGAAAGAATAGTTGAGGAAAATCCATGAAGATGACCTTAGATGATTTTCCTCCTTTGTATGTAATTCTGAATGAATATATTGTTCATTTACAATTTGTTTTCTGTGCAGCTGTGCCAGATGCCTTCAGATAGTAAAACCTGAGGAACTAACATGGAGAAATGTCTTTGATTAACTGCCATAGTCCATGATATCTATGGAACTATGTTTTCTATTTTCCATATATATATGTAGATGTAGAACATTGAAAAAAAAAACATATGCCACAATATTATAGCTGTCCTTCCTAATAGGCAAGTTGTTGTTTGCCCTAAAGTCTTTCCCAAATTAGTCTATAGACCATATTATAGAACATACATTTCTCTAAGAGCAGCTTACAGTCTGACAAAATTTATGATAGAAATAGGAAAGTGATGATTTGGACAAGAGCAGACAAATCTTTGGGATTAGTGAGAGCATGGAATTTTGGGCAACTATTATGGGTACTCACATATGGTGGTTAATATGGGAAGCTTGAGACAATGTTTGTAATTAGTGGTGATTTCCTTACCAGAAACCAAACTTAAATGTTTTCTACATGTCACCCTTTCTACATCCAAGGCATATTTGGTGTTTTTTTTTTACTTTTCAAACCAAATGGTGGATTGATGTTACCCATCATTGTTTCTTTGTAAGAATATAGGGCATATCTATAAGAGGCTCTTGAAAAGAGAAATAGTACCAGAAACTGGTTCTTATTCCTGTTCATAATCCTAATGTTATATCCATATTTTGTTCCTTAAAATAAAATTAAGATACTAGGTCACATTATCCAGGATTGTTTCTAATAGAGAGATACCCATCTTACTTATACCATGCTTATTTTAATAAAATGCCAAGAAGATTGGCCTAACAATTTTTACTATATTTAGGTGTCATAATGTATACTTTTGTTTTTGTGTATCACTAACATAAATATTTGCCACTATTTTGGTAGCTACTAGCCTATTGATGAGAACCGGCTTGATATGGTGGATAAGGCATCAGGCCAGAAATTGAGAGACTTATGAGTCCTAGTCCCACCTTAATCCAGAATTGTTCCAATTGATGTCCTCATTGCAAGTTCAGCATATGGTTAACTCATAGGAAAATCTATCTGGATATTATAATCCAATTTCTGGCTCAAAACTATTTTGAAGTATCTTTGAAAATTCATGATTTGAGAGAAAACTCATTTGTAAAATACACATACTATGAATTTAAATGTAGATTCATAGGCATATTTGATGTAGATTGTTAAATAAACATGAATTGGAGTTATGTAGGAATGAACATATATGTAAGTGACATCAAGCAGAGAGACCCATTTCCTTTCTCTTATTACAGCTGCTTGAGAATGTTAACACAGTGAATGTTTGGGTTTAAGTGCTAAGGATGTAATAAAAAATCTAGGAATTAGATATGTCCTTTGTTGACCATTAAAACTTTTGTGTTAATCTTAAAGAACTTTGGTTTGGAAATGGGCTTACGGATGGCTGTGGCAGCAACTTCAGTTGCATTATCAGTTTCTTCTCTAGACCAGTGGTTCTTAACCTGGACGATATCGCCCCCCAAGGGGCGATTTTGTTTTTCAGGAGGGCAATGGAACGAAAGGGATGTGGGGGAAGGAATGGAAGGGGGGATATGGGGGCGATGGAGCGAGATATATTGGGGGAGAGAGAGATCTATATTGGTAGATAGGTAGATAGATAGGCAGGAAGGCAGGCAGGCAGGCAAACAGACAGACCTTTTGGATGGATGGATGGACGGATGGACAGACAGAAAGAATGCAAGAGCGGCAACACTTTGGGAAAGCGGTGGCAGCGGCTTTTCCCAACATGCTGCCGCATTCGAGGCACTGGTTCAGGTGCGGTACAACAGTCAATGGGGTGAGCCTGCAGGGCGGCTTGAACGCCCCTGCCACCTCTTAGCGTCCCCAAGGGGTCTGGCAGAGGGGCGCTAAGAGGCAACAGGGGGGCGTTCGAGGTGCCGGCCAGCCCTACAGGTTCACCCATTGACTAGCACTGCTCTGGAGCCGGCGCCTCCAATGCGGAAGCAGTGGCACGTTACGTGCCACCGCGGCTGCGTTTGATGCACTGCCCCCCTGCTGCCTCTTATCGCCCCTCTGCTTGGGGATGCTAAGAGGCAGCAGGGGGGTGTTCAAGGTGCCGGCCCTGCAGGCTCACCCATTGACTGTAGCACCGCTCTGGAGCCAGCGCCAAAATGGGTGAAACTGCAGGGCCGGCCAGTGCCTTGAACACCCCCCTGCCGCCTCTTAGCACCTCTCTGCTGGCCCCCTTGGCCTTGGGGACGCTAAGAGGTAGCAAGGGGGCGGCGTGTCGAATGTGGTCGCGGTGCCACATTGGAGGCGCCGGCTCTGAAGCTTTACTACAGTCAGTGGGTGAACCTGCAGGGCTGGCGCCTTGAATGCCTCCCTGCCGCCTCTTAGCGCCCCTCTGCTGGCCCTCTTGGGGACGCTAAAGGGTGGCGGGAGGCAGTTATGTTGGGGGAGGGGGGCGATGACAACTTCCTCAATGGCTCAAGGGGGCGATTCTTTCAAAAAGGTTAAGAAGCACTGCTCTAGACTGTGGTAGAGTGTGAAACAATCTCAGCTAATAACTGCAAATTAATTGATTTCTCCCCCCTCGGTTGTGTGCTGCAATAGAGAACAAGTAATCAAACATTCTATTTATAACATGCTACTATGAGGATGCATATGCTTAAATAATGTTCCTTTATTAAGGCTGTTGCCTCTGGTTGGGGAGAAAGAATATGTTTTGGCATGGGGGGCAGTGGTGCTTTCCTTGGATTAAAGTTATATGTTCTCAACTAGATTTCCCTAAAGTACATGGCATGTCCTTGAAATTAAATTTCACTTTAGCTGAGGGGTGAATCTGGTAAATATACAGCAAAGAGATGCAGGCCGGAAAATACAGTGTAATTGTTTTTCACGTTCCAGACTGGAAAAAGTATAGCAAACTGTTGCCATGAAAAGATAAGAGAAAGAGATTTTGGATTTGAACTCTGGGGCTGACACCCACATATACACACGGCTGGATTCATCTAGTCTGTAATAGTTGATTTTCTGTATAGGCAGGTCTTTTAGTTCACAATAAAGCTTTTGTTTTATTTAGCTGTGCCTGAGAACCTGACTATGTGATTCACTAGTTGCTGTGTGCAGGGAAGAAAGCCAAAGAGTTGTGAATCAAGTCATGCCCTCAAGAAATCTGACAATTGGGATTAAAAAGCTGGCAATTGATATGGAACCAGCCAACTTCTTTTCATATGTGAATTATGTGAAAGTGTTCCCATCAGTGGGAACACTTCAAGCCCTGAAGATAAGGGATTTCACATCTTTCATGTGTTGAATATAGACATCTGTGAATTGGAAACCTATACAATACATGTTAGCAAACCTCAGAGTTAATCCATAAAGTTTTGGTTTTGGCTTTGCATATTTTGCAAACTCGGTCATTTGGATGACCAACCATATCAATTCTATTTACTTATTAACATCCATTGAATTTCTCTTTCAAGAGAAATCAATATTTAACTCAGTTCAGAAGACCCAAGGAGGCTATTTTGATTTGGGTCTGCATGTGAAAGAAAAGGCACCTCTCAGAAGAGGCATTGACTTCAGTTCTGAAAGGAAGAATTCTGGAATAGCTCAGATACATTTGGATACATTTGGATTTGTTTGTACTCACATCAGAAAGAATGGGGTTTATCCAGATAGAGCCAAGCTAAGAAGACACAGATTAAGTCAGAAAAATCAATGCAAGCTCATTGATTTCATCGACTCTGCTGTAAATATGACTTTGTTTTGGATGTAATGATAACATTTACAATTAATTACAGAAATTTTTGACACTGAGCAAAACATAATAAGGCAGAGAATGGGCATATTGAACTGGTCCTCCAAGACTGACCAATCCATGGTCATAGTTCTTGCACTGATGAATTTGATTGCTGCTGTAAGGCTCATATTGATCCAACAGCCATAAATCTTACTGGGGACACAGTAATTTCAATCTGTTGTAAATCACTCTGGGAGAATGTAGTCTGAAGGATGCCACAGAAGTTTGGATAATTAGTCATATTCAACTTTGTATACCTTCAAAATGTCTTTCAAGGCTGTCTTGAAACATGTTGAAACATCATTATAATATTTTGAATAATAAAACACTGTATCAAGACATTAAACAAAGAAGTTAAAAGGTTACACACAAGCATAAATCTAACATGTTAACTTATTCAAAAGTTTGAAGGAGAGAGCTAGCTACTGCTGAAACAGCTTGCTTTTGAATAGCCACTTGCTGCAGTTCAACATAGAAAAACCCTCCCCTGGCCATTTCCTGAACAGGACCCCTAAAGTTGATAATTGCGTGCAGTTAAAAATTGGTGGTAAGAGATGGTCCTTCAAACATAGTGACAGTCCCTGACTTTTAACCATAAGTTATGACCTGTCTTACTTATTTAGTGTATGGCACGTGTTAGCCAACTGCCTCTGTTAATTTTTTCAGGCAGTGTTATCTTTACCCATGGGACACCTGAATGCTGGTAGGCATTCAGGGGAGGCTCCTTTCTTGTCCCTGCACAGTTTATTCACTCACAGGAATCGAACCGCTGAGCTGCCAACCTCAGCAGACCCAGTGTCTTTATGTGAGCCACCGTGGCCCCTATGACCTACCTAATGACTTGGATCCAAAATTCCAATGGTTGCTGCCTCCCCTGGTGATCACATGACCACAATTCAGTTGCTTAGCAACATGGCTCCATTTATGTCTGTTTGCAGTGTCTTGCAGTCAAACATCCACATTTAAAATGGTTTTGTTGAAAACCAACACTTCCATTTTTTTGGCAAAACCACAATCATAGCAAAGAATGGTTATCAATTCTGACCACTATTTTCTTAATGACTACTGTAAAATCATTGTAAAATAGCAATAGCACTTAGACTTATATACCACTTCCTAGTGCTTTACAGCCTTCTCTAAGTGGTTTAGAATCAACGTATTGCCTCCACAATTTGGTTCCTCATTTTCCTGACCTCAGGAGGATGGAAAGCTGAGTCAACCTTGAGAATTGAACTCCTGGCAATTAGCAGTGACTTAGCTTGCAATACTGCATTCTAACCAACTCATTTTATGATGGTTATGACTTGCAACCGTTAGAGCTGTAACTTGAGGGTTACCTATATTTTCTCCTTGATTTGGGAGATGAAATTAATTTGGGATGAGGGAAGATTGTACAAATCGACATAACACCCAATGTGATTCATAACTCCTCCTATTCATGAGCATATAACAATTATCATCATACTGTTGTTTTAAAAGGAAGTCAAAGACCAACTTCTTTCATTAAATCTTCGCAGCATAGATTCCTGTGATTTTGTCCTTAGTGATTATGGTTTTATAGTCTTATGTGTCCTTGTAATTTTTAATTTCCTGCTGACTTTAATGTTACGGTAAGAGATATTGATTATCTGTTGGATGTTCTGAGCTGCCAGAGTTTGGAAAAATGAGAAGTACAAAAATAATGCAAAATAAGTAAATTATAGGACTAACCTGGTTGCAAAAGGTCTGAGTCATGTACACTAAAATCTCTCTGGGTGCCCAACTGAAGTTTGAATGACCTATTTCAATGACCTTGTTAAATGAATTTATATGCTGGCAACTCTGGGGAATATGATTCTATTATGAAGGTCTTCAAGCTCCCCAATCTTTATTCCTTGGTTCCAAATGTGTTCCAAATTCCAATCTGATCTTCCTGTCTTGTACTGAAAGGAGACAATTTGGTTATTGCACTGTGGCATACAGAAACATTAAGATATAAAGGAAAAGAGTAGTTAAGATGGATTTGAACAATCTTAGAATCTCTTAAATACATATCAATATTTAATTTACAATGAATCTTTAATATAGCATTTAACTAAGTGTTCTATCATAAATGTTTCTTAATGTGATGCCTGCTCTGTGTAATTGTCTAAGTAATTTTATATGAATGGATGGTTCAAATTTTTAAGAAGACAGTGGATGGTTGGGGGGGGGGAGATCATCTCACATTAACTTTATGATGCACATATTTCCTGAATTTGAAATGTTGTGATTAAACAACACTTTTTAAATTTTGCAAGAAAGGAAGTACAATCACTTCCATCATAACAGTGTGCTAAACATTTATAATAATACTTAGAGATGTCTTGAAGATGTTAAACAAGTGATTCCTATTTGGTAGAAAATGTTCCTTGGCAGTTAACAAGGAACTTCAGATCAGTGATTCTTAACCTGGGCGATATTGCCCCCCAAGGGGCGATTTTGTTTTTCAGGAGGGCGATGGAACGAAAGGGGCGTGGGGCGAACGAACGGAAGGGGGGCGATATGGGGGCGATGGAGCGAGATATATTGGGGGGGGGAGAAAGAGAGAGAGAGATCTATATTGGTAGATAGGTAGGTAGGTATATAGGCAGGAAGGCCGGCAGGCAAACAGACAGACCTTTTGGATGGATGGATGGATGGATGGATGGATGGATGGATGGATGGACGGATGGACAGACAGAAAGAATGCAAGAGCGGCAACACTTTGGGAAAGCGGTGGCGGCAGCTTTTCCCAACATGCTGCCGCATTCGAGGCGCTAGTTCAGGTGCGGTACAACAGTCAATGGGGTGAGCCTGCAGGGCCAGCGCCTTGAACGCCCCCCTGCCACCTCTTAGCGTCCCCAAGGGGTCTGGCAGAGGGGCGCTAAGAGGCGACAGGGGGGCGTTCGAGGTGCCGGCCGGCCCTACAGGTTCACCCATTGTCTAGCACTGCTCCGGAGCCGGCGCCTCCAATGCGGAAGCAGTGGCACGTTACATGCCACCGCGGCTGCGTTTGATGCACTGCCCCCCTGCCGCCTCTTATCACCCCTCTGCTTGGGGATGCTAAGAGGCGGCAGTGGGGTGTTCAAGGTGCCGGCCCTGCAGGCTCACCCATTGACTGTAGCACTGCTCTGGAGCCAGCGCCAAAATGGGTGAAACTGCAGGGCCGGCCGGTGCCTTGAACGCCCCCCTGCCACCTCTTAGCACCTCTCTGCTGGCCCCCTTGGCCTTGGGGATGCTAAGAGGTGGCAAGGGGCGGCGATCGACGCGGGCGGTGGCACATAATGCTCCACCGCTTCCACATTGGAGGCACCAGCTCTGAAGCTTTCTACAGTCAGTGGGTGAAACTGCAGGCCTGGCGCCTTGAATGCCCCCCTGCCGCCTCTTAGCACCCCTCTGCTGGCCCTCTTGGGGATGCTAAGAGGTGGCGGGAGGCAGTTATGTTGGGGGAGGGGGGCGATGACAACTTCCTCAATGGCTCAAGGGGGCGACTCTTTCAAAAAGGTTAAGAACCACTGCTTTAGATGACACTGTAAAATACACTAGGAGTACCAATAGAAGAGAATATTTATAGCTCAGGGTTGAAATAAGAGGTCCTTGGTGCTCTCTGAACTTGGCAGTTTTCTTGCAGACATTTTGGTGCACTGATGATGTTACCTAGTTTGATAATGAAACATCTTCAAGAAAACAACCAAGTTCAGAGACCATCAAGGACCCCACATTAAGGGGGTTTATATTTCTAATATACCCTGGAAGCTGCAGAAGAGAACAATCCAGAGAGAACTGAGATGAAAGAGTAGTTTTCGACTTACGACTGTAGTTGGGACTGGAATTTTCATTGCTAAGTAAGGCAATTGTTTATTAGGTCTTACAATCTATTTCAGCCCCCCACCCATCTTGAATTGGATTTGGGGCTGCCACAAGGGAGAATGGGTAACTGTGGGAATGAAAGTAAAGTGAGAAGGGAGGATAGCCACAACAACATTCTTTCGCCAGAGCTCAAGGCCGAGTCACTGGAGTTTGGAGGGGAGTGACCGGACTTGGCGGGAGTTCAAAGTGGAGGTGGATTGGAGAGTGTGACTTGAGGGTCATCAGTAGGGGGGTTGGAAGTGGGTTTAATTTAGCAGGGGAAACATGGGATTTCAGATTCGGGTTTTCTCAGATGTGCCAATATGACTTTAATAAATTCTTACTTGGATGGACTTTGTCTCTGAGTGCTGAATTGGGATGGAGAGTTTGGTTGGAACGTTGACAATCTAGTTTGCCACCGTTGTCATGCAAATGATGTCAGTTAACTGAGTCGTGTGGTTGTTAAATGAATGCAGCTTCCCCCATTGACTTTGCTTATCAGAGGCAAAGGTTGCAAATGGGAAGGTCGCAAATGGCAGTCACATGACCCTAGGATACTGCAACCATCATAGGTACAACTTGGTTGTCAAGCAACCAAAATTTGATCATGTGACAGTGGGGAATGCAGTGATGGTTGTTACTGCAAGAACTAGATATAAATAATTTTTTCAATGCTGTCGTAACTTTGAATGTTCACTAAACAAATGGTTATAAGTCAGGGACTACCTGTATTGTTGAAACCGTGTTCTTCTATTATCTCAGGAAACATTTAAACCAGAAAAACTCATTGGGAGTCAGAATTCTCTTTCTTTAGGCCTTTTGACTTGAGATGCTCTGCTTTCTTTTTTTTAATAGTATTGTTGCCTGGACTCAACTAAAAGCCATATGTGTAGCCATGAACTGCAACATCCTAGAGGGAAACTGACTCTGGCAGATTTATGATTTTATATTTTTTGTTATTTGTACATTTCTTAAGTCTGTTGCTGCTGCTGATGTTTTAGTTTGATCATAAGCCAGTCTGAGGTGATTTGGATTCAATGGCATATAAAGTTAATAAATAGATGCAGTTAATAAATAAATGCAGTTAATTTATAAAGTTAATAAATAAATGTAGTTGCTAATGTTTGAGTGGGAAATTCTAGGATGGACAATTGCAAGACTTTTGTGAGTTCTAGGTTGGGAAACAACATGTTATCTTCCCTTGTTCATCAGGAATGGCATGGAGATTCTAGCACAAACTGGAGAGTGTAGCCTAGATCTATCTATATCTATCTGTCCGTCCATCATCATCTATCTACCTATCTACCTATCTACCTATCTACCTATCTACCTATCTACCTATCTACCTATCTACCTATCTACCCATCTACCTGCCTGCCTGCCTGCCTGCCTACCTACCTACCTACCTACCTACCTACCTACTATCTATCTATTGGAATTATTTGCTGCCCATCTTGTAGCAAACAACTCTGGGCAGCTTCCAGCATTAAAACATTAAAACCCTATCTTTAAAAGAATAAAAATAGAAATCTGAAACAAGATAAAATATCATTAAAAGATGGAGAGGGAGGGAATTGCAAAACCTCCAATACAGTAGGAATCTTCTCCTTCAATATATTAAAATGGACATAGTTCCAGGAATTTTCCAGGAATGCATTTTTCAGAAATGCAGGAATTCATTTTTTCCCGCTTCCATCCATATAACACTAGCTTTAATTAGTGTTTGTGATATAAGAATTGTCTTGGGCAGTAAGATATAAGGCTCAGTTTTCAAAAAGTATGGGGTGTGATGGTTCAATGGTTAAAGACACTGAGCTTGTCAGCTGGAAAGCTGAGAACCCAAGCATTACGTGATGGGGTGAGCTCCCATTTCTTGCCCCGGCTCCTGCCCTCCTAATAGTTCAAAAGCATGCAAATGTGAGTAAATGAATAGGTATTTGGTGGGAAGGTAACACATTCCATGTGCCTTTGACGTATAGCCATGATGGCCACATCAACACGGAAGGTGTCATTAGATAATGGCTCTCTCAATCAAGAAATGGAGATGAGCACCACACCCTAGAGTCGGACACGACTGGACAGGGCAACCATTATCTTTTTTCTCATTAAGTCTGACTTAAATGCTTAGGATTTCAGTTCTTCTCGTTGTAAGAAACTGCTTCTCTGTGCCTCATTTATGACTTTTCTTTGGCTGTAACTGGGAAGGAAGAAAATTAAATTGTTATGTGGTTTATAAAGAATTAACTGAATTTTTCAGGGAGCAGTGCTAAAATTGGAGATGCTAAAACAGAGTTAAAGAATTTTTTTCCCTTCCTGCTTCCTTCTTAATGTTCTTTCAATATTTTGAAAGAAGTCACATGAAATGCTTAATTTTTAATTAAACTTTGGGGAAGAGGAAGCAGATTTCTTTATTAAATAAAGGAAGGGTAGGGAAAACATATTAATTGTTGATTATTATTCATATTTATTAATTAGCCAGCTAGACAGCAAAGGGGGTTAAATAAGTAGTATTATTTTGCATTCATTTTTAAATATGTGAAGTGGATTTTTTTAAAAAAGGAAATGTCCCCATTTCATATGTCGATTAGTAATAATGAACAAATGCAAAATTCCAAACACATTGTTTTTTTTGTTTTTTTTTAAATTACATTTATATGCCGCCCTTCTCCGAAGACTCAGGGCGGCTTACAATTGTTAAACAAGTTTGGCAGCTTTCAAATTTAATTAACGTTACTCTTAATTCTCCATGCAAAATCTGGTTTTCTAGGGCAAATTAACCTTTGCAGATTGGACAAATTTTATGGGAATATTTCTAGTTCTAATTTTTCTGTAGAACCCTTATTGCTATTTGCCTTTTTCTCTGTTCACTCCACCTGGAGGAACAGGAAAAACTCATTCTTTCTTCCCCACTGTTCACTTGCCTTGTGAAATATTTTATTTTATTTTTATTAAATTTGTACGTCAACCATTTTGCAGTTGGAACTAGCCAGCCAAATGCTATTTCTTGGTTTATAAGAGTTTTTTTGCTATTGATAATGAAACACCTAATTTAGATGTATAATTTATTGTTCCTGGAGACACATTTTTTTTTCAAAATAGCTCCAAGGGAAAAGATTTGGGGATAGAAGTAGGTTTAAGCAGAAACAAATTTCACCTCCTTCAATTGTGCATTTGATATATGTGGAAAGGACAATCAGGGTTAAGACACTTGCAAGGATCATCACATAGAATATTCTTTAGATTGGTTGGTGTAATGGAGAGTTAACAGAATTATATTAGCTATGATCAGTAGGAGACGTTAAAGATATTAAATGAGAAAGAGGAATTGAAAACCAGACTAGAATTAAAGTATCAAGGGGTAGAATTGGAGTGGTGGCAGTGGTGGTATTTAGCCAGTTTGCATCTGTTTGAGTGAACTGGTAGCAAGGATTTGGCATGAGTCACCAAACCAGTAGTAAGTCTGGCTGGCCATGCCCCTGACCCAGACACCTGGTCGCCGCTGGCTCGCTTGCCCTGCCCACCCAATACTCGCTCACCCTGCCCACCTGATGCTCGCCCCTTAAGGTATTTCTTCTTTTTTTCCCCTCCCGACAATCAGCTGTTCATATGATCAGCTGTGCTGGGATTCCCCTTGCTGAGGCCCAGGAAGGCAAAAAATGGAGGGAGGGGTGCAGCCTTCCTGAGCTCCAGGGAAGCCTTCTGGAAGCAAAACGCCCTCCCCGAAACTCCTCTGAGGCCAGGAAGGCCCCAAAATGGAGCAGGGGGGTGCTGCATGCCCCTCCTATGCTCCATTTTTTCTTCCTGAGCCCTAGGGGAACCTTTGGGGAGCAAAAATGCCCCCCCATGAGGCTTGCCTGAGGCCCCAAAAACGGGTGGGGGTGGCTGTAAAAAAGCCAAAAAAATAACTATACCCACCTAGTCACATGGCCATGCCCACCTAACCACACCCACCAAGCCACGCCCACAGAACCAGTAGTAAAAAATTTTGAATCCTACCACTGAGTGGTGGTCATATTTACAAATACAGTCACGATATGTACAGGATATGAAAATGTGGGGTATTAACAGAGAATTAACAACTCTAGATAAATTGTTGGTAGGGATTGATAAATTGAGAAGGTAATATATAAATATTTATTAGATTATAAAATGGAGGAAGAGCAGGTTAAAGAGACAATGGTGGTATGGGCCAAAAATGTTGGATACAATATTGAATTGGATAAATGGCAGAAACTTTGGGAAAAGAATAAGAAATTAACATTGGCCATATCATATAAAGAGAATCTATATAAAATGTTCTGTAGGTGGCACCTTCCTCCAGCAAGGCTGGCTAAAATGTTTAGAAATTTATCACCGAAGTGCTGAAAATGCAAACAACTACCAGGCACATGCTATCATATGTTGTGGACATGCAAACATGCAAGGAAATTTTGGCGACAGATTCAGAAATGGTTAGAGCAAATGGTGGGACATCATATAGAACTTAAGCCAGAATTATTTTTATTAGGAATAATAACAGAAGGGTATAGCAAAGGCTCAACATATCTAATACTCCACATCCTGACAGCGTCAAGAATGGGCGTTGGTATAATTACCAGAGAACGCCCTTTCTATCTATGCTGCTAGAGAGTCCAGGATGGGTTAGACTCCTCCTGATGATGTCATCAAGCTGAGTCTGTTCTTACATAAAAGGCCAGCCTCTGGGAGTCTCCCCAGCTTTGGTGAAGATACTTGACAGACTTTAGTGAGTGTCTCTGAAAGCCAAACAGAACCTAAACATCAAAGATACCTTACCAGAACCGGACGAAACAAGAGTGGAGTTGGGCTCTCTAGCAGCATAGATAGAAAGGGCATTCTCTGGTAATTATACCAATGCCCATTCTCCTCAATGCTGCTGCGAGAGTCCAGGATGGGACATACCAAAGCCTGCATGTCCACGGGAGGGTCCCTGTCTGGTTGATCATTCTGATTGTTGAACCACCCGCTGAAGTACTTGTCTGCTGAAGGAGGCAAAGGAAGCAAGATGATGAAGGGAAATCAAGATCTGATGAAGGGAGATGGAGATGTCCATGTGGCCGCTCTGCAAATGTCTTCCAGGGGTGCCTGGGTGGCCCAGGCAGCTGAAGTTGCGGTGCTTCTGGTCGAGTGTGCTGTCAGGCCCTTGGGCATTGGAAGAGTTGCAGCTTTGTAAGCCTGTGCAATACATGCCCTGATCCACCTACTCAGGGTGGGGGGAGAGGCCTTGTCCCTCAGGTGCGAAGGGGAAAAGGATACAAACATAGCCTCAGTTTTTCTAAAGGTAGAAGTGCGCTTTAGGTAAATTCTAAGTGCCCTCCTAACATCTAAGATGTGCCACTTGCGCTCTAACTCATGGTGCAGAAGGGGACAGAAATCCCTGCAACCTGTGAAACCAGGTATTAACCTTTGGGATGAAGGAGGGATCTAAGTGGAGAACAACTCTATTATCATGAAAGGTGCATAGGTCCTGTCTGACTGAAAGAGCACCAAGCTCCGACACCCTTCTAGCAGATGTGATTGCCACCAGAAAAATCACCTTCAGTGTCAAGAATTGAAGAGACACTGACTGAAGGGGTTCAAAGGGAGGTTTCGTCAGAGCCTGGAGCACCTTCGGAAGGTCCCAAGAGGGATACCTGTGTACAACTGGGGATGGAGGTTGGAAGCCCCTTTTAAAAATTTCCAGACAGAAGTGTGGTGTGGCAAGGCAGGCAAAGCCTCCCAGGAGAGAATTGAGGAAAGAGCCACTATCTGGTGACATGGGGTATTAGGTGCTAATCCCTTCTCTAAGCCATCTTGAAGGAAACATAATACCTCTGCTACCTGAGCTGAGGTAGGATTGAGGCCCTCCTTCAAACACCATTGACAAAAAACCCTCCAGGTAGCATCGTAGATGCACATCGTAGATGGTTTATGAGATGCCTGTATAGTGAGGATAACCCTTTCTGAGAGATTAGCCTCTCTCCAATGTTGCCGCTCAAGCGCCACACGGTCAGTTTGAACCAGGATCTGGATGGAGCAAGGCTTCCTGCTGGAGTGAGATTCTGTTGGCTGGAATCCCCCAGGGGGTGGCTACAGACAGGTTCACCAGATCTGCAAACCATGGCCTCCTGGGCCAATGGGGGTCAGGAGAATTAGCTCCGCCCATTCCTCCAACATCTTCCAAATGACTGCCAGAATGATGGGAAGAGGGGGAAAGGCGTAGAGGAGACCCCTGGGCCATCTGCTCCGAAGAGCATTGGTCCCCTCTGCTCCCTAACAAGGAAACTTGGTGAAAAACCTGCTTACTTAAGTGTTTTGGGTGTGGCAAATAAATCTACTACCAGAGTCCAAAACCCGAGGGAAAGGTCTCTGAATAGGGATGGGTGAAGGCACCATTCTGCATGGTCAACCAAGCTCTGACTCAGCCAGTTGGCTTGGGAGTTGTCGACCCCAGAGATGTGATCTGCTGAGATGGACGGCAAATGTCTCTCCGCCCACATCCCCAAACATTCAGCCTCCCTCATTAAGGCCCTGGATCTTGTCCCCCCTTGTCTGTTGACGTGTGCCTTTGTGACCATGTTGTCCATCAACACTAGTACATGGGATCCAGTCACAGTGTCCCTGAAGTGCCTCAGTGCCAGCAAGATGGCTCTGAGCTCCAGCCAGTTTATTGGACAGGTCCTGTCTATCAGAGACCAAACCCCCTATGCTATTTGGCTGTCCATATGGGTCCCCCAACCCAGAAGACTGGCGTCCATGGTAAGTAGGAGTCTGTTCAGTTCCTTGAACAGGAGGCCCTTCCAGAGAACTGGAGAAAGCCACCACTTGAAGGAACACTAGGTGTGTGGAGTAAGCTGGAAGCTGACCGACATGTAGCTGGTTCCTGCTCATTGAAAGGGGAGCAGGAACCACTGTAGAGACCGGGAATGAAGCCGTGCTCACAGGACGATGTCGATGCATGAGATCATCTTCCCCAGTAGTTTGGACAGCAACAACAGGGGAACAGTGTGTTGATGTTGAATCTGACAGATGATCTCGGTAAGGCTTTTCCCCCGATCTGGAAACAGAAAGACCTGGCACAGGGATGTGTCGATGACAGCTCCCAGGTGGAGTAATCTGGTCGTCAGTGAGAGGTGGCTTTTACAGGTGTTGATGGAAAAGCCGTGGTTCTGGAGGCAGCACAGTGTACTTTGTGGGTCTCTATGGGCGGAGTGGATGGACGATGATAGGATCAAGATGTCGGCCAGGTAGCATTGGATCCTCACTGGAATGGACCAGAGCAAAGCCATCAATGCCGCTAGGACCTTTGTGAAAACCCTTGGAGCCGAAGAGAGCCTGAAGGGAAGGGCACAATACTAGAAATGAGAGTTCTGGTAACAGAAACGGAGAAACTGGCAATGATGAGGCCAGATGGGAACATGGAGGTAAGCCTCCGTAAGGTCAATGAAGGAGATGAGATCGCCCTCCCGAATGCTCTCTAGAATTGAATGCAGAGTCTGCGTTTTGAAATGCCTGTATGGGATAAACTCATTCAAAAATTTGAGATTGAGAATGGCTCGCCACCCTCCCCTGAGGCCTTAGGGACCACGAAAAGCCAAGAATAGAATCCACGTCCCTGTTGATGTTCGGCAACTGGTTGAATAGCCCTTATGTCCACCAGGTGTTCAGTGGCCGAATTCATAGGGGCCCTCTTTGAACTGTCCCACAAGATGGGACAGATCACAAAATTTTCTGAGGGTGGTGACAGAAATTCTAGGTGTAAACCCGATCTTACAGTATTGAGTACCCAGGCATCCATCGTTGACTCCTCCCATCTGGAGGCAAAGAAGGCCAAACAATCTTTGATGAATGAGGAGAATGAGGGATTACTTAGAGTGATAGAAGGAACGACCCCCTCCCCCATGAAAGGGCCATTTACCCGCAGTATATTTTTGTCTGCTCAACATCAGGATGTTGCTCTTGGTGCTGGGAATACAACCTCTGAGGCCTGGAAAAATTGGGGGGGGGGTAGCTTTGGCCTGAAAGAAAGGTGGATGGTAAGGAGCTGGACAGTAGTCTACTCTCTTCCCCGTCGAGGAAAGAACCTTCCGTTTGTCCCTGGTTTTGACAACGAATGGTTCTAGTGTGTTGCCAAATAGTTTTTTGCACGTGCAGGGGGCTGAAGCTAATTTCCACTTGCGATGAGGTTCCGCCTGCCAATTTTGTAGCCACAAAAGTCTCCTCACTGCCACCGAGGAGGCCATGGCCCTGGAGGTGAACTTGGCCAAATTTAGGGTGATGTCCGCCGTAAATTCCGCTGCTGCAGTAATCTTGTTTAGCTCCTGGTGCGATCTAAAATCTGATGGAGGTATGTGGTCTCATAGTTGGTGCAGCTAGCAGAGTGAAGACCTCATGAAAAATGATGCAGCAGTCAAAGCCCAGACAGCCCAAGCAGAGGCTTGGTGATTAGATTTGAGTGTCTGCTCGGAATGCTTGTCCTCTGCCTTGAGTACATCCTCGGGCTCGGTTGGAGTGCCTGAGGAGAAGGAAGCTACAACTGGAGCATCTACAGAGGGCACTGCAAGACCTGTAGCAAGGAAAGGACCCATTGTAAAACTATCTGTCATGGGACGATGGGCGGGGGCCTGCAGCAGGGGAGGCAAACTTCTTGATCAAGTCAAGGAAAATTATGGGTGAAGGAAGGACCTCCTAATGAACTACGGGTTTGGAGAAGAGGGTGTCTCCGTGCCCCGATGGCTCCCCTTGTGGTTCAGGAGCAACCTCCTCAAGGGACAACTGGGCTGTGACCAGTGCCTTGTGGAGTAGGGGTTTGAATAAGGCAGGTTTAAAGACTGCAGCTGAGGGGGGTTGATTGGGCCGTAGTCCTCCTCTTCCTCTGACAGATTGGGGTTCCAGATCTCTCCCTCTTCCCATTCAGATTCAGAAGAGTGGCCACGCTCAGATGGTTCTGCAAGGTCTCTCTGATCGTAATCTTCTCAATCTGAGTGGGTAGAAGGGGCCCTATGCTCCTGAAGATGAGAGAATCCCCTCTGATGCATCTGAGCCTGGGAATAGGCCGTAAAAAGAGACTGCTCCCTCTCTAAGGGTCGAAGGATCAGTTGAAACCCTTCTGCTAGGCCTTGTCGGATGGCAATGGAGACCACATCTGGAATCTCACTGGGTCTGCCACTTGTGGATGGGGGGGGAAAGCCTGCAGCAGTGGGAGTGAAGGTAGCTTTGGGTCTGGGCCAAGAGCTACCTTGGGCTATGGAGGGTAGAGAGGGAGCAAGGCCACAAGAGGCCTATTTGAAATTGGGGCCTGAGCTGCTCAGGTCTTGAGGTCCGAATTGTTCTCAAACCTGTCTGGGGACCATGATTGGGGGTGACCAAATAGGGCTGGAGCTTCCCCTACCCACTGGAGGTACCTCCCTGAACAGCCTGAGGATTTGCCAACTGGGAAGCGTGTTGCAGTTGCCCTCTCATTTGCTCTATGGTCTTGTTGAACTGTCTCTCCAAGGCCGCGTGTCTTCGTTTTTCTGCTTTCAGTTCAGCTTGGGATGTTTTTTGGGGGCCCAAGGCTTTGGCCCTAATCTTGGCTGCTACCTCCCTCTGAACAGATTGAGAGTGCTGCCTCCTCTTTCTCCTGGTCACCTGAGGGCCCTGGTCCTCTAGGCCCAGCTCTGCCTGGGCCCTATCTGTTATGTATGTAGGTTTGAATGTTATTGGTTTATTTGAACTGTTCTTGTAAAATGTCAAATGGTATTGGTTTAAATAGTGCGGGAAGAAACCCTGCACTCCCATTGGCTGGCAACCACGGCTGCAGGCTATAAGAGGCAGCCGTAGCCAAGCCAGGACGGGTCCATTCGAGCTGTAGTCACTTAATAAACTCTTTGCTGGAACTCCTCGCGTCTGACTCTTCATGCAAACTTAACACTGGCGGAGGTGGGATTTCCCTGAAGAGAAGACGACGCGAAGAACAAGCAACAGAGCGAGATGGCTGCGCTGAACACCCCCAGCCCGTTCGATCCGGCGGCGGAAGACTGGGAATCGTATGCGGATCGCTTCCAGATGTATCTGGAAGGAAACGACCTCGCCGACATCCCCGAGAGACGGAAGAGGGCGGTCTTTCTCACGCACTGCGGTCCGGCAGTCTTCAAAATGGCGAAGGCGTTAGCGGGAGCTGCAGAGCTGAAGGTAATGGAATGGCCCGATTTAGAGAAACTTTTAAGAGCCCATTACGCCCCACAAGTATCGTGCCTCATTAAGAGACACGAATTTTACCGTCGGGATCAAGGGGATAGCGAGAATGTTAATGACTTCGTGGCAAGTTTAAGGGACATTGGGGTGCTTGTGACTTTACCAACTTAGAAGAGGCCATGCGTGATCGGTTTGTTTTAGGCCTCAAAGATAAGGTCTTACAAAGCAAACTGTTAATGAAACCTAAGATCACGTTTAAAGAGGCCATTGAAGAAGCTGTTTCAGCGGAAGCCACCAAGTCCTCAGCAGCGGCCATGAAAAGATTAACAAGGCCTCAAGCCAGGCCTCAAGCCATTCTGATGGGGAAAAATCCACAACAGCCCATTGCGAACAAATAGACTCTGATTCAGATGGCAGTGAGGCAGAGGAGGGATTTTTAGACTCAGAATGGAGAAGAAGAGAAAAGACTCTGGGAAAAACAGGCAAGGATTCTATTGCAGAGGCTGTGGGGGGCCACCCCGCACTGAATGCAAGTTCTTTGACTCCATCTGCCTACGTTGTGAGAAACGGGGTCACATAGCCAGAGTCTGCAAATCATCCAGAACTCCACCTAGTAGGAAAAAATTTCCTGATAAAGACTTTAAGCCCAACAATTTCCTTGAAAAGATGGGGCGAAATTCAGAAGCAAATGGCAAGAATGAAACTCACCAAACAATCACTATTGGTCATTCTTCACCCTTAAAAAGCAGAAAAGTACACGTGAAGGTGTTTATTGAAGGAAGGCCTTGCCAAATGGAAGTGGACTCAGGCTCTTATTTATCTATGGTGTCATGGGACACTATCCACAGACTCTTTCCCAACATTCAGAAGAAGCATTTCCAGAAGCAAGCACTGACTCTTAAAGACTACCAAGGGAACAAGATTCCAGTAGTTGGAGCAAGAGATTTCAACGTGCAGTTTAAAGGCCACACCAAACGTTTGCCTCTGACCATCGTGGACAAGGATCGCCCAAGCTTGCTGGGACTTGAGTGGTTCAAGCCACTAGGCATCGAGGTGACTGGCATCAATCACGTGAGCAGCTCTGAATGGGAGGAGTCCTTGAAGTCTGAGTTTCCAGAGGTCTTCAGCGAAGGACTGGGCAAGTATATGGGGACCCCTATTGCTTTCAGCCTAGACCCCAAGGTGCCCCAATTCGTTTAAAGCCCAGGAGGGTCCATTTGCTTTAAAGGAAAAAATTGATGCACAATTAGATAAACTCATTGCTCAAGGGGTTTTAGAGCCTACTGACCACTCCAGATGGGAAACACCCATAGTCACACCAGTCAAGGCTGATGGGTCAGTGAGAATCTGTGGTGACTATAAGGGGACACTTAACCATGCGCTGCAGCAGAGCGCATACCCAGTACCAGTTGTGCATCATCTGCTCCATTCCCTTGGCAGGGGTACAGTATTTGCCAAACTGGACTTGGCTCAGGCATATCAACAATTAACAGTTGATGATGCCACTGCAGAGGCACAAACAATTGTGACTCATAGAGGTGCCTTCAAATGTAAAAGACTACAATTTGGAGTAAGCGTGGCACCTGGCATTTTTCAAAGCCTTATGGAAAGAATGTTGCAAGGACTGCCAGGGGTAGTGCCTTATTTTGATGATGTGTTAATCTCTGCTGAAAATGACACTCAGCTTCAAGAGAGACTCAGAGAAGTCCTTACCAGATTCAGAAAAGCGGGTTTAAAAGTCAAGGAAGACAAATGTACACTCAAAACAGACAGAGTTGAGTTCCTGGGGTACATGATTGACAAGCATGGCATCCACCCTACTGATGCCAAGGTTAAAGCAATCAAGGAAGCCCCTAAACCTAGATGCAAGACAGATTTGCAAGCCTTCCTTGGACTTATTAACTTTTATCACATGTTTCTACCTCACAAAGCATCTATTGCTGAGCCTTTACATCGCCTGCTTGATAAGAAGGCTGTTTGGATCTGGGGAGGAAGGAACAGTCAGCATTTAACAGTATTAAGAGACTAATCACGTCTGATGCTGTGTTGATACAGTTCTCTGAGAATTTGCCTGTTGTTCTGACTTGTGATGCATCCCCTTTTGGAGTGGGGGTTTGAGTCACAGGCTTCCCAGTGGAAGGGAAGCCCCATTGCATTTTACTCTCGCACTTTGTCCAAAGCAGAGAGGAATTATAGCCAACTGGACAAGGAGGCATTAGCAGTTGTTGCAGCTGTTAAGAAATTTCATGAATATCTGTATGGCAGGTCATTCACCATTGTTACAGATCACAAACCTTTATTAGGCATTGTGGCAGGAGACAAACCTACACCTAATATCCTGTCACCAAGAATGCTGAGATGGACTGAATTTCTTGCAGCCTATTCATACAAACTGATTCACAGGCCTGGCAAGGACATTGGACATGCTGATGCACTGAGTCGTTGCCCACTACCTTGCCACAAGGAGGACTTTGAACTTGAAACTCACACCTTTTTCCTAGAGACTGTTGCTAAGCTTCCAGTCCATGCTGCTGAGATTGCCAGAGAGACTGCCAAAGATGCTGTGTTGGCACCTGTTATAGGCTGGATTAAGAAAGGTTGGCCTCTTCAAGATCTACCTCACCTTGCCCAACCTTTTAAGTCCAGGCAAACTGAATTATCTGTATTAAGAGGATGTATTTTGTGGGGTAACAGGGTGGTTATTCCTGCAAAACTGCAAAGGGAGGTTTTGGAAATGTTACATGAGGGTCATCCTGGGATTGTAAGGATGAAAGGTTTGGCCAGGAGTTATGTATGGTGGCCAGGTATTGACAAAATGGTTGAAAACTGGGTAGCATCTTGTCCCAATTGCCAGGTAGTCAGGCCTGCTCCACCTCACGCCCCACACAGGAATGGGAATGTCCTAGGGGCCCATGGTCTAGAATCCACATTGATTTTGCAGGCCCTACAAGAGGGCACACTTTTCTAGTTATAGTAGATGCATATTCCAAATGGCTAGAGGTAATTCCCATGACATCCACTACAACTGAGGCTGTCATCAAGCAGCTCAGAAAATTGTTTGTAACCCATGGGTTACCAGATGTCCTTGTTTCTGACAATGGCCCTCAATTCACATCTAACATTTTTGAATCCTTTCTAGCACAACAGGGTATCAGACATGCCCTCACTGCCCCTGGGCACCCTTCGCTAATGGCGGGCTGAACGCATGGTGCGCTTTACCAAAGAGAAGCTTCAGCAGCTGGGTCCTGGGGATATCACTGAGAAGCTTGAAAAACTTCTTAGTGTTCAGCACATCACTCCTAGCCCATCAAATAACTTGTCCCCAGCAGAGTTGTTGATGGGTAGGAAACTTAGGTCTTCCCTTGACCGCCTTCATCCCACTTACGCACCCAACGCACCACTGGATTCCACTTCCAAAGTTCGTTCTTTTAGTGTGGGAGATTCTGTATATGCTAGGAACCTTATAGGTGAACCTTTGTGGATTCCTGCTGAAATAACTCACATCACTGGCCCTCGTTCTTACAGGGTACAAACAGAGGATGGCCTCCTCTGGAGCAGGCACATTGACCAACTTAGATCCAGGTTCCCTCAGGAACATCGCCCTGTCTCTCTCTGGGTCCCTCACCTGATGTCTCTTCTAGGGGAAGGGGGGAACAGGAGGAAAATCAGCAAGCAAGAATCAACCCCATGTGTAACGAGCCATTGCGACAGGAACCATCCCGAACCCTGTCACAATGCCAAGATCCATCCTTAGAAGTGGAAGATTGCACATCACTACCTGACTTGGGTGCTGACATTGGAATGGAGATGGGTTGGGAGGAGAGACCAGATTCTAACAGTCTAACAGGGTCTCCTTTCACAGGAAGTCCCAACAGGGAAATGTCAGCAGACACATTTCCCTCTCACTGGGTGAGAACGTTAAAACTTCTGAACCACGAAGGTCTCAACGTACACGTAAGAGCCCCACCTATTTAAAGGAATACATTAGATAGGTTGGGGTTTGGTATGGACTGAACCTAGTGGGGAGGGGTGTTATGTATGTAGGTTTGAATGTTATTGGTTTATTTGAACTGTTCTTGTAAAATGTCAAATGGTATTGGTTTAAATAGTGCGGGAAGAAACCCTGCACTCCCATTGGCTGGCAACCACGGCTGCAGGCTATAAGAGGCAGCCATAGCCAAGCCAGGACGGGTCCATTTGAGCTGTAGTCACTTAATAAACTCTTTGCTGGAACTCCTCGCGTCTGACTCTTCATGCAAACTTAACACTATCCTCATCTATGGTTGAAATAAGCAAGCACAAGAGGTGCTGGGGGCAACCCTCAATATGTGCTGCCTATTGTAGGGGCCTTATTTGGTGCCTACTGTTGATAGGTGCCGGCCATTGGGATATGTGGCCACTTAAAATTGCTGCCCGCCACGTGCGTCGAGGAGAAGTGCTTGAAAATGGCCCCTTGCACGTGCACCAGCCTCCAAATGCTGATCCTCGCTCTTTAGGCTACAAAGGAGCCCCGAGCAGCAAAATCAGCAGAAGGGAAAGCTGCAGTAATTAGAATCAGCTACGAAGTGCTGTTATCGTGATCCGAACTTTACGATTGTGGTGGCCGATTTCGCGGGGGAGAGCTGCAGGGAAGTATAGATGGCTTCTCTCTTACTTACAGCCTCCCTTTGCTAATGTCGAATCCTCAGCATTGCAGGAAAGCAGGGCTGCCCCCTCCTGAAGGCACAGCTGCACTGGATCCCTGGGAGCTGTGCCAGCCTGAATAGCATTCCAGCTTTGCTGCAATCTAATGGCTAAAACAATGCTTTCAGAGACACAAGCTCAATCGTCACAAAAGGTGCTGAGTCAAAGCTGGGGAGACTCCCAGAGGCTGGCCTTTTATATAAGAACAGACTCAGCTTGATGACATCATCAGGAGGAGTCTAACCCATCCTGGAGTCTTGCAGCAGCATTGAGGAGAATGATTTACACCCAGCAATGGAAGAACAAAAATATTCCATCAGATAGAGAGATAATAAGGAAAATACTGGTTTGTGCAGAATTAAATAGATTAACTTTAGAACTGAAAAACAAAGGGGAAACAGAATACCATGATACTTGGAATAAATTTTACCAATGGGCTCAATTGTGTTAGCAAAATGAGGACTACCTGTACTAGATTTTCTGTGTTGAACCCTTCAACAGGATTTAAACACACAGGTCCTGGGCTTCTGTCATGAAGTCCAGAGCAATAAAAATCACAAAAGTGCAGGTAGTCCTCAATTTACAACCATTCGTTTAGTGACTGTTCAAATTTACAATGGCAGTGAAAAAATTGACCTATGACCCGTCCTTGCACCATTGCAGCATCCCTAAGGTCATGTGATCATAATTCAGGCATTTGACAACCAAAATACATTTACAAGAACTGCAATATCTGGGGGTCATGTGATTGCCATTTACAGCCTTCCTAGCCAGCTTCCTGCAAGCAAAATCAATGGGGGAAGCCGGATCCATCTAACAATTCACTTAACAAGTACAGAGATTCACTTAAAAACTGTGGCAGAAAAGATCATAAAATTGGCTGTAATTGCTGTGTTCTGAAGTTCCCCCTCTGGTCCGTTTCCAGCAGGGGGCGCCCAGCTGCAACCTGATTGGCTGACAGTTTGACAGCCGACTATATAAGGAGCTGTCAAACTGGTCAACAGCTGTTGCCTCATGGCTGAGCGGCTTATTCGCTGTTAGCGCGCGAATTTGAATAAAGCCTGAGCCACCCTCGAGGCATTAGGCGAGCTTGACGTCCCTGAGGGGCAAACAAAAGAGCTGATAACTTGTGGCAGTGAGAGCCAAACAAGCCAGAAGGGCATTCAAAAGAATGAAGTCACTCTGAGAGAGCTTGATAAATCCACCAGCCACCTGCCTAAGGAACAAGGGTTCTGTGAAGTGGCTAAGAATGGCAGCGTTAAACACATTCACGCCATTTGACGCTTCTTTAGAAACTTGGGAGTCATATATCAAGCGTTTTGACTGTTTCCTGGAGGCAAACGATCTGGTGGATTTGACAGGCAGCCGGCGAAGGGTGTTGTTTTTAAATTTCTGTAGCAAACAAATGTTTGACACAGCTCGAGCTCTGTTAGCACCTCAGCCTCTACATGCTGTTACTTGGGGGGCGTTAATGGCCAAACTTAAGAACCATTACGCCCCCACTCCCTCACGAATTGCCCGAAGGCACACATTTCACCGGAGAGAGCAAGCTGAAGGGGAAAGTGTTAATCAGTTTATGGCAGGTCTCCGGACAGCTGCTCTCCATTGCTAATTTAAAGAGCTGGATGAGGCTTTGCTGGATAGGTTAGTCTGTGGACTAAAAGACCTTCAAATCCAGTGCAGACTGTTAGCAAAGCCTGACCTGACTCTACAATCAGCATTAGACGAAGCCTGCACTGCGGTGCTGACCAATAGATCAACGATTGAGATCCATGAAGCAAGCAGCCCAGCATTAGAAAAGAAAACCTTAGCTGTCCACCAAAAAGAGGCTACTGAGGAAGATGCCGATTTACCAGGGGATGACAACATCCACCGGTTGAAGACTGCATCAGGTAAATATTGGCAATCCACAAAAATAGCCCAGGCACAATCCTGCATAGGGTGTGGGGGTAACCATCCGTGAGCAGTTTGCAGGTTTAAAAATGCAATCTGTCAGCGCTGCGGAAAAAGGGGCCATTTAGCTAGGAAGTGCAGGGCTATCTTGCCTGATGACAGAGTCCAGGCAAAACAAGGGCAAAGTAAGGGGCCTCCTAGAAAAGTTCCTAGATTGGGAGAGGAGTGTTTCACAATTCAAAGGGATAATTGCCAGTTTAATCCCAGAGTTGGGCAAACAAACTTATCACTGAAGAAAAAAATATTTCTTGCAATTAAAATTGAGGGACAGGATTGTCAAATGGAGGTTGACACAGGATCTTCTTTATCTTTGGTGAGTTGGAGCACAATAAAAAAATTGGTGCCCAAAATGGCAAAGAAAAGATTGAGACCCTGTTCCCTCACATTAAGAGACTATCAAGGGAATAAAATTCCCATTTTGGGTCTGACTAAAGTGACTGTACTTTTTAAACAATTTAAGGGCTGCCTTAATAGTAGTGGAAAGGGCTTTACCAAGCTTGTTGGGTCTGGATTGGTTTGAAGTCCTAGGTCTGGCCATAAGTGGCATACATGCCACAACTGGTCAAAATGCTGACACGTTAGACACACTGGAAAAGGAATTTGCCAGTGTGTTTGACAACAACCTAGGTAAATATACAGGTAAACATATTTCATTGAATTTAGACCCATCAATTCAACCTAGGAGATTGAAAGCTAGGTGAGTGCCCTTCGCACTCCACCAAAAAATTGATGCAGAATTCAATAAACTGATATCACAAAGGGTAATAGAGCCCATAGATCACGCTCCCTGGCAAACACCAATTGTCACGCCACTCAAGGCAGACGGATCTGTCAGGGTGTGCGCTGACTATAAGGCGATGCTGAATTTCGCATTACATCAAAGCGCATACCCAGTCCCTGTGGTGCAACATGTGTTGCACTTATTGGGCAATGGAAGATTTTTTGCAAAGCTTGACATGGCTCAAGCATATCAACAGTTGCCAGTGGACTCAGCCACTGCAGAAGCTCAAACAATAGTAACTCATCGAGGGGTATTCAGATGCAATAGGTTACAATTTGGAATTAGTGCTACCCCAGGTATATTCCAGTCTCTAATGGAACAACTCTTGCATGGTATCCCTGGAGTCGTTCCATGTTTTGACGACATAATTGTGTCAGCTAAAGATGAAAAGTCACTATTAGACAGCCTAAGGGAAGTTTTCAAAAGGTTCCAGACCAAGGGTTTGAAATTAAAAAAGAACAAGTGCCAATTGGGCATACCTAAGGTGGAGTTCCTGGGTTTCCTGATCGATGCTGCTGGAATACATTCCACAATAGCTAAGGTCCAGGCCATAAAGAATGCCCCCACTCCAAACAACAAAATGGAACTGCAGGCCTTTCTAGGCCTCCTGAACTTTTACGCCATTTTCATTCCTCACAAAGCATCAGTCGCTGAACCCCTACACAGACTTTTAGACAAAAAATCTCCTTGGGTTTGGGGTAAGAAAGAAGCCAACTCTTTCAAGGTTGTAAAGGACTTGTTAACGTCAGACTCTGTTCTCATACAATTCAACGAATGTTTACCATTAGTGTTGGCATGTGACGCTTCTCCATATGGAGTAAGAGCAGTTTTGAGCCACAGACTGCCAGATGGCTCTGAGGCCCCTATAGCATTTTTCTCGAGGACCCTATTGCCAGCGGAACGAAATTACAGCCAAATAGATCGTGAGGCCCTTGCTGCCATTGCTGGCATTAAACGTTTCCACAAATATGTTTATGGACATAAGTTTGAACTTATAATGGATCATAAACCCTTACTTGGTTATTCGCTGGGGATAAGCAGACTCCTCAAATACTCTCCCCGCAGATTACAAGGTGGGTTTTTTTTTTTGGCAGCATACTCTTACACACTGACATATCGCCTGGGCAAACACCTCAGCCATGCTGATGCCCTCAGCAGGTGCCCACTTCCAGCTACAGCAGAGGACCAGGAGGCTGAAGAATCCATTCTCCTCATTAACCATCACCAGGATTTCCTATTGACTGCTGCTGACATTGCTGCCCATTCAGCTAAAGACAGACTCTTAAGGCAGATTCTGGGCTGGGTGAAAAGGGGATGGCCACAAGGGACAGTTCCTGTTGATTATCAGCCTTTCAAAATAAGGCAACAAGAGCTGTCTTACAGCAAAGGGTGTTTATTATGGGGAAACAGAGTGATAATTCCCGCATCATTGCAAAAGCATGTACTAGAGGTGCTTCACAAGGGTCACCCGGGCATAGTTCATATGAAGTCCTTAGGCCGAAGTTATGTGTGGTGGCCAGGGATGGATCAAGCAATATCTGAATGGGTGTCAGGGTGCCAGCAATGTCAGGAAACTAGGCCATTACCCACAAAAGCCCCAGTAAGGCAATGGGAGAACCCCAGAGGTTCTTGGTTGTGCTTACATATTGATTTCGCTGGCCCATTCCAAGGCCAGACATTCCTGATCTTAGTAGACGCGTTCTCCAAAGGGTTGAAATAGTGTTAATGACCTCAACCACAGCAGAAGCTGTTAGCTTAGCCTTACAGAAGATATTTGCCACACATGGGCTTCCAGATATAATTGTGTCTGATAATGGGCCACAATTTACTGCAAGGAGTTTTGAACTGTTTCTCATTGGGTTGGGAATACGACATGCATTGATTGCCCTTTTAATCCCACTAGTAATGGTTTGGCAGAATGAGGGATAAGATCTGCTAAAGAGGCCCTAGCAAAGATGGGCCCAGGGCCATGGCCAAGTAGGGTGGCACAGTACCTGTTAATTCAACATTCTACCCCATGCCCAACCACAAACCATAGCCCAGCAGAATTGTTAATGGGTCGAAGACTTAGAACCATTTTAGATAGGCTGCATCCTCCTTTTATGCCAGACAAGCCCTTGAACTCACACAGCAACACCAGGGAATTTGAGGTGGGAGACCTGGTATTCGCTAGGAATTACGCGGAAAATCCCCTGTGGCTACTAGCATCCATAACGAGCATAACCGGGCCATGTTCCTACATTATAACCTTAGAGGATGGCCAGATCTGGAGACGCCACGTTAGCCAGTTAAGGGGGCGAGGAAACATGAGGCCAGGAATTTCATTAGCCAGGGAGATTGCTGAACTACCAGAAACCAGCACAAGACCATCGGCGCCTGCAACACGACAAAGGTTGCACTCACCAGAAGGACCATCGGTAGAGAGATCACCAGCAGAGAGTCCAGTTGCAGAAGTTCCAGCTGAAGCAGTTCCTGCCGTCGCCAACAAGCCAGCACTGTGCAGATCGACTAGGATCCGGTGCCGCCCGGCCTACCTCGAAGACTACGCATGCGCTATTGAGGTGGTAAGGAGTACTGTGTTCTGAAGTTCCCCCTCTGGTCCGTTTCCAGCAGGGAGCTTCCAGCCGCAACCTGATTGGCTGACAGGTTGACAGCCGACTATATAAGGAGCTGTCAAACTGGTCAACAGCTGTTGCCTCACGGCTGAGCGGCTTATTCGCTGTTAGCGTGCAAATTTGAATAAAGCCTGAGCAACCTTTTAGCCACCTTGCCTCATTCTGTTGTGCGTTCGTTCCCAGTACGAAGCAGTAACTCACTTAACAATCACCTTGCTTAGCAATAGCAATAGCAATAGCACTGAGTTACAGGTTCAGCTGAACTGAACCTGTCAGAACCCATTTTCCTGTTCCAGCATTGCCACACTGCATGCAAGAGGGGAAAAGGGCTGGAATACATTGCTAGATGCAACATTGATCTTCCTTGTGAGAACCAAGGTCATCTCCTGGGCAGTGGAGGAAGGTGGAGATAAAGATGGTGGAGAAGCCTGCCAATTAACCTAATTGGCCAACATGATTAATGACACTGGAGGGAAGGGCCAGGGATGGGATTCAAAAATCCCGACAACCAGTTCTCTGCCTGGTCACTGGGTGGGTGTGGCCATGGTGGGTGAGGCCTACCGGAACTTCCGGGAGGGCCATTTTTGCCTTCCCCAGGGTCTAGAGGCTTCTCTCAGGCCTCTGGGAGGGCAAAAACAGCCTCTCCTGGGCTCTGGAGGCCCTCTGGAAGCTGGAAACAGGCCTGTTTCTGGACTTCCGGAACTTCTGGGAGGGCTGTTTTTTGTCTTCCCCGGAGTCTGGAGGCTTTCCTCGGGCCTCTGGAAGGGCACAAACATTGATAGAACATTCTGTTTTGATTACCGTATAACAATCAAGGCTTATGTCAAGATAGTGAGACAGGCAGCATTAAATTTAATAAATAAATGAATGATGACCCTCAGCCATGGAAACTCATTTGGGTAACTTTTGCTTAGTAGCATTATTCAACCCAACTCAAACTCGACTACTGCAATGCTCTCTACTTGGGGCTGCCCTTGTAGACTATTTGGAGGCTTCAACTGGTACAAAATGCAGCCGCACGGACGGTGATGGGAGCGGCCCGATTCTCCCATGTGAGGTCTGCGCGGTCTGCATTGGCTGCAAGTTGCCCTCCGTGTAAGATTCAAGGTGCTGGTGTTAACCTATAAAGCCCTGCATGGCTTGGGTCCGGGGTACTTGCAGGAGCGCCTCCTACCAGCATCAAGGTCCAATCGCCCAGTATGCTCCCACAGGCAGGCCCTCCTGGGGGTGCCCTTGGCCAGACAATGTCTGTTGGCGGTCCACCGGGGGAGGGCCTTCTCTGTGGGGGTGCCCACCCTTTGGAACCAGCTACCCCTGAAGCTGCATCTAGCCCCTGACCTGCGCTCCTTCCGTCGGATCTAAAGACTTGGCTATTTTCACAGGCCGGCCTAGATTGAGCGGGGCCCCAACCGCTCAATAAAACCGCTCAATAAAATATAAAATATTTTAATATTTTATAATTATTTGGATTGGGTAAATTTAGGAATAAGTTTTATATATTGTATATATGTTTTTGTGTAAGCCGCCCCGAGTCCCCCCGGAGATGGGGCGGCATATAAATCCAAATAAATAAATAAATAAATAAATTTCAACTGAAACAAATTCCCATATCTTATCTATTCCAATATCTAGGGTATAATATCTATTTGTAAACTTCTTGGGGGGAAATATGGGATCAGATCTAAGCAATAACATGTATTGTTTTTATTCATTTATTTATCTGTATCTCACCTTTATTATTTTTACAAATAACCCAAAGCAGTGAACATATCAAACACAACTCCCTTCTCCTAATTTCCCTACAACTGCAACCCCTTGAGGTGAATTGGTCTAGAGAGCGTGATTACCCACCCATATATTCCTTTTACCGATGGTGGCAGGCTTAATCTGAGACCATTCTCCACATATTTTCTGTTTCCAGACATCTGGCTGATTTGTTGGATAGAAGTTTCTGAATATTGGCCACATACTTTTATCATTCTTTCACCTGGGAAGTCCATGTGAGATGGACTTTCTGCCTCTGTTTGCTGTTAATGTTTGATGTTTTATTGTTGAGGTTTGGGTTGCAGACTTGTTAAAACTTATGCTTTGCACTAACTTGAGGCTAAACAGCAAGACATACATGTTTTGAAGGAAATTACTAGTTCTGCCTAGACTGTGAGAAATCAGAGATGGATTTAATTAGTTTTTTTTCTTCAGTAGTCAGCTCTTCGTGATTGGACATAGGGCAATTTAAGAGGAAAAATAATGGTACAGATTGTTTTATTTACATTTGGAAGAACCACTTAAAATATAAGATTTGAATTCTATGAATGTTCCAATCCTAACCCTTCAGGGAGATTTATAGAACAAAGTGCATCATTTTCAGCTGAAATATATTGGATGAATATATATGCCCCACATAGTTAAGTTTAATAAAATTAAATTTGAAATTAGTCAGTTTCTGGCCATTTTAGTTGAAATTTCTTTTTTAATTGAAGTCATTGTGATGAAATGGCATTGTCTTTTTGTTGTTCAAAGAAAATAATTGAATAGACATAGAATAGGAAGTAACTGGTGTGTTTTATTTTCACAAAAGGGGGGTAAATGATCTTTATAACCCTCTGTTTTGAATACTGTGACATTGTTACATTGATGATATTTATACTGCATTTACATTTTTAACAAAGCTTTATGTCATTAGAGCTTGTACTGAAAATAACAAACTATATATAGAATTATATCAAATATCATATAGTGATATTTGTCAGGCCCCAAGCATATAGATATTCTAAATGCTGATCTAGATGCTCTGTGCATAGATTAACTCCAAAATTAACATCAGACCAACAATCCAATAAACAGTACTTCAATCAAGAAGCTGCCAAAGAAGCCAACAGTAAACAGCCCAACCAAAGAATCTCTTAAAACTACCCCCACCAACACTGACAAGGCAAACCACTAGAATATAAACTAACAGCAAACTGCACTCCTTATAGCACTGATGATGTTTCCTAGTTTGGGTAATGAAACATCTGCAAGAAAGCAACCCAGCTTAGAGAACACCAAGGACCTCTCATTTCAACCCTGAGCTACAAATATTCTCCTTTAAATATCTCTGTTAGTTGTAAAACATCTGAAGATTACATATTTTTAAATATCTGCTGAAGAATGCAGCACCTTATTGCTAGTAGGTTTACCTTAAATGTACATCCAGATTGAAACACTGAGAATTGAAAAACCTGGGAAACTTGAATTGGTTGACATCACCTTTGAATGATCAAGAGAGGACATCAGATTGGATACAATCACTGGGAATCATCCAGGGGTGGGATTCTACTGGTTCTGTACACTTCTGTAGAACCGGTTGCTCTGAAAAGCAGCAAACAGAGAGCATACATAGAATTGGTTCTATGTCTGCTGCTGTTTTAGTCCACCCGCCTGCCTGGGCTCTTACCTGACCTTTATTTCCTGCATTTTCAACTGCAGCTGCTTTGCGTGACACAGCTGCAGTTGAAAAAGCAGGAAAAAAGTGCTTTTTCAACCACTGTGCACCCACGCGCAGCACTACTCAGCTGTCCAGGCAGCTAGATGACGATGATATACACGCGCAAAATGTAAAATCACCGAACCGGTAGTTACACCAGTTGGATCCCACCCCTGAAATCATCCCTTTTTAATATTACTTCTGAAATAATACAGTTTAGTTTCCCATTTAGCCACATATTCCTTTACTGAAGTACAGTTTTTCTGAAAGTATTATATTCACCAGATATAAACTCCATGATTTATAATTTTCCAAAAAATATTAGGTTGAACCTGACAAATGAAGCCTGACATAAATTCTGGTAAAAAGTTTAATTCATTGAAAAAATTGCTTCTTGGGTGACACCTGCTTGGATTTTTTCTCAGCCTTTGAGGTGTTACCTTGATTATTGAATGTATTGTATTGTTTTGTATAATTTTAAATAGATGTCTTATTTATTTAATAAGATGAGGCTATAACGAAGATGAGGCTATAATGCAAATAATGTAATGAAAATTTTAAATCACAATTAATCCGGAAAAGCTGAAACTGATTGTCATGACTAAGGTGATCAGACGTCCTGCTTTTGGCGGGACAGTCTCGAGTTTTACCAATTTGTCCCGCGTCCCGCGGCGTTTTAAAAAAGTCCCGATTTTAAGCAGAAGATTATCAGGTACTTACTTCGCTTTACTTAGGGTGAAAGCAGCTCTTTCAAACTTTATGAGTCCACGGTCTCATCTATTAGAAAGAATACAATCCAAGTAATGGAATCCCCAGGATTCCAAAAGTTTTCCCCAGGCCTTCTTTCAGGCGCAGAATTCGGAACACGTGGCCGCAGAGGCCTCCTTCATGCGGTGCACCACGCTTGGGCTGGTGAAAGCCGCGCTTGGGCTGGTGAAAGCGTTAGGGAGGGACGGCGTTTCTTGGAAAGCTGCTTGGCTTATCTTCCCAGCCACCCCCCCTCCTCCTTCTCACGGGTCGAATCCCCACAAGGGTCATTTCTGCTGGAAAGGATGGGACTAGCGGTGGGTGGCGGAGGCTGCATGGGGAAAAGAGATGGGGTTGCGGCCGGTGAGCACCCATGGGGAGGGGCACCCCCCCATGCTGCCAGGGCTCGGGATATCGCAGCCCACTCGCCCAGCTGAAGGGTCCATTGGACGGGAAGGGTGAAGGTGATGCCCCTTCCCAACAGGCGGGCTCTGGTGGGGCAGGAGGAGGGAACTTGCCATTGGACTCTGTCTGTCTCGCACACCGTTGTGCGTCCGCAGCCATGGCTCGCAACTTTGAGCTGATCTTCGAGTCCCTCGGCCAGAGACTGGGGGGTTAGGAAGGACGTGCCTGGTGGGGAGAATACTCGCTCTTCGCTCCTCTCTTTCTCTCTCTCTAGCTGAATGGGGGTAAATGGACCGCGCGGGACGGGACAGGGGCGAGGCAGCTCAGGATCGCAGGTGTGCCTGACTTTCCTCTTTGCTCACCCCGGAGCAGTGTGTAACCGCGCAGGAAAGACAAGGGAGCTGCCTGGGATTAGGCTCCAGGGTGAGACACGTGGCTGCCAGGGGGAAACCGATTTAGGTACCTCCAGCAACAAATCCCTCACGGCATCCTCTCCCGCTGACGGCACCCTCGCTGATGGCACCCTCGCCCAATCCGTGGGGTTTTCCCCTCAACCAAACCACCTGGTTCGCAGGATCCGCTGGATTATAGGCTGGCTTGGGAATCAACATCTATTCGAGCAGAACCCGAGAGAGGTCGCTGGTAGCTTGGTGGCTAAATGGAGATCTGAACCCATGGACACCTCCCCCGCCCCAATCCTAACCTAGCACGTGCTTGTGACTTTAACCCCTGAATTTCGTGACAGAGGAGGAGTGACATTGGCTTTGGGGAGCTAGAAATGGGTAGTGGAGACCTTGGCGATCATGTGTTATGTGGTGGAAAGGTGTTATGTGGTGGATTTAAGGCCATTTGGCTATTTCGCCAGGATATGAGTTTTATATTATTTTTGTTAATTTTATAATTAATGCAAATTAATGCAAATTTTTACATGCAAATTTTTAATCAAGAACACCCCCCCTGTCAATGGTGTCCTGCTTTACCAATGTTAAATTCTGGTCACCTTAGTCATGACCTTTGAGTGGCCACTTGGCTTCACTTCTAGGATCAGCTTACAAAGGGATATATCCTCATCCTACAATGGATAGTTAATGGCTAAAATGATTTTATACATGCACGCACACACATAGACACTCACATAGACACACACAGAGACAGAGAGAGACACAGATACACACACACACACACATGCAGGATGTCGTCCACTGACTCACCTCACTTGCGTGGATTGCCCCTGGCCTCCTTTTCACTTCAGAGACCTTTAGGAACTTCTTTGGCCAGCAAGGAAAACAAGATTTCCTGAAGGCCTCTGCAGCCTATAACAGTGCTCTGGATTGACCTGGAGCTCTATTATCAGCTACAGAGGCCTTCATATAATTATAATATATGGTTATAATTATTATGTGTAATTATCATTATTACTATCAGTATATCTGTTATATTTATTTCTTTTTTTCTTTTGTAAAATGAAATGCCCAGGCAATACATTGTATTCAAAATACTTACATATAAATAAAAAAATTGACTTAAAAAAGGAAAGACCTTTAGGAAAGGCTTCTGCAGCTGATAACAGAACTTTGGATTGATCCGGAGCTCTGTTATTGGCTACAGAAGCCTTCAGGAAAGTCTTGTCGGCTGCAGTGTGAGGCCTCGCAGCAACTATCCAAAGGTAAGTAGGAGGGCAGCTCCACCCCACATCCCCACCCTTGCTTAATTTTTACCTATGTACCCTGGAGTGAGTGGGGTCTTAATAGGGGCTTATTTTGGGGGGAGGGCTTATAGTGGGCGCTCATGTAAAAATCAAGCTAGAACTTACTTTCTGAGTAGGTTGTTTTTTCTGGGAAAATGGGAGAGAGAGTCATATACTTTTATTTGTTCTCTAATCCATGTACATGTCATACCAGTTGTACCATGAATTTACATTCTGAATAGAGAGTAGAGATGTTTTGATCTTTTATTTCCAGCCATATGGCTCCCAGCCAAAGTCCTCCTTGCTGCCTGGACTCTTAATTGATTTGGATTGAGGCTTTACATTGATATTTGATGGAAAGAGACAGACAAAGAAGAGATAGCACTACATTTTTAAGGCAGACATGTTCTAAGAACAGATATTCTACATGCAATTGGCTTTTAGGAGTCATGTACTAATTCAGATAACTTTTTGGCATGCACATTGGGAAAGCTCACTCAGATTGGTGTGTGCACATTCTTGAGTTCATCTACTAATTTTCCATGCTGCCATAAGCTGCTTAGTGAATAGCTTCTTCCTTCACAGTCCAGCAGGAATGAGGTAGTAAGTAGGCAAGCAGAATATGTTTCTAGGTGCAAATGATCAACAATATATGCTTGATAGAGAAACTAAACTATTCTATGCTATTATCATCACTGCATCAAACATGACTCATGACTTGATAGCCAAGTAGCCAGTTACAACCCACTCAACAATTCACAAAATGCTACAAAGTGGAGAGCAAGTACACAGAACCAGTTCCATTCATGTTGTGTATGCCATCATCCAAGATTTATTAAAATATTTGGAGTAACTTGTCCAGTATCAGATGTGTAGCAATGCTAGCTCTATCTTTTGGTGATCAGATGTTCTCAGTGAGTTTGCTTCTGTTGCATCCCTTTAATTTATCCCTTTCTCTTTTGCCCTGAGGCTTGTCCAAAGGAAAGGAGATGCCACCAAGCTCATAACTGTTGTACTTTGACTTGCCAATATTCACCTGAACAATGTCATATTTCCTATGAATGTCATACTTCATTCACATGAAAAATACATACTCAGAGTGGGTATGCAAAGAACCATATTAATAGGTTTCTGTTAAGTTTGCATGAAGAGTCAGACGTGAAGAGCTTCAGTGAAGAGTTTATTAGTGACTACAGCTCGAATGGACCCGACTTGGCTGGGTTACGGCTGCTACTTATAGCCAGCAGCCATAGTTGCCAGCCAATCAGAATGCAGGGTTTTCCCACACTTTTTAAACCAATCGTATTTGACATTTTACAAGAACAATTCAAACTAAACCAATGACATTCAAACCTACATACATAACACCCCTCCCCGCTAGGTTCAGTCCATACCAAACCCCAACCTATCTCATGTATTCTTTTAAATAGGTGGGGCTCTTACGTGTACGTTGAGACCTTCGTGGTTCAGAAGTTTTAACATTCTCACCCAGTGAGAGAGGAAATGTGTCTGCTGACATTTCCCCACTGGGACTTCCTGTGAAAGAAGACCCTGTTTGATTGTTAGAATCTGGTCTCTCCTCCCAACCCATCTCCAGCCCAATGTCAGCACCCAAGTCAGGTAGTGATGTACAATCTTCCACTTCTAAGGATGGATTTTGGCATTGTGACAGGTTTTGGAATTGTTCCTGTCGTAATGGCTCATTACACATGGGGTGGATTCTTGCTTGCTGATTATCCTCCTGTTCCTCCCCTTCCCCCCTAGAATTGACATCAGGTGAGGGAACTAGAGAGGAACAAGTGCGAGAGAGAACCTGGATCTAAGTTGATCAATGTGCCTGCTCCAGAGGACTCCATCCTCTGTTTGCACCCTGTAAGAACGAGGGCCTGTGATTTGAGTTATCTCAGCAGGAATCCACAAAGGTTCACCCATAAGGTTCTTAGGATAAACAGAATCACCCACACTGAATGTGCGAACTTTGGAAGTGTAATCTAATGGTGCGTTGGGTGCGTAAGTGGGATGAAGGCGGTCAAGGGAAGACCTAAGTTTCCTACCCATCAACAACTCTGCTGGGGATAAGTTATTAGATGGGTTAGAAGTGATGTGCTGAACACTAAGAAGTTTTTCAACTTTCTCAGTGATATCCCCAGGACCCAGTTGCTGAAGCTTCTCCTTGGTAAAACGTACCATGCGTTCAGCCCAGCTGTTAGCCGAAGGGTGCCCAGGGGCAGTAAGGGCATGTCTGATACCCTGTTGTGCTAAATAGGATTCAAAAAGGTTGGATGTAAATTGAGGGCCATTGTCAGAGACAAGAACATCAGGTAACCCGTGGGTTACAAAAGTTTTGAGCTGCTTGATGACAGCATCAGTTGTGGTGGATGCCATAGGGATTACCTCTAGCCATTTGGAATATGCATCTACTATAATAAGAAAGGTGTGCCCTCTGGTAGGGCCTGCAAATCAATGTGAATCCTAGACCATGGGCCCCTAGGACATTCCCATTCCTGTTTGGGGGCGAGAGGTGGGGCAGGCCTGACTACCTGACAGTTGGGACAAGATGCAACCCAGTTTTCAACCATTTTGTCAATACCTGGCCACCATACATAACTCCTGGCCAATCCCTTCATCCTTACAATACCAGGATGACCCTCATGTAACATTTCCAAAACCTCTCTTGCAGTTTTGCAGGAATAACCACCCTGTTACCCCACAAAATACATCCTCTTAATACAGATAATTCAGTTTGCCTGGACTTAAAAGGTTGGGCAAGGTGAGGTAGATCTTGAAGAGGCCAACCTTTCTTAATCCAGCCTATAACAGGAGCCAACACAGTGTCTTTGGCAGTCTCTCTGGCAATTTCAGCAGCATGAACTGGAAGCTTGGCAACAGTTTCTAGGAAAAAGGTGTGTGTTTCAGGTTCAAAGTCCTCCTTGTGGCAAGGAAGTGGGCAACGACTCAGTGCATCAGCATGTCCAATGTCCTTGCCAGGCTTGTGGATAAGTTTGTATGAATAAGCAGCAAGAAATTCAGTCCACCTCAGCATTCTTGGTGACAGGATAGTAGGTGTAGGCTTGTCTCCTGCCACAATGCCTAACAAAGGTTTGTGATCTGTAACAATGGTAAATGTTCTCCCATACAGATATTCATGAAATTTCTTAACAGCTGCAACAACTGCCAATGCCTCCTTGTCCAATTGGCTGTAATTCCTCTCTGCTTTGGTCAAAGTGCGAGAGTAAAATGCAATAGGGGCTTCTCTCCCACTGGGAAGCCTGTGGCTCAAACCCCCCCACCACTCCAAAAGGGGATGCATCACAAGTCAGTACAACAGGCAAATTCTCAGAGAACTTTATCAGTACAGCATCAGACGTGATTAGTCTTTTAATACTGCTAAATGCTGATTGTTCCTTCCTGCCCCAGACCCAAACAGACTTTTTATCAAGTAATCTGTGCAATGGTTCAGCAATGGTTGCCTTTTGAGGTAGGAACATGTGATAAAAGTTAATGAGTCCAAGGAAGGCTTGCAAATCTGTTTTGCATTTAGGTCAAGGGGCTTCTTTGATTGCTTGAACCTTGGCATTGGTAGGGTGGATGCCATGCTTGTCAATCATATAGCCCAGGAACTCAACCTTGTCAGTTTTCAGAGTGCATTTTTCTTCCTTGACTTTTAACCCCGCTTTCCTGAATCTGGTAAGGACTTCTCTGAGTCTTTCTTGTAACTGAGTGTCATTTTCAGCAGAGATTAACACATCATCAAAGTAAGGCACTACCCCTGGCAGTCCTTGGAGCATTCTTTCCATAAGGCTTTGAAAGATGCCTGGTGCCACACTTACTCCAAATTGTAACCTTTTACATTTGAAGGCACCTCTATGAGTCACAATGGTTTGGCCTCTGCAGTGGCATCATCAACTGTTAGTTGTTGATATGCCTGGGCCAGATCCAATTTGGCAAAGACTGTACCCCTGCCAAGTGAATGTAATAGATGATGCACCACTGGAACTAGGTATGCGCTCTACTGCAGCGCATGGTTCAGTGTCCCCTTATAGGCCCCACAGATTCTTACTGACCCACCAGTCTTGACTGGTGTGACTATGGGTGTCTCCCATCTGGAGTGGTCAGTGGGCTCTAAAACTCCTTGAGCTATTAGTTTATCTAATTGTGCATCAATTTTTTGCTTTAAAGCAAATGGGACCCTTCTGGGCTTTAAACGGATTGGGGGTACCTTGGGATCTAGGTTGAAAGTGACAGGGGTCCCCATATACATGCCCAATCCTTCGCTGAAAACCTCTGGAAACTCAGACTTCAAGACTTCCTCCCATTCAGAGTTGCTCACGTGATTGATGCCAGGCACCTCGATGCCTAGTGGATTGAACCACTCAAGTCCCAGCAAGCTTGGGCGATCCTTGTCCACGATGGTCAGGGGCAAACGTTTGGTGTGGCCTTTGAACTTCACGTTGAATTCTCTTGTTCCAACTACTGGAATCTTGTTCCCTTGGTAGTCTTTAAGAGTCAGTGCTTGCTTCTGGAAATGTTTCTTCTGAATGTTGGGAAGTAGCCTGTGAATAGTGTCCCATGACACCATAGATAAATAGGAGCCTGAGTCCACTTCCATTTGGCAAGGCCTTCCTTCAATGAATACCTTCACATGTACTTTTCTGCTTCTCAAGGGTGAAGAATGACCAATGGTGACTGTTTGATGAGTTTCATTCTTCCCATTTGCTTCTGAGTTGTGCCCCATTTTCTCACTGAAGTTGTTGGGCTTGAAATCTTTGTCAGGAAACTTTCTTCTGTGTGGAGGAGTTCTGGATGATTTGCAGACTCTTGCTAAGTGACCTCTTTTTTCACAAAGGCAGATGGTATCAAGAAACTTGTTCAGTGGGGTGACCCCCCACAACCTCTGCAATAAAAGTCTTGCCTTTTTCTTCTCAGGTCTTTCTTTTCTTTTCCATTCTGAGTCTATAAATTCCTTCCTCCACCTCACTACAGTCTGATTCAGAATCTATCTGCTCGCAATGAGTTGTTGTGGACTTTTCCACATCAGGATGGCTTGAGGCCTTGTTAATTTTCTTCATGGCTGCCGCTGAGGACTTAGTGGCTTCTGCTGAGGAAGCCTCTTCTATGGCCTCCTTAAACGTGATCTTAGGTTTTAATAACAATTTGCTCTGAAGCACCTTGTCTTTGAGGCCTAGAACAAACCGATCGCGCATGGCCTCCTCCAAGCTGTTAAACTCGCATGCACCCCAATGTCTCTTAAGCTTGCCACGAAGTTGTTAACGTTTTCGCTTTCCCCTTGATCCCAACGGTAAAACTCGTGTCTCTTAATGAGGCACGATACTTGTGGGGCGTAATGGGCTCTTAAAAGCTTTTCTAAATCAGGCCATTCCATTACCTTCACGTCTGCAGCTCCCGCCAATGCCTTCGCCATCTTGAAAACTGCCGGATCGCAGTGCGTAAGAAAGACCACCCTCTTCCGCTTCTCAGAGATGTTGGCAAGGTCGTTTCCTTCCAAATACATTTGGAAGCGATCTGCATACGATTCCCAGTCTTCTGCCGCCGGATCGAACGGGCTGGGGGTGTTCAGCGCAGCCATCTCGCTCTTCTGCTTGTCTTCTGCATCGTCTTCTCTTCAGGGGAATCCCACCTTCGTCGCCAGTGTTAAGTTTGCATGAAGAGTCAGATGCGAAGAGCTTCAGTGAAGAGTTTATTAGTGACTACAGCTCGAATGGACCCGATTTGGCTGGGCTACGGCTGCTACTTATAGCCAGCAGCCGTAGTTGCCAGCCAATCAGAGTGCAGGGTTTTCCCGCACTTTTTAAACCAATCATATTTGACATTTTACAAGAACAATTCAAACTAAACCAATGACATTCAAACCTACATAACAGGTTCCATATCATATTAAGTTCTAATGGGGTTTTCTTGGTTTTTGTTAAAGGAAGCCATGGTGGTGCCATGATTAGAATGCAGTATTGCAGCCTCCAGTTGCTAGAAGTTATGAATGAAGTGTTATTAGAAAAGAGAATACCTAAGACATGGTCAGAAGCCTATATTACTCTTATACCTAAGGAAGATATGGATGTACAACAAGTTAAAAATTATAGACCTATTTCACTGTTGAACTCAGACTATAAAATTTTCACTTCTTGGCAGAAAGGTTGAAAAGATATTTAAATAATTTTATTCATATTGATCAAAATGGATTTTTGCCAAAATGACAAATTAAGCAAAATGTGAGGATAATTCTAGATATTTTGGAATATTATGAAGCACATCCTGAAAAAGAGATGGCACTGATGTTTTTAGATGCACAAAAAGCCTTTGATAACTTGAATTGGCGTTTTATGATATTGCAAATGGTACAAATGGGCTTTGGGAAAAATTTTATACAGGCCATTGAGACAATATACAATGTACAAACAGCGAAGATCTTGGTAAATGGAGAATTAACAGAATCTATAGAGATAAGAAAAGGAACTAGGCAAGGTTGCCCTCTGTCACCTCTGCTGTTTGTGTTAACACTAGAAGTGTTGAATAGAGGTATTAGAGAAGATGAACAAATAAAAGGAATGAGAATTTAAAGAGAAGAATATAAACTACAGGCTTTTGCAGATGATTTGGTATTTGTACTAGAGGATCCATTTAAATCAGCACCCAGATTGATAGAGAAAATAGAAAAATATGATATGGTGGCAGGTTTAAAAATTAATAAAGATAAAACAAAGATCCTAACAAAGAACATGTTAGCAAGGCGTAAGAAGGAATTAGAAGATATACTAGAGATTCAGATTGCAAGTAAGGTTAAATATTTAGGAATATACATCACATCAAGATGCAGTACATTGAAAGAAGATAATTATATTAAACTCAAGCAGCAGATGGCGACAGATTTGGAAAAATGGAAAAACATGCAATTATCACTTATTGGGAGAATATCAACAGTCAAGATGAATGTATTACCTAGAATGTTATATTTATTTCAGATGATCCCAGTTAGACTTGGGAAAGAGGTTTTTGAGGACTTAAATAAAATTGTATCAAAATTTATATGGCAGGGCAAAAAACCAAGAATTAAACTTAAGTTATTGCAAGATGCAAGGTTAAGAGGGGGGTTTGCACTGCCCAACTGGGAATTGTATTATCAAGCTGCAAGTCTGATGTGGGTGAAGGAATGGATAACATTGAGGAATAATAGATTATTAACTTTAGAAGGCCATGATTTGCTACTAGGATGGCAAGCTTTCCTATGGTCTAAGGGAATTAAAACGCAAGGATATTTTAGAAGGCATTATATTCGAGAAGCTTTGTTTTTAAACTGGGAAAAAATTAGGAAACAATATTATATACAAATTCCACTATGGGTATCTACTATTGAAGCTTTTTCATATCCAATAATATATAAAAAGGAACAAACAGTTAAATATGGAGAGATTTTAAATGAAAAGGGTGAACTTAAATCGATGCAAACACTACAGGAACAAGGAATAAAAATGAACTGGTTTTCATATTTGCAAATACAATCTAGATATGATGAGGACTCTAAGGCTGAAGGTATTTATAAGCCAACTGAATTGGATAAAATTTTGATGGGTACGAATGAAAAAGTAATTAAAAAACTTTATGGGCACTTACTAGAATTTAGAATGGAAGAAGAACAGGTTAAAGAAACCATGATTGCTTGGGGGGAAATTTTTGGTTATGGGATAGATTTAGAGAGATGACAAACACTATGGGATCAGAACTATAAGATGACAATGTCAACTGCATATAAAGAAAATTTGTATAAGATGTTTTACAGGTGGCACCTATCCCCGAGAAGGATTGCAAGAATGTTTAAGGATAAATCGGATAAGTGTTGGAAATGTCACCAGATACCCGGCTCCTATTACCATATGTGGTGGACTTGTGCTGATGCAAAAAGATATTGGACTAAAATCCACACGTGGTTGGAAAAAATAACACAACAACATATAGACTTGAAACCTGAGATATTTTTATTGGGAATTTTGCTAGAGACGTTCAGCAAAGAGTTGAAATATTTGATTGTTAATGTACTGACAGCTGCTAGAATTGTATTTGCTAAAAATTGGAGAAATGACAAGATACCTGTGCAGGAGGAAGTGATTAAGAAAATTTTGGACTGTGCCGAAATGAGTAGATTAACATTTGAAATTAGAGATCAAGAAGAAAAACAGTTTTTTAAGATATAGAGTATGTTTTATCAATGGCTAGATAAAAAAACTTGGTAATATATGGATATGATGTTGAAGGGGAATATAATATAGAGACTATAATACTGTAGTGAGTTGACAATAATAATGTTGGATAATAGAGGAGACAGTTTAGGTAATGTATGAATTAAAATGTATAAGCTTTTTGAGATTTCTTCAAATAGATAATAGGCGGTTGTATTTTTTTTTAATTATCTGTTTGTACTGTATATTCTTTTTTTATCCTTCTGCAATGGAGAGTATTGATGGTAAGGGAATGGCACCGAGATTTGTAACCGACCTACACACTTGAAATTTATGTTGGTTTATGTTTTTTAAGTTATGTTTGTCGTGTTTGTCTTGAAAAAAATAATAAAATTAAAAAAAAAAAGAATGCAGTATTGCAAGCTGACTCTGCCCACTGCCAGCAGTTTAATCCTGACTGCTCAAGGTTGAGCCAGCCTTCCATTTTTGGCCTAACTGGTTGGCTGTTTATTTTCTTTTTAAGAAAGCAAGCAGGAATTTTTTTTTATTGGTGAACTAACTGCTTGGGGTGCCACGTGCATTTGCAAAAGGTGATTATCATACTTTTCAATGCATTCTTGCTGCCTCTGGGATTTCTTTTGAGAACTTCAGTGAGAAATAATCCAAACATTTTATGAAAGTGTGATTCTTTGTCATCTTGGGCAGTGGAAAAAAATTCAATCTGAAATAACCTTCATCAGTTCCTGAGATCTTGAGGAAAAAAATAGTTTTTTGTTACTTTGAGTGAGAAAAAAAAGCTTTTTGAAATGATGTGGAATAAATGTAGATAGCCCAAAGCCTTATCAATACACCCATGTAAATTTGTAATAAATTGTACTATTGCAATATCTAAAGACCAGAATATACATATCAGTAGGCTGTTTTGCACACATGAATTTGATTTTTTAAAATCATTAGCACCACATAAGCCTAGATTTCAGACTCTTTAATAGCAAAATTATGTAAAAAACAATTTGCTTCCTCCTTCTATATTTTATCACTGAAATGAAGAACATGTAAGATGTGTGTGTGTAAGAAATTTGAGATATAAACTGTTATTGAAATTTCAGTATTGGATTTCTTAAACCAAAACCAAGATTTCAGAATAAAACAAAATTCTGATCAGATGCTCAGGTCTAAAGGCAGCCATGCTTGCTTAAATTCAAGATGGTTTTGGAGACTTTAATTGGTATCACCTTTCAGTCATGAAGATTATGGGTAAAGAGAACAGACCCCTTTCTAATCTAAGTGCTATTGCTATTGCTAAGAAGCTACCGTGTTTCCCTGAAAATAAGACCTACCCCGAAAGTAAGACCTAGCACTATTTTCTAAACCTGCCATAATATAAGACCTACCCCGAAAATAAGACCTAGTGTAAATCTCCAGTTCCAGGAAGACTTTTCAGGGAGCAACGGTGCACCTGCGAAACACCCCCCCACACACACTCACACCCACTATTTGGCACCATAAATATATAAGACCTACCCCGAAAATAAGACCTAGTGTGTTTTTGGGAGCCAAAAAAAATATAAGACAGTGTCTTATTTTCGGGGAAACACGGTATGAAAACACCCATTGTGGTTTATAAACCAGAATTTAGAGCTACATCAATTATGTATGTTTAACAAAACCTTGATAGAACAATATTTGGATCCCTCTAATGTCTGGAAGGTAATAATTATTTCTTGCACTGTAGACTGTAAGGAGTTGGGATATAAATCCAACGCATCTGAAGGAGCATTCAAGCTTATTATCCCCTACTTGTAACTTGAATACCCCAATATAGAAAGAGTTTTACTGCCAATTGGCAGGGCCTCATCCAATAATATAGAGCAGGAGTGTCAAACCCGATTTCATTGAGGACCGCATCAGGGTTGAGTTTGACCTTGGGGGGCTGGGGTGGGTGTGCCCATGGTGGGTGTGACTGAGATGGGTGTAGCCAGCTTGACATCACTTGTGACATCACTGTGGTGTTACAGGCAGGGCTGGGGAGATCCATTGTCTCCAGCAGAGGTAGGTAAGACCAAGGAGAGCACCAAACCCTTGTCCTCCAGAGGAGCCTTGCTGCCCCTTTCAGGCCATGTGGAGGACCCCCTGATGGTGGCACAGGCTGTCCAAAGCCCTAGGCAGTGGAGGGCAAGTGCCCAGCCCGGCCCTCGAGCTCCCAGGGCACCGGGATCTCATAGCCCAGCCCAGCCCAGCTCAGCCCCACTTCCCTGAGGGGATACATGGCTGTGCTTACCTCTTCTTCGAGGCTGCTGCTGTTCTCACTCTCCTTGGTCAGGTTCTTCATGGTTTGTGAGGGAGGACAAAGTGTGTGGGTCAGAGGAAGGTCCACTCCTTCACACAATGAGGCCCACTCCTTCTCCATGCAAGGAGACCTGACTTTGTAACCAAAGTATCCTCAGCAACAGGAGAGGTCAGGACAGGGAGACAAAGTGAAAGAGCAGCAGGATTGCTGGTGGCCAAGTGCTAAGGCAAGACTTCCCTTAGATCCTCCCTCCCCTCTCATTATAATCTTCCTTCCTTCCTTCCTTCCTTCCTTCCTTCCTTCCTTCCTTCCTTCCTTCCTTCCTTCCTTCTTCCTTCCCTCTTCATTTTCCTTTCTTCTTCCTTCCCCTCTTTCTTTCTTTTTCCTTCTTTGCTCTCTTCCCAAATTTCCTTCTTTTTCTTTGTCCTTCCTCTTTCCCTTTCTCCTTTCTTGTCCCTTCTTGGGTGTTCAAATGCAAAAGGGAAAACATTTCTCTTCAGTTTGACAAGAGGAATATGACATTTGAAGCCCATGTCCAGGATCCGTCTGTGTGTGGTGGCTCTTGATGCACTGATTCCAGCCTCAGTCCACTCTTTGTGAAAGTCCCCAACACTTTTCAATGGTCTTTTCCTGACAATCGTCTCCAGGCTGCGGTCATCCCTGCTGCTTCTGCACCTTTTTCTTCCACACCTTTCCCTTCCACATAACTTTCTCTTTTTTTTAATAAACTTTATTAAATTTTGTTACATTAAAAACACAAAACGTAATAAGAAAAAGAAAACAAAAACAAAAGCTTATAGACAAACAACATAAGACATAAAACATTGAAAAAACCATTAAAAATATATCACTCAAAGACAACTACTTGTGATAATTATATAACAATCATATGTGTAATAATAACAGATATTAATGTATACATAAATATATTTTTGTTCTATCTATATTCTATATTTATTAATTATCTTTACCCTGTCTCCGATCTATCCAACTATACCATTTTTCCCATACTTTGTAAAATATTGAGTCTTTTTTGTCTTTCAAACTCAACAATAGTTTGTCCATTTCGGGACAGCTCATAATTTTTTGTATGACCATTTTATCTACAAGTATATGTGGCTGTTTCCAGCATTGAGCAAAAGTAATCTTGGTGGCACTTAATATATGTATTAGTAAATATTTTGTGCTTTTTACATTTTTTTTAAGAATTCCCAATAGGAAGAGTTCTAGTTCTAGGTCTGTTCATTAGTAATTTCCTGAAGCCAATTGTGAATTTTGAGCCAATATTTTTGAGTTTCTGGGTAAGACCACCACATGTGATAGTATGTTTCCTCTTTTTTTCTGCACTTCCAACACATGGGACTCATTTTAGAATACATTTTTGCTAATCTCAAAGGGGGTAAATGCCACCTGTAAAACATTTTATATGCATTTTTTTTGTATGTTACTGGGTTTGTTAATTTATGATTTCTATTCCATATAGTCTCCCAATCTGCTAGATTTATGTTATGCCCAATATTTTGGCCCCATCAATCATACAACCTTTCACTACCTCCTCCTCTAAATCTATTTCTAAGAGATACTTGTAAATTTTAGTAATATTTTTTTTGTTTGGCCTACTAAAATTTTGTCCAAATATTGAGGTTTTAAGTATATTCCATGTTCCTTTACATCTTTTTTATATCGACTTTGTATTTGAAGGTAAGCCCAGCAGTCTACTCATAGCCCTTGTTCTTGTAGCTCTTGTATTGTTTTTAAATTTCCACTTGTATCCAATAAATCTTTATATTTCAGCATTTTATTCAAATCTAAATTGTTTGGATGAATCATTGCTTCCATAGTATATAGCCAAATTGGAATTTTCATATAATGTTTCTTTTTGGCCTTAATCCAATTATATATCAACAAGTCTCTAATCAAATGTCTATAAAAGTATTTTTGTTTAGTAGATCCTATATCCCAAAGAAAAGCATGGCATCCTCTCTGAAGATCATGGCCTTCTATAGATAATATTCTTTTATTCTTTAAATTAATCTAATCTTTTAACCAAACTAATGTTGCTGCACTATAATACAATTCCCACTTTGGCAGTCCAAATCCTCCTCTGTTCTTCGTATCCTGTAGCGATTTCAATTTTATTCTGGGTTTTTTCCCCTGCCAGATGAATTTTGTTGTCACTTTATTAAGGCTGTCAAAGAAGTTTTCTTCTAGTTTAATTGGAATAGTTTGAAATAAATAAAGAAATTTTGGTAATATGGACATTTTTATAGCTGCTATTCTATCTAATAAAGATAGTTGCATTTTTGTCCATAATTCCAAATCTTTTTTTGTTTGTCTTAATAACTTACAGTGCCTTGCAGTGCACTGCCAGCCTTGCAGTGCGCTGCCAGCCATATTCCCAAATATTTAATTTTCTTTGTTACTTGGAGACCAAGCTCCTTTTCTAATTCTATTGCTTGGATCTCTGTTAATTTTTTTACTAAAATTTTTGTTTTTTGCCTGTTAATTTTCAATCCTGCGACCTCTCCATATCTTTCTAATACTTTAATTAATATTGGTCCATTTTCTATTGGATCTTCTATAATAAAAGCCATATCATCTGCAAATGCTTACAGTTTGTATTCTTCATTTCTGGTTTTCAATTCTTTTATTTCTGGATTTTGCCTCACTCTTTCTAATAGTACTTCTAATGATAGTATAAAGAACAGAGGGGATAACAGACACCCTTGTCTTACTCCTTTTTCTATGTTTAACATTTGAGTGTTCTCTCCATTTACTATAATATTTGCTTTCTGTATCGAATAAATTGCTGTAATAATGTTATCAAATTTAGTGCCAAAATTAATATCATAAATTTGTTGGATCATAAATTGCCAATTCAGATTGTCAAAGGCTTTTTGAGCATCCAAGAAAACAAGAGCTACTTGTTTCTCCGGATGGGCTTCATAGTACTCCAAACTATCCATTATTATTCTTAAATTATTCCTGATCTGTCTATTTGGAAGAAATCCATTTTGGTCTGAATGTATGTGATCATTCATAATTTTCTTTAACCTAGTGGCAATAATTGTAGTAAATATTTTATAATCAACATTCAACTAAGAAATTGGTCTATAATTTTGTATTATTCTGGCATCTTAATCCCCCTTCGGGATTAGCAAAATTAATGATTCTCTCCATGTGTCTGGCATTTTAGCATTATATATCTCATTATATAAATCCACCATCACTGGTCCCATTTGTTCTTCAAATGTTCTATAAAATTCTGCTGGGAAATCATCTGGCCCTGGCGTTTTATTACTTTTCTGCATTCTAATTGCTTGTTTTAATTCTATCATAGATATATCCTTCATCAAAAATTCTTTTATCTCTTCACTAATTTCTATAGTTCTTTTTTCTCTTAAATATTCCCTTATCTGATCCCCATCTACTCTCTCTTTCTTATATAGATTTTTAAAATAATTATATGCAATCTCTTTCTTCTTCTCTATTGTATGTTGGTAATTTCCACTGTCATCTTGTAATTGATAAATAGTTCTTTTCTCTTTTTCTTTTTTAAGCTTATAAGAGAGCCATCTACCAGGCTTATTTGCTTGTTCAAAGTATATTTGTTTAGTTTCCCTCATATTCCAAATCAGTTCTCCCTGTTCCACCAAATTAAGTTTCTGTTTATAAAAAATCAATTGTTCTTGTATTTTAGTATTTTGGGGGGGCATCCTGTAATTCAAATTCTAATTTCTTGATTAATTGATATAATTCAGCATGTTTTTCTTTATTTTTTTTGTGCAGTATAAGATATTATAGTTCCCCGTATAACGGCTTTTATGGCATCCCATAAATTTTGAATAGATGTATCTAAATTATTATTTTCCTTAAAGTAAAAAGATAGTTCTTTCTTAGTTTTCTTTATAAATTCTTCATTTTTTAATAGTTGGGAATCCAAAGTGGATTTTTGTGGAAGAATTTCCACTTTGCTGTGTGCTTTCCATTGTTTGTATTTGAAACTTTGAAGGAACCAATGGTAACGCAGCTACATCTTCAATGTACTGGTTTTTATAGCCACACCCCTTCTTGATATAAGGCTATAAAAGGGACTACTTTACTGTCAGTTACCCCAGTCCCAACTCATTTGCAGAAGGAAACAGTCTCAAGAAAGAAGCTGCAAGGAAAAACAGTTCCTAAGCAAGAGACTATTGGAAGCCTTTTCATCTCTCCTATCTGAGGAAAGGTCTGTTGGGACTCCAACTGCATAGGCAGTTGTTAAATATAAAGGACTTTGAGGACATTCAAAGAAATAGAGGACAATGGTATGATTTTCTGAATATTTATTTGTTTTATCTGCTTGCTGTTACAATAAATAAGTTTTTTGGATTGGAATAATCTGGGCTCAATTATTTTTGAATAATTTAATTATAGACAAAGGTTTACGTTCCATCAATTTAATTAATCACAGGATTAATTAATTTCTAACAACCTTCTCCTTGATTTTTTCTTGCCTTTCCAAATTATTGTAAGAGGGTTGTGGTCTGCCCAAGAATTTGGTAAAATTTCTACTTCATTCACTTTTTCTACTAAATCTCCACTTATCTATGCCATGTCAATACACGACCATGACTGGTGAGGTTTTGAACAGAAAGTCAATTGTCTCTTATCTGCATGTAATTGTCTCCATATGTCTATCAAATTTAATTCATTAATCATTTCTGCACAGATCCTTGGCAATTCTCTTTTCTTTGTTTCCCTTCCCTTCTTGTTCCCTCCTTTGTAATCTTTTGGATATTCTGCAACCGCATTAAAATCCCCTATAATACAAATATATTTCCTTTCCAATTCAATAATTTTAGTATACAAAGCTTTATAAAATTATTTTTGGTTAGCATTAGGGGCATGAATAACCACCAATAATTTTTTTAAAAGTTTATCTGTATTTCTATTGCCAGAACTCTTCCTTTGGGATCTGCAAATACTAATAATGCTTTTATCTCTTCTTTAATATAAACTGCTATTCCGTTTTTTTCCTTGTCTGCTGAAGCTGTGAACATCTTTCGTAATTTAGTACAATCTAAATATTTTTCCTCTGTTTTTAAAATATGTGTTTCCTGTAAGCAGACAATGTCTACATTTTGTTTTATAATAATAATAATTTATTCGACTTGTATGCCGCCCTTCTCCCTAAGGAGTCAGGGCGGCTAACAATAAAACAGGACCAAATTTACATAAAACAAGCATTAAATATAACAAGTCAGAATAAATAACAGTAAAACATTAATTAAAATAATTAAAGCAGTAAAAAATCCCACCCGGGTCATTCCAGGACGGCCTGTTGAAATAACCAAGTCTTTAGGTCCCGGCGGAAGGAGCGGAGGTCAGGGCCAAAAGAAGATCCATGGGGAGATGGTTCTAGAGGGCGGGGGCTCCCACGGAGAAGGCCCTAGCCCTGGGAACCACCAGCTGACAATGTCTGACCGACGGTATCACCAGGAGGCCCCTCCTGTGGGAGCGAACAGGACGATTGGCATATGATGATACTGGCAGGAGGCGTTCCTGCAAGTACCCTGGACCCAAGCCATTTAGGGTCTTACAGGTGGTTACTAGCACCTTGAAGCTAACCATGAAGGCCACTGGCAGCCAATGCAGGTCGCGCAGGAGGGGTGTAACATGGGAGTATCGGGATACTCCCATCACAGCCCGCACGGCCGCATTCTGCACCAGCTGTAGCCTTCAGGTAGTCCGCAAGGGCAGCCCCATGTAGAGAGCATTGCAGTAATCGATCCTAGAGGTGATGAGCGCATGAGTGACTGTTCGAAGGGCATCTCGGCTCAGGTAAGGGCGTAGCTGGCGTACTATATGAACCTGGGCAAAAGCCCCCCGGCCACAGCCCCCACCTGCTCCTCCAAAGAGAGCTGTGGATCCAGAAGGATGCCCAGGTTCCTCACCCTATCCACAGGGGGCAACACCTCACCCCCTATGGCCAAAGATGGAACATCACTGGAAAACCGAGATGCCGGTAAGAACAGCCACTTCGTCTTGGTCGGGTTGAGTTGGAGCCTATTTCTCCCCATCCAGGCACTGGGACATCACAGAGGGAGCATCACAGATCTGGCCTGGGGTGGAGATATAAAGCTGGGTATCATCAGCATATTGATGATACCTCACCCCAAAACCTCAGATGATCTCACCCAGCAGTTTCATGTAGATATTAAACAGGAGAGGCGAGAGGACCAACCCCTGTGGCACCCCACAAGTGGAGCCCATCTCTGCTCTCCTGCTAACACTGACTGCGAGCAGTCCGAGAGGTAGGAGGAGAACCACCACAGAATGGTGCCCCCCACCCCCAACCCCTGGAGCCGCTGCAGAAGGATACCATGGTCGATGGTATCGAAAGCCGCTGAGAGGTCTAATAGGACTAGGACAGAGGAAAAACCCCTGTCCTGAGCCCTCCAGAGATCATCCATCAGCGCAACCAATGCTGTCTCCGTGCTGTGTCCAGACCTGAAGCCCGACTGATACGGGTCTAGATAATCAGTTTCCTCCAGGAACAAGGGGAGTTGCTGCAACACCACGCTCTCAACAGACTGGACAATAGTTATCTAAAACGGCTGGGTCCAGGGCAGGCTTCTTGAGAGGTCTCACCACTGCCTCCTTCAAGGTAGCGGGGAAGACTCCCTCACTCAAAGATGCGTTGACAACTGCCTGGAGCCAGCTGCGTGTCACCTCACTGGAGGCGTAAACCAACCAGGAGGGACACGGGTCCAATAAACACGTGGTGGAGGACAACCTCCGCATGATCCTGTCCACTTCATCAAGGGAGACCGGGTCAAACTCAACCCAGATAGAATCAACCAGACTCGCTGCCACCCCATCATCAGACCACTGCCAGTCCAAGTCCAAGCCGGCCCAAATCCGAGCGACCTTATCCACCAGATGTAAGCTAAATTCCGCTGCTCTGCCCTGCAGGGGGTCCGCCCCCTCCCTCAACTGAAGGAGGGAATGGGTAACCCTAAACAGGGCCGCAGGGCGATCATCGGCGGACGCAATCAAGGCGGAGAAGTAAACATGCCTTGCCGCTCTAATCGCTTCCAGGTAGGTCCTAATATAGGCTCTTAGCTGGCCACAGTTGAATTCAGAATGGCTCGTCCTCCACCTGCTCTCTAGGCATCTTCTCTGCCGTTTCATCCCCTGGAGCTCCTCCAAGAACCAAGGAGCTGACCGAGGTCTGCGGTGGGGAAGAGGCCACAAGGGGACAACCCGGTCGAGTGCCTCCGAGGCCGCCTGTTGCCAGGCGGCCGCCAGCGCCTCAGCCGGGCTGTGGTCGAGGGAGGTGGACAAGAACCCCAGAGCCAGTTGAAACCTCTCCGGGTCCATCAGGCGTTTGGGGCGGAACCATTGAATTGGCTCCTCATCCCAGCAGTGAGGGACAGCTGCCTGAAAGACTAGCCGCAGGAGATAGTGATCCGTCCATGACAGGGGTAGGGTAGATACAGAACCCACCCCCAGGTCACTATGCCAGTGTCCCAAGATAAAAACAAGGTCGAGCGTGTTCCCCCCCTTGTGAGTGGGCCCTTGAATCACCTGAGTCAGGTCCGTGGCTTATCAACTTTGTCAGAATCCTTTGTCATTTTATTTTTGAATTTAAGCCATTTATATTCATAGATAGAAGTTTCACTTCTTTTTCCATAATTCTAATTATATCTACTTCTTTTATTCCCTAATCTTTTTTGTCTCTCTTTGTGTTACTTTTACTAATTTAAGATTTTTCTCTTTCTTGTACTTGCCGGGTGTTTTTTCTTTCTTCTTGGTTTTGGGTTAGTCTTCTTCTTCCCGGGTGTTTAAGTCTAATTGATTCTCACTCTTTGCCTTGTCGTTACTCCTTTCTCTTTTAGTTGTTGTTGATTGTTTTCTAACTTTTCTAGGGTCTTTTGTCCTTTCTTTGAGAGCTCTTGATCCTCCGGGGAGTCCAATTCTAATTCATCTTTGCTGGTCTGCTCTTCAAAGCCTGTCAATCTTTCATAAAAATCTTGGGCTTTTTCTATAGAATCCACTTTAATTTTCCTTTCCCCCCAAGTAATTAACATCCCTTCTGGGACGAGCCATTTAAATGTAATGCCTTTCTGATTTAGTTGGGCTGCCAGATGTTTATAGTCCCGTCTTGCTTCCCTGACCCTTCTTGGAATTTGCTTAAGCACTAAAATTTCTTTATCTTTATATTTAATTTTTTCATCTCTTGTTATTTTGTATATAATGTTCAGAACTTTCCTTCTAGCGAAGCGTATATGCACTTCTCTTGGACATTTATGCCTCCTTGCATAGTTAGTGCTTACCCTGTAAACTTCCTCCAACTCCTTCAGAATCTCCTCTTTTTCTTTCCAATATCTCTGCCAAGATTTCTGCCATTACCTGCTCTAGATTCTTTTGATTCCACTACATTTTGGAATCTTAAGTATAATGCTGCCTTGTCCATTTCTAGGTATACCAGGGAGTCTTCCATTTCCTTACTTATGATCTTTAAGTGCTCATCTACCCTTTCCAATTTCTTTTCGGTTTGTTCCATCCTTTTCTCTACTTCTTTTATTGTTAGTTCATTTTTTCCAACACTTGTTGTATTATTCCAACTTTTGTGTCTAATTTGGAAATGTCTCCCTTCATTTCTGCTTTTAACTTCCCCATTTCCTCTTCTAGTTCATTTATGTCTGCTCTTGTCTCTTGTCTGCTCTCTTGTCTGTAAGTTAAGTAATGTCACGTGAATATTGGCATTTGTAATGGAAGGTTGTTTCTCTGTTGTCATTGTTTCCTCAATTGTCTTCTGTGATGATGGTGAGGGTATTGCCATCGGAGCTGTTAATGTCATTTTCTTTTCGGTTTTAAGCACTGTAGTGGTCCTGGAAGTCATTTCTTCTAAGATTTGTTTTCGTTTTTGTATTATGCTAATTACGTTATCCCAAATTAACATTCACCTTTTATGTAATATATCAAAAAATTGATCAATAAGCTAAATTGACCCACTAACTGATAATAATAATAAATACCTTCTCCTACCCCTCTAATTTAAATACAAATCTTACCTATTGTATATTCTATACCATTCCAAATATCTATCAAGATATATATCTCTATATATTATATGACAATCTTATAGTATTATAAAAAAATTCACCAATGCATATAGAAAAAATATAAATAGAAACAGATTAACCTGAAAAAGTCAATTAATTATTTAGAGTAATAAGCAAGATATGTTCAAATATTAATATGTAGTTAATCAATTATAACTGTAAGTATAGTAAATATTGTAAATATTAAGTGATTGTTGTTATCAATATCAATGTTACTTGACAAGTTACTGATGTATCAGCTAGGTCCAGCAAAATACCTCTCAATTGCATTCATCAAATGTCTTTCCTTCTTCAATCGATATGTTGGTAAAAGATAATAAACTGTAGATTAATTGATCCAAATATCCAAAGTTAAAGAAAGGGGGGAGTCTTAAATTGATTGTACAACTCTCCATCTCTAAAGCTAGATAATTCCACTTCCTCGCGTTTGGGCAAAGAAGAGAAGAAAAAAAAGAATAAGAAGAATTGCTGAGTAGCGTCTGTGGCTTCCTAATGTCTCAACACACTCAGCAATAGCACTCCTACTTCCATCATAGGTTTTGAGCAGTTAGTTTTCCCAAAATTCTCCACTAAAATGTCGCCCCAGCTAGCAACCTCCATTCTGCATCCAGCAAGATTTAAATCAGTTATTAATATTGTCTATAATCACGGGTCTTTAATCTACTTCAGAGCTTCAATTCTTCTCCCGGTTTCAAAAGTAGGCAGCCCAAATCCTTCAAGCAAAAATAATCCAAAAACACCCCAAACCTCCATATGACAAACTTTTTCTCCAACTGGCAACAATATAGCAAACCTCTCCGCTCCGAGCCTCCTTCTCCTCAAAATCGCTACTGTCTTCACTTCACAAAGTGGGACACTTTGAGCCTAGAATATTGCACCTTTTCACAATATTCTAATTTTCTGAGATTGTGGATTTGGGGTTTTCATGAGCTGTAAGCCATAATCATCACAATTATGACAAATCACGACTTGAACTATCTTGCTTTGCATGTAATGAGTCTATCTCATATATTAGTTTCACCTTTTAAGTTGCATTACTGAAATAAATGAACTTTTACATGATATTCTAATTTTTTGAGTTTCACCTGTAGAGTATGGGTACCTTAGTTTTTGGCATTAGATGCCTGCCTAGAATGCCAAAGATCAAGAGTAAGTTATTGATTTTGTTTTTATTCTTCATGTTCCATACTTGTGCATTTCTCTGAAGAATCTATCTCTTCATTCTGAGAAGTAGAATGCTGGTCTGAGAGGCTTATCTGTGCTTTTGTTGTTCTTATTAAAAGTTTCCAAATAATCCTAAGAAAGTTTTTTGAAGCTTGCAAAAGCACTGGTCTGCATACACAAGAGAATGCTGTTGGTTCCATAAAAATGGAAAGTTTTGACTTCGTCAAGTTCTGCTATATGAAGTAATAAAATAGATAGGGTACTTAAGAATCTTAGAGAGCCAGTGTGGTGTAGTGATGAAGACACCAGGCTAGAAATTGGGAGACAGTGTGTTCTAGTCTTGCTTTGGCATGACTGGGTGACTTTGAGCAGTCCCTTTCTCTCATATCTGGGAAGGAGGGCATGGCAAACCTTTTCAAAACCTTGCCAAGAAAACCACAAGGATTTGTCCAGATACTCACCAAGAGTCAACACCTTGAAGTCATTCTTCCCTCCAAACCACCCTGAGAATCCCAAGGTTATTCAATGATAAGTAGTAAAAAGATCAGGATAATTAACCCCAAACCAATTAATAGAAAGTTTAATGAGACTATATTTTAAATACAGATTAAGAATATGAACTAAGGATTGCGCTGACTCTGCATGATCCAAAGGCCTTTTCATTTTGGCAACCATATTAAAAAAATGAGAATATATTGTGGATTCTTTTGGCACATGTTAATTCAGAGAGGCTTGCTTGTTGGCAAAAGTTTGCCACTTTGGGTGTGACTAGCCACTGAACACCTTCAGATCGTACACACCAGACCATATTTTCATTAGTTCATATTTATAAAAAGTCTGTAAATAACAATACTGTTTCAACAAATTCTATCCGGAGTTGCCCAAAAGTGTCCATAATGAACTTTTTAGTTATTTTTTTTTAAAGAAACATATCATTTGATTCAAAAGAAGGCAAATGTTCAAGACATAGCTAGAAGATGGTTGGTTGGAAACATATTAAGCCAGTGATAAATTACTACTTTTCAAAATGTAGGATACCTTTTTCTAGGTTGACCCAATACATTTTAAATGTCTTGAGCATTGGCTATTGATTTCTGTCTGAATTTTTGTTTTTAGTTTTTGTGTTAAATATTAAATGAATTTGGCCTGGATCTTTAAACCTATATCTATTTCACAGAGTCATTCAATAAATTGCAATGCCAAGTTGTGTCAGATTAAAACAGATTTATTTATAACAGAACAATCAATAAATATATTATTAGTAAATATCTACAGAGTCTTTTCTTCTTTCATTCCTTTTAAATAGTCCTTTAAGGAACTAGAAGTCTCTATGAGAGATTCACAGTTCTTCCTCTCATAACCTCTTCTTAGATATAGCTAACCTCTTTAGAAAGTCCCTTTCTCTTTAGGTTATAGATCTTCTCTCAGATCCCTTTGCTATATCTTCTCATACACAGACCTCAGTCTGTCAGATCCCAATATCTCCTCAGAGTCTTGGATCTTCTCAGTATCTCTGATCTCCTCAGACAAAAATGAGTCTCCACAGAATCTCCTCAGAGAAAATGACAGTTGACAGCCCCTTTTATACTCAGGGGCGTGTCCTACAGTATCACAGTGGGGTGCTCAATGCCACCCTGTCATTGGTAGGTTTGATCACCCCATCAAACTCCACTAAGTTGTAAACTGCATAGTAACTCCAGAAAGTTCTACTTTCTGACATTTTGTTACTTTCATTTTTCTCCTGTGGAACTGTTTGTTTAAGCTCCACCCTTTCCAAATAGCAATCCAACTGCCATAAGCATCAAAGAGTATTTTCAGACAATGTTTTTCCCTTTCTTTATTTTAAATGTACAGTGTTAGTGCTGAAGAATTGATAACTGTGACTTTCTTGTAAGTGTGAATATATGTGCACAAACAAATATGTTAAGAATTAAATGTGAAGGGAATACCAAAAGCAATTTCTCTTAGCTTTCCCCCACTTTGCTTTCAGGGAGTTGAAGATTTTTCTTTCAGGTGTCACTGGATCTTACATTCTTACATTGAAACTTGAAGAATGTTATTGCTGTCATTTAATTAGTACAAGGAAATTGGTATGGAAATATTCAAATTTGAATGGACAATGTCCATCATTGACAATATCAATATTAGGAGAAATACTGTACTTCCAAAGAATTTTGATTGGAAATAATATGACAAATAAAAAAAGCTAAGCTAAGTTGAAGCAATACCAAAGGAGCTTCATACTTTTTTTAATAAAAAGAAAATTGGACAACTAAATATTAACAACTGAATCATAAGCCCCAACAGTGCTTTTTAAAAATGCAACTGGATTTTCTTTACAAAGGAAGTCCAGTTGCCTTTTGAAAAAGCATCTTTGGGACAATTGGATGACTGAGAGTCTCCATAGACAAACTGAATCAGAAAAAAATAAGGTTCCTTCCGAAATGTTTATAATGTTTAAATAGATTTGGTGCAGAGAATGTGAAGGTGAAAGGATAATTAAATATAAATGCAGGCTCAAATGGAGAAAATTGGACTCAGGAAAATCTAAAGGGCAACATTAACCGTATAAAAGTTTCGAGAAAAATTATGCAAGTCCAAGCATTTGTTGATTTATGGGGCATAAGAATTCCAAATCAAATAGATGTACATAACATAGGCATGCAGCCAGGGGTGGGATTCAAACTTCTTAACAACCGGTTCTGTCGGCGTGGCCTAATTTGTGGGTATGGCTTACTGGTCATGTGACTGGCTGAGCATAGCTTGCTGGCTGGGAGTGGCTTGCTGGTCACATGACTGGGAGGGTCAAAAGATACACACTTTAACAATGTTCTTGGTGCGGGGGTTGGACTAGATGACCTCTGAGGTCCCTTCCAGCCCTGGATTGCTGTGCTGTTTCAAAGCATCCTCTGAAGCTGCGTCTAGTGCCAGAGTTTGTGGTCCTTCCTTCCTCTCCTTTTTCTTTCCCTCCCTCCCTCCCTCCCTCCCTCCCTCCCTCCCTATATCCATCCGTCCATCCATCCATCTATATACAAAATCTCCTGCGCATGTCCAGCGAAATGGCCGTTCTCCGCTGAGCTCCGGAACGGCTTGTGGGCTTGCGGCTATCTGGGAGGGTGGCGAGGGGGTTAGCACCCCCCACAGTACCTGCTTCGGCGTCGGATATCCCCAGGAAGGGGTGAGATCCTTTGCCAGGAGTTCTTCTCGCCGCGGCTGCTGGCTTGCCCCATGGAAAGGCTGGTGTCATCTCCCGGGCCCCTGAGTCACTTGCAGTGTTCACGTGACTCAGCGTAAGGCCACGGGTGTGGAGGTGGGCATAACGGCGAAGGCCTTGGTGGATCCAAACCTGGCGTTTCCTCCCTCGGTGGACTTCTGAATTTTGGAGGTTGCGGAGGCTTCGGTGGAGACTGTGCTGGGTGAGGAGGCCCTGGAGGTGTTGGAGGTGTCCAGCGGTGTCAGGCCTTCCTGGAGCGACGGGGGACGGCGGCTGCGATCACGGCTGGCCCTCGGCCCTGAGTTTAGCTGGTCGGAGGGTCACCATGGTTTGGAGGCTTCCTCAGGAGCGTTATCTGCTCCAGGAACGTTCGAGGAGCGGCCATGGGGACAGCCATGGGCCCCCTCGAGAGGGGGGAATTGCAGCTGGTTCTCGTTTGGTGGCGGTGGGCGGTGGTTCTGGCCCCGCCCCTGGGCCAACGAGACTATGCTGGTTCCATCTTGGCCGGTGGAGATGCCGGCTGTTCTGACCATGGGGAGGACAGGGGCCTGGCAGGCGATCCTGGGGACCTGAGGAAGATCAGAGGTGTTGGTCCCGGAGTTGCCGCTGGTCCTTGGTCTTATCCTGGATGGTTTTTGCTGGAAATCTGCCTGCCAACCACTCAACCGCCCCTCCTCTGTGACCATTGCTGCCTGAACTCTGGACCTGCCTATCATGGTCTGCTGCTATTATCCATCTGCCCCCACCTGTTCCTCCTCTCTTGTCATCATCATTATCCCGAATTGCAAGGTACCTTTCTCCCACTGGGAATGAACCATCTACAGTATATCTTAGGCCATGTAAGGGTGGTTTGGACACCCGGTGGCCTAGGTTTGAGCTCACCCTCGAACTAGGTCTACGGCTATGAGACTTTTGTTGTACTCCCTGCTGGGGTGAGAGACCAGCGAGGGAGGACACGTTTTTCTGCTAGGACCCCTTTAACATCTTACCATCAGCCCAGCTGGAACGTGTTGGGATGCCCGTGATGAGAGAGCGTGGCTTAGTCCAGATTGAGACTTCAAACACCTGTCACTGGCCTGTCGTGAGAGGGCAGCCTGGCTTCTTTGAATCTGGACTTTCCAACCGTTTCTTACCAACTAGGTCCTACCAAGTTCTTTAAACCAGACTTTATTGTCGCTCTGTCATTATCACTCTTGACAATCCCTGTGCCTGTTCTTTAATGCTCTCTTATTATGCGATCCTACTCGGTTGCGGAATTGTATGCCCTGAGGGGACTCCCTCCCTCTGGGGCTTGGCCTGTTATACTATCTTCTGCCTACCTCGAGGATGGGTCTTGGAACCCAGAGAGATGGCATGGCAGGGGGGTGGGGTATGGGTGGGGCTCTACTATGAAAAAGAGGGTCACTAGGGCCCCTTTAGTTAAATTTTTAACTAAATTTTTAAGAAGGTTAGGTAGGAGGATGGGTAGTGATCCCGGAGATATGGGTCGCAGCCCGGCGCATGGTGGGGGGGCGGGGGTTGGGGGCTGCCGGGGCCCCGGGGTGCAAGGTGGGGACTGCGATTCCCAGGATAGTTGGGGTTGGCAGGAGATGTTGAGGCATAGGGCCATATCATGTGCTGGGAGCACGTACCCGCCATCTTTGTGTGGTGGCATGCTCCGACCCTATGGCCTCCTCCCTAGGGGGCACGGGAACCGGGACCCCTGGGCTTAACCTGGTGTATTTTAATGCCAGGTCCGTGGCTAATAAGTCTCCCCTCCTCCGTGAGATCATTGAGGAGGAGGCTGCAGACCTGGCTTGTATCACCGAAACCTGGTTGGGCCCGGAGGCAGGTGTCCCTCTGGTTGATTTATGCCCTCCAGGTTTCCGGGTTTTACACCGGCCCAGGGAAGGGGTGGGGGGGGTGGCTGTGGTTATTCGGGAGACCTTGTTTCCAAGGGAGGTCACAGTCCCAGAGATAGGCGGGAGCGAGACCCTCCTCCTGAGGTGGGGGCCTAACGGTCGGGTGGGCTTGTTGCTCACATACCTGTCCCCCAGCTGTGTGACAGCGGCCCTGCCTGGGCTTCTCAATGTCCTCTTGGGGGTGGCGTTGGAGTTCCCGGGCCTTATAGTCCTGGGGGATTTCAATTTGCCCTCCCTGGGGGGAACATCGGGTTTGGCCCAGGAATTCATGGCTTCCATGGAAGCCATGGGCCTGACCCAACTGATTCAAGGCCCGACTCATGAGGGGGGAAGCACTCTTGACCTAGTTTTTGTCTCTGAGCAGTGGCGTAGTGACAGAGGGCAGGCCACTTTTATGGTACTGCCCGTTCCATGGTCTGATCACTATCTCCTACGGCTGGTCTTCCAACAGGCCGCCCCCCACTGCTGGGATGAGGAGCCACTTAGATGGTTCCGCCCCAGATGCCTGATGGACCCTGAAAGGTTCCAGGCAGAACTGGGGTTCTTTCCCTCTTCCCTTGCCCACAGCTCTGCCAAGGATCTGGCGGCCGCTTGGCAACAGGCTGCGTTGGATGCCCTCGACAGGGTTGTCCCCATGCATCCCCTCACACGCTGTGGATCCCGGATGGCACCTTGGTATACCGAGGAGCTCTGGGAGATGAAGCGTCATCGGAGGGGTTTAGAGAGCAGGTGGAGGTCCACCCGCTCCCAATCCGATGGAGCACAGCTAAGAGCCCATATTAGGACTTACCTGGTAGCTATGAGAGCGGCGAGAAGGTCCTATCTCTCCGCCCTCATAGCGTCCGCAGATAACCGCCCAGCCGCCCTGTTCCGGGCCACCCGCTCTCTCCTTCGTAAAGGGGAGGGGGCGGACCCATTGAGGGGAAGGGCTGAGGAGTTTGGTCAATATCTGTCGGATAAGATCGCCGGATTCGGCGGGTTGTCCTCTGATTTGCAGTGGTCTGAGGAATGGGATACAGGCAGTCTGGCCAGTGTGATCTGGGAGGAGTTCGATCCTGTTTCTGAGGATGAAGTGGACAGGACTATGCGGCGGCTGAGTTCCACCACATGTTTGTTGGACCCGTGTCCTTCCTGGCTGGCATATGCCGCCAGGGAGGCCACCTGCAGCTGGCTCCGGGCAGTTGTCAACGCTTCATTACGGGAGGGTGTTTTTCCCACCACCTTGAAGGAGGTGGTGGTGAGACTCCTCCTGAAGAAGCCTGCCCTGGACCCGACCGTGTCAGACAACTTTCGTCCAGTCTCCAACCTTCGCTTTTTGGCTAAGGTTGTTGACAGTGTGGTGGCTCGGCAGTTTCCACTCTTCCTGGATGAAGCGGACTACCTGGATCCGTATCAATCGGGCTTCTGACCTGGCTTCAGCACGGAGACAGCATTGGTTGTGCTGATGGATGATCTCTGGAGGGCCCGGGACAGGGGTTTCTCCTCTGTCCTGGTCCTATTAGACCTCTCAGCGGCTTTTGATACCATCGATCATGGTATCCTTTTGCGACGCCTCGAGGGGTTGGAAGTGGGGGGCACTGTTTTTCAGTGGTTCTCCTCCTACCTCTCGGGGCGGTCGCAATCGGTGTTGGCGGGGGGGCAGAGGTGGACCCCGAGGGTGCTCTCGTGTGGGGTCCCTCAGGGGTCGGTTCTCTCCCCCCTGCTATTTAACATCTATATGAAGCCGCTGGGTGAGATCATCCGTGGTTTCAGGGTGAGATTCCACCAGTACGCAGATGACACCCAGCTGTACATTTCCACCCCGAACCAAATCAGTGATGCCCTCTCCCTGATGACCCAGTGTTTGGATGCGGTATGGATTTGGATGAGCGGCAACATGCTTCGACTCAACCCGGCCAAGACTGAGTGGCTGTGCATACCAGCATCTCGGCCCAGTCAGGAATATCCATCTTTGGCCATAGGGGGAGCGGTGTTGCTCCCTGTGGATAGGGCGCGGAATCTGGGGGTCCTCCTGGATGTACGGCTCCGGTTGGAGGAGCAGGTGGGGGCCGTCACCAGGGGGGCCTCTGCCCAGCTCCGCCTTGTTTGTCAACTACGCCCATTTCTGGACCGAGATGCCCTGCTCACAGTCACTCATGCCCTTGTTACCTCTAGACTCGACTACTGCAACGCTCTCTACTTAGGACTGCCCTTGCATACCACCCAGAGATTGCAGCTGGTGCAGAATGCGGTGGTGCAGGTGGTGATGGGAGCCTCCCGATTCTCCCATGTTACCCCCCTACTGCGCTGCCTGCATTGGCTGCCAGTTGCACTCCGGGTGAGATTCAAGGTTTTAGTTTTAATATACAAAGTCCTTCATGACATGGGTCCTCAATATTTAAGGGAGTGACTCCTGCCGACATCGAATGCCAACCGCCCTGTGTGAGCACATAGGCAAGGACTCCTTGGGGTCCCGTCGGCGGGCCAATGCTGGCTGACGGTCCCCCAACGATGAGCCTACTCTGTCGCAGCCCCTGATCTCTGGAACCAACTCCCCTTGGGGCTCCGCCTGGCCCCTGACCTCCACACCTTCCGCCATGATTTGAAGACCTGGTTGTTTGACCAATCCGGGCTGTGACCCTTCCTGGGGGGGTGGTTTTATATTTTTAAGTATTTTAAATTTGTCTGTTTGGGCTTGTGAATTTGGGTTTAATCTTCTTTTAATTATTTATTGTTGTTGTTTTTAGCTGTGAGCCGCCCCGAGTCTTCGGAGATGGGACGGCACACAAATCCCAAAAATAAATAAATAAATAATAAATTCACATTCCTTTCCCTTCCCTCTTTCTCCTTTCCCTCCCTTTCTTTCTTTCTTTCTCCCATCCCTCCCTCTGTATTTTCCTTCCTTTTAAGAGAAAGAAGGAAGGAAGGAAGGAAGGAAGAAAAGAAAGAAAGAAAGAAAGAGAAGGAAGGAAGGAAAGAAAGAAAGAAAGAAAGAAAGAAAGAAAGAAAGAAAGAAAGAAAGAAAGAGAAAGAAAGAATGCATCTCTATGCTATTCATGGTATATTTTCAGCTGGAACCTCTTTCTACTTTTTTTTTTAATTCATATTTATATGCCGCCCTTCTCCGAGACTCAGCTGCGACACAATTTTGGGATACAACCCAATGCGCTCAGCAATAGCCTTCCTTCCATTGTATATGCCTGCTTATTACTAAGCGGCATTTTTACAAAGTCAGCTTATTGCCCTCAACAATCTTGGGTCCTCAGTTTACCTACCCCGAGAAGATGGAAGGCTGAGTCAACCTTGAGCCTGGTGGGATTCGAGCCTGCAATAATTACAGGCAGCTGGAACTAAGTGCTAGGCTTTTAACAGCCTGCACCACCAAGGCCCTTAAACCAGGGGTCCCCAAACTTGGCAACTTTAAGATTTGTGGACTTCAATTCCCAGAATTCTCCAGCCAGCTATGCTCGCTGGAGAATTCTGGGAGTTGAAGTCCAGAAGTCTTAAAGTTGCCAAGTTTGAAGACCTCTGACTTAAACCTTAGTACAACACCAAGATATTTAAAGCCATTAAACATCTTGGATTAATCTTGAAAGTTTTTGCATACTTGTACTTAAACAGAAAGAATTTTATTTTAACACATATGGCATATTTTAACACATTCCAAAGCTACTTTTTATGAAAAGGAGATTGGAAACAAAGCAAAGGTTAACCTTCTCATTCTTTCTAACCCTTTCTAAATGGCGGGAGAAATGAACCTTTCTACTTGCCATTTTATTACAAAGAATTTACCACCATCTTCAAATTAAAGAGTTGCCTTCCAATAACAAAAAACACAAGTTTGCAAACTGCCTGAATAGTAGTAACACAGCACATAATTTTGTATGTTAAACATCGAAACACAAAGTGGAAGAGGGAAAATATATGTGAAAAATATTTACTGTGTTTTTTGCTTGTCAAACTTAAAAGGCCATTGGACCAGGGGTGGGATCCGACCGGTGTAACTACCAGTTTGGTGATTTTACATTTTGCTGCGCGCGTGGGTATATCATCGTCAGTTAGCTGCGTGGACAGCTGAGCAGTGCTGTGCACAGGTGTGCAGCAGTTGAAAAAGAGCCTTGGTGGTACAGGCTGTTAAATGCTTAGCACTTAAGTTCCAGCTGCCTGCAATTACTGCAAGCTCGAATCCCAGCAGTCTCAAGGTTGACTCAGCCTTCCATCCTCTCGGGGTAGGTAAATTGAGGACCCAAGATTGTTGGGGGCAATAAGCTGACTTTGTAAAAATGCTGCTTGTAATAAGCAGGCATATACAATGGAATGAAGGCTATCGCTGAGCGCATTGGGTTGTATCCCAAAAATTGTAAGCCGCCCTGAGTCTTCGGAGAAGGGCGGCATATAAATGTATTTTTTTTAAAAAGCAGTTTTTTCCTGCTTTTTTCAACTGCAGCTGTGTCGTGCAAAGCAGCTGCGGTTGAAAAAGCAGGAAATAAAGGTCAGGTAAGAGCCCAGGCGGGCGGGTGGCCCAAAACAGCAGCATACATAGAACCAGTTCTATGTATGCTCTCTGTTTGCTGCTTTTCAGAGCAACTGGTTCTACAGAGGTGGACAGAACTGGTAGAATCCCACCTCTGCATTGGACAGCAGGTTGTGACAGCAATAGAAGTAATGAAGCAGCAGCTAGGCAAACTGCTGAATTATGGCAAACTGTCTGAATTATGCTTTGGAAATTGTGTAATGTATGCTCTGAAATTGAGCAAATGAATGAGATCTAAAGGTAAGCTGTTCTCTACAAAATCCATTCTGAACTTACCACACTAAGCCTGGCATGAAAAAGCAGAGCAACTTACTAGTTTTGAAGAGGAGGATATGGAAGAAAGAAAGAAGATTGGCTCCAACAGTTTTAGGAGATTGCATAGTTTTGTTTACCCAGAACATTCCCAAGGCAGTAATCAATACTATATTTGCTCCAAATGTTCTTTTTGCTAAACACTGAATCCAGGCATAGTGGATGTCTGGATGCTCCCAGGAGGCTGCAGGAAGGCCTCCTAGGCCCAAAACATGGCCTAGCAAGCCTCCCTGGAGCCTCTTGGGAGCAAAAATGGGGTGGGGGGAAGGCAACCAGGGCTTGCAGAGCCTCACTAACCCAGGGATATCAGTAAAGGCAGGGCTGCAGCGGAAGGCAGGCAGCAATGGCTGGCCTGACGGGCACACAAGAACAGGCAGCAGTGTCGGGCATGCATGTAATGTCGTGCATGCGTGATAAGGACTGACGGACAGGCAGCGGAGAAGCAGGCGGAGAGGGGCAGGGCCAGCCAGAGGCCTGATTTACTGGTTCTCCGAACTACTGGGAATGGTAACAACCAGTTCTATAGAACCGGACTGAACCAGTAGAATCCCACCCCTGCATGCAGTAGGTGTTTTTATAGGGCACCTCCTGCATGCCTTTAGTTAAATAGGACATTTGATTTTGCCTATAGTTAAATAGGACATTTGATTTTGCCAAGAGAATTTACTCCAGTTACAATAGTCTGTCTCTTGTGAGTCCTTAAAATGAAATTATGAGAGTTGGACGCACTGTGTTCCTTCCCTTTCATTCATACTTTCCTCTAAAGTACAGAAGGTCAAAATGGTGCATGCTTTATGTTTCTCTCTTTCCTGTGTGCTTTCCTTTGCATTTGATGCAACAATCTTTGCAGGTGGTTGATCCATACATTCCTGTTGTGGCTCCGCCTCGTGAGCCTGTGCTGACAGAGGAAGAGGACCTGGATGATGATGAAGAAGGAGAGGAGGAACGAGCAAGGCCTCCCTCACCAGGGCCTTCCTCCCCAGGATCTCCCTCCTTGGCAAGGTCTCCCTCCCCAGGACCTTCCTCCTCCTTGGCAAGGTCTCCCTCCCCAGGACCTTCCTCCTCCCTGGCAAGGCCTCCCTCCCCAGGACCTTCCTCTCTGGCAATGCCTCAGGTTTCCTCGGAAAGCCAGGAGGAACTGCCTGAGACGTGTGGCAGTAGGGCCACGACAAGAGAAAGACAAGGAAGGTTCCTGGCTTGATCCCAGGCAACGTCGGAGGGAGAAACGTCAGCAGCAGCGTAGGGGCGTGGGAGGGCCAGAGATTGAGCTGGACCACACCCCACCAGGTATAAAAGTGGGTGTGCCTACGCTGCAGACTCTGTTCGTGACAAAGTGTCATCTGCATCGGAAGCTTCCGTCTGTCTGTGTGTTTGGTTTTTGAACTCTGAAAAGCAATTCTCTGGAATTACTACATTGCTTCTTGGAGTTGGCATTGAGAACTTGGGTGACTGCCAACGCTCTTGTCGGAGAGATAACGGGGATTTTGGCGAGAGGCCAGCGTGACTCCTCTGCATGAGCTAACGCTCCTTGCCTTCAAGGGAAGGGAAGGTAACGAAACAGGCCAGTGTGTCTTTTCTGTGTTGGCTAACGTACCTTAGCTTCTGGGGAAGTGAAGGTGGGACAGAACACATTCCCCCCCCCCACCCTTCCCCATTCTCATTTTCTGTTTTGATTCGGTTACTATCCAGGTAAAATGATGTTGACTAGCCAGCTTAAAATACTTACTGCAACCTCAAGTACATCCGAATTCTGTTTTTGTCTGAATGGCAAAGTAAATAAGCCTATAAAGGAAGGAAGAAGCACAAAATCCCAATTATAGCTGAAGATGCCATATTCTGATATGTTAAAAACTGCATCTGTTAGCAAAAAAGAACAAAAAAACCCTATTTCCTTTAAGGAGACCTTGTAAGCTCGTAGTACCTTCCTGAGTCAAATGGAAACAGTATTGCAAACAGAAGCAATAATTTTCTGCAAATTAGACTCTTTTTACTTCCATTGCTTTATAAATCGCCTTAAGGTATTTTGTATTCTCCTAGTTGATACCTCTTCTCTTTGGGCTCTGCATTTGAATTCAGTGTATCAATTGATTCTGTGCAATTTGCTTGGTTTTCTTTTTATAGTACCATGTCCTTCTTTCTTATAAGTTTTGTTGTGGAAGAATAAATTTGCTCATGACTGCAATAAAAAGACACTCCTACTTTATTGAATAATTTATATTAATTTTACTATAGGTATATAAAAGAAACCTATCATGGGTCTTTTTTTATGCTAAAATGATCTGATCTATCAAAATGGTCCTCTTGGGTACATGGATCACATAATAGACAGAATATAACTTCTCCCTAGTTTTCAAATAGCCAGGTGGGGGAAGGGGGGCTCAAGTGGGGAGCTATATTGAGTCCTTACAGGTGAAACTCGAAAATTAGAATATCGTGCAAAAGTTCATTTATTTCCGTGATGCAACTAAAAAGGTGAAACCAATATATGAGATAGACTCATTACATGCAAAACAAGATGGGTCAAGCCGTGATTTGCCAAAATTGTGATGATTATGGCCTACAGCTCATGAAAACCCCAAATCCACAATCTCAGAAAATTAGAATATTGTGAAAAGGTGCAATATTCTGGACTCAAAGTGTCCCACTCTAATCAGCTAATTAAGCCATAACACCTGCAAAGGGTTCCTGAGCCTTTAAATGGTCTCTCAGTCTGGTTCAGTAGGAATTGCAATAATGGGAAAGACTGCTGACCTGACAGTTGTGCAGAAAACCAACATTGACACCCTCCATAAGGAGGGAAAGCCTCAAAAGGTAATTGCAAAAGAAGTTGGATGTTCCCAAAGTGTTGTATCAAAGCACATTAATAGAAAGTTATGTGGAAGGGAAAAGTGTGGAAGAAAAAGGTGCACAAGTAGCAGGGATGACCACAGCCTGGAGAGGATTGTCAGGAAAAGGGCATTCAAAAGTATTGGGGACTTCCACAAGGAATGGACTGAGGCTGGAGTCAGTGCATCAAGAGCCACCACACACAGACAGATCCTGGACATGGGCTTCAAATGTCGTATTCCTCTTGTCAAGCCGCTCCTGAACAAGAAACGTCAGAAGCGTCTTACCTGGGCTAAAGAAAAACAGACCTGATTTGTTGCTCAGTGGTCCAAAGTCCTCTTTTCTGATGAGAGCAACTTTTGCATCTCATTTGGAAACCAAGGACCCAGAGTCTGGAGGAAGAATGGAGAGGCACAGACTGCAAGATGCTTGAAGTCCAGTGTGAAGTTTCCACAGTCTGTGTTGATTTGGGGAGCCATGTCATCTGCTGGTGTTGGTCCACTGTGTTTCATTAAGTCCAGCCGTCAACCAGGAGATTTTGGAGCACTTCATGCTTCCTTCCACAGACAAGCTTTATGGGGATGCTGACTTCATTTTCCAGCAGGACTTGGCACCTGCCCACACTGCCAAATGCACCACAACCTGGTTCAATGACAGTGGGATTACTGTGCATGATTGGCCAGCAAACTTGCCTGACCTGAACCCCATAGAGAATCTATGGGGCATTGCCAAGAGAAAGATGAGAGACATGAGACTGAACAATGCAGAAGAGCTGAAGGCTGCTATTGAAGCATCCTGGTCTTCCATAACACCTCAGCAGTGCCACAGGCTGATAGCTTCCATGCCACGCCACATTGAGGCAGTAATTGCTGCAAAAGGGGCCCAAACCAAATACTGAGTACATATGCATGCTTATACTTTTCAGAGGTCCGATATTGTTCTATGTACAATCTTTGTTTTATTGACTGCATGTAATATTCTAGTTTTCTGAGATTGTGGATTTGGGGTTTTCATGAGCTGTATGCCATAATCATCACAATTATGACAAATCACGGCTTGAACTATCTTGTTTTGCATGTAATGAGTCTATTTCATATATTAGTTTCACCTTTTAAGTTGCATTACGGAAATAAATGAACTTTTGCATGATATTCTAATTTTTTGAGTTTCATCTGTATATAGCCTCAAGAGGCATAAGCCTGACTTTCGCTTCACATGGACCCTTATCTGGTTTTTCCCAAGAGAAGGCAAGCAGACTGGGGAGATTCTTGTATTATAGGCAGAACACAATGAAGTTACTGACTGGACCTTTCATGAGTGGATCTGGTTGTTTGCACCTGATAACTATTGAAATATGCAATTCAATACAATGAATGTATGTTATATGAGAAAAAAAACCATAATGGAAACTTGCACATAAAATAGATGGATAAACTTAGCTATCTCATTGAAAATACATACAGGTAACTCCTATCATTCATGGGAATTAAATGCCAGACTACTTTGGAAATGAGACTCAGATAAGAAGTAAAGGTATATTTTTTAATCTTGTATATGGGAGACAATAGATAACAAGGGCCACCTGTACACTATTGGGGCAATTGTACTAAAATCAATTTCCATTAGCAATAATTGCAGGACTATTTACTGAAACATAGATAACTCAGCATTACTCAGAATGAATAATGAAGTTCTATATCCTCCTCCTTTAAAAATCATGAAAGTATTCTAATATGTTGATAAAATAATAAAATATCCATGGTTTGGGGCAAGTATTAAGTACACCCCAAGTTATCTATGCTATTTGAACAGATATTACTGTTTTTTTCCTTGCCTTGCTCTTCAGATACAGTCTATCTAAGATAAATGAAATAATTTCAGTAGCTTTGTGTACAGAAGCATTTTAGATATTTCTGCATAAATATTTTATTTTAGTTTACATAAACCTATTTTATTTTATATAATAAATGTATACCAACAGTCAACATCCCATTCCCAGCCTTCATTTTTAATACTGTTTTTAATGTTTTTTCTTGTTCAAAGGCTCTTATTGTATTTCTCAAGCTTTGCTTGTCCTCCTGACTCCAAATACCAATTTAACCATAGATAGGGGACTGCAATATATTGCAAATTCAGTTAAATTCTTTAATGGAGTGTTGGCTGTTATTGAGCTGCTTATCTATCTGAGACTGTGTTAGTCTTCTATCTGGGATAATCCAGGGAAAAATGGCTAGCTGTTCAGGAGGAGGGGGAGGAGGAGGGGGGAGGGAGGACAAGGAGAAGTCTTGACTAGTTCAGACACAGCTGTCCTAAAGGTCTTATGGAAACTCATAACTAATATGCTGTGCAAAATAAGGGGCTCATTAAGTCAAAAAATGCATGAAGATGTGTGCTTTCAAAGTGTGAAAGCCAAATTAAATATAATGAGATTTAAAAAAAAAAATTGGGTATTTTTGGGTATTATATGTTTGATGATATTCAAGAAGTTTTAGAATCCTAGCCAATTTTTTTGAAATTTGCTGGGGGATTCATTGGGTTATACAGGTGAAACTCAAAGAATTAGAATATCGTGCAAAAGTTCATTTATTTCAGTAATACAACTTAAAAGGTGAAACTAATATATGAGATAGACTCATTACATGCAAAGGAAGATAGTTCAA
>CM019156.1:14487936-14769391 GCA_009733165.1 Naja naja | reverse complement strand
CCACATCACATTGGCATTAACCAACAATCCACAACCTGATCCAGAGCATGACAGACGACTTCTTTGGATTTTGGACAGTGGAGCAGCAGTGCTGTTACGTACAGAAGAGAACTTTACACAGCGATGCATGAGCCTGAACCTGACATGCGTGAACTATACACTTTTTCAAATTATCCTCTTCAGGTCAGGGGAAAAGGAACTGTTTATATTGAAGAGCTCGATGCATTGATTCCTGATGTTTATTATATACCAACAGCAACCTGTAGTTTGCTCAGTCAAAGTCATTTGTCGAGGGTGTCCAAGTACCAGGTTCACCATTTTGAACAAGCAAGTTATGTGGTTAAAGAGGGTAATATTGTTGCTGAAACCATATTAATTGGTGGTGTTTATTACCTAAAGCCAAAGTCTAACTCGCAAGCACAGGCAAGTATGAAATATCCAAAGAAGGAGAGCACAGGCCCAGAGAGAGATATTCCAGAGAGAGATCCTGTAGCTACTCCAAAGGCTTCTAAAGTCTACAAAAAGAAAAATAAGCAACAGATTGCTCAAAGCAAGCCTGACGTTCCTAATAAAAATGTTGAAAATTCACTAACAGGTAAACGTTTGCATTCCAGGTGTATCCTAAGTGGCATAGAAGATTGGGGCATGACAGTTTTCGTGTTCTTAGAATGATGCCGGAATTTGTGAAAGGTTTGGATCTGAAGGGGTGTAAGGTGTTTTTGGAGTGTGCTGTCTTCGAGAAAGCCGAATCCAAAGCAGCAGCTGTTCCAAAACATGCTACACGCCTGTCAACATGCATTTTTGATTTGGTACACACTGACATAGTAGGTCCATTTGCACCAACACTTGATGGTAAAAATATTTCTTAACAATTGTTGATAATTATTCTAGATATGGATTTGTATTTCCTATGAAAGAAAAATCAAAGACCTTTCAGATCTTTAAAGACTTTGCAACTTATGTCAATACCCAACACAATGTTCGCATCACTAGAATTCAAAGTGATCGCGGTTTCATGATTCATGTCTCAGCGTTTCAGGACTGGATGTGTAAGAATGGAATTCTGCACCACACCTCAGCCCCTTATGTTCCTCATGAAAATGGAGTGGCGGAACGAAGGAATGGCGTTCTACAAACTATGATGCCAACGCATCATTAGCATCTCCTAGAAGATGCTAATCTCAGACTCCCATACTGGGGTGAAGCTATTAAAAATGCAAATTACATTGTTAACCGCATCTGGAGTAGTGTAATAAATCAGACACCTTTCTTCAAGTTATATGGGTATAAACCTGATCTCAAAAATATCTATATTTTTGGTTCATATGCTATGGTGAACATTCCATTAGCTCAAAGAACAAAAGGAGGTCCAGCAGCAAAAAGAATGAGATTCATGGGTATTGATAACAATTCAAAATGGAGCAAATTCGTTGACTCCAGACATGTAATTGTGATTTCTCAGTCCTTCAATTTTGAGGAAGATACTGATTGGTCCAGGATTCACTCCAATGATCCTGGAGTTTATTTTCCTAGCGATGATGCTATTGATGTCATGGAGCCTGATGATTGAGATTCACAGGCGGATGTTCCATCAACTAGTTCTTCTCAACCAGATGTTCCGTCTTCCTGAGCCATCAATGCTGAGGCTAGTGACTATGAAGAAGATGAGGACAAAATGGAAGAATGGACAGTTGTCCCAAGATGTTCTGAGAAGACCATGAAGGGGATCCCTCCGAAATGATATTCATGGCAATTGACAAAAGCACCTTTACCGTTGGTTTGTGCTGTTACACTGCCTCCTGACAAGTTCACACAAATTAAGTATCTTCCTGATTCAGAACAAGAGAAATGGTCTGAGGCAATGCAGGCTGAAATGGACAGTCTAAAGAAACTCAAGGTGTTTATGCCTGCAAGTTCTCCAGCAAGTAAGAAAGTTATTGGCACCAGAAGGGGCTACAGAATTAAGAAGACGCCAAATGGTGAGTCATTATACAAGGCCAGACTTGTAGCTCAGGGTTTCACTCAACGTTATCCTGAGGACTATACAAATACTTACTCACTGACAGTTCGGACTGAGAGCATAAAAATTGCTTTGGCCACTGCAACTATTCTTGGTTTAGCAGTTTTCCAGTTTGATGTTGAAACAGCTTATCTAAATGCTGACCTGGATGAAGAAATTTACATCAGAGGTCCTCCAGGGTTCCGGAAGCAAGAAGGGGATACCTGGTTTTTAAACAAAAGTCTTTATGATCCGAAACAGTCTGGTTTAATATGGTACTTATGTCTTACTGACAAACTAAATTCAATGGGCTTTATTAAGTCCGAAACTGATGAATGCGTCTTCACAAAAAGATCTGGGAAGTTATATGAGATAATTCTTGTTTATGTTGATTATATTGTTTATATTGGTCCAAATAAGCAAATGAGTGAGAATTTTGCTAAAGCTTTGCAGAAATATTTTACATTGAAATCTTTAGGTTACATTAACACTTATTTGGGTGTTCAGATTTACAAAACTCAGAAGGGGTTTAGTCTTTCACAAGAAGATAAGGTTGAACAACTGTTGCATCATTGCAATATGAAGGATGCTAAAACGGCTAGCATACCTTTGCAAACAGATTTTCATAATCTGGCACATGAACCAAGTCCTGATTTTGAAGATCAAACACTTTATCGTTCAGTCATTGGGTCATTGTTATACATTAGTAGTTGGACCAGACCCGACATTGCACTTAGTGTTAATCTTTTGTCACGACACGTAGGTAAGGCAAAACAGTTTCATTGGTTATGTATTAAGAAGTTATTGAGATACCTAAAGCACATTAAAACTATGAAGTTGTTGTTAGAACCGACACATACTGATTATGCAGAATTATATTGTTATGCAGATTCTGATTGGGCGAGTGATAAGAAATCACGTAAAAGTACTTCAGGTTATATGATGTTCTTAAATGGACGTCCTGTTTACTGGCAAGTGCGTAAACAGAACTTTATTTCTTGTTCATCCACTGAAGCTGAATATGCTTGTGTTTCTGATGCTTGTAATTCTCTAACATGGTTTGATGCTTTAGTCACAGATATCTGGACACATCCGATCCAGCCAATCACCGTGATGGAAGAGAACAAATTTGTGGTTTATATTTCTGAAACATGTTTCACAGGTTCTAGGTCCAGACACATTGACATTCATTATAAGAACATAAAGCAATTAGTTAAACAAGGTTTTGTTACATTACAGTATGTGTCCACACATGATCAGATTGCTGACATGCTCAACAAACCACTTCCAGCTGCGCAGCACAAATATCTACGTGATAAGATGTGCCTTATCTGATTTTCGCTTAACAGACAAAAGAAGGGGATGTCACTGCGTTTTTTTTTTTGGTTTGTCTGTTTCAGCTTCTAAGCTCATATTATAGCAAGCAGGTGTCTGCTAGCCAGCACTGTGTTATCTTGTCTCCATAGTAATGAGATAAGAAAGTCTTGTGATGTTTTGATTTACTGCGTATGTGTAAAAGTTTATACTTCACTTCCTGTAACTTCCATTGTTACTTTTCCTTTGTTCTTTTCCTATATGCTTTGGTGTGAGATTGAGGAAGCTGCAAAGTTGTAGCTCCATTTAGATTTTCTTATTTTATAAATAAAAATGTTTCTTAGATTACTTCCCGGGTCTATTTTTATCAGCATTGACAGGGATGTTTGAAGATGTTTGAAGAATTTTTACTCCCTGGCACAAGGTTTTTTTTTTAGCCTTGACAGTCACATTGAATGACACCTGCCATTCAGATTCCTGCTGCCCTGATGTGCACGGATGTCTTTAGAGGTCTTTACAGACTCTTATTGTTTTGCCTTCAAGCTGTAGTCTCATACTGTAAAGAGAAAAATCTTACTATCCATTAGTCTCAAAATAATGGTCTTTACCAAAGACAACTGCATTCTTTGCTGGAAAATAAATATCAATTTTATGGAATAAACCAAAGCCTTCAAATACCCAGGTATTATCTTCAGATCATCTGCATTCTGGAGAGAGCAAAGAAAAGCTATCACTGACCAGGCTCACAAGGCTGCTAATACATTTCTATATTTTACTGGCAGCAAAAGGGATAATTACATCCTCACCACTATTAGCATCTATAACCTCATGCTTTACATGGCACAGATTTGTAGTTATCCAGATTTAAGATCTCTTGAAACCACCACTATCCAGATGTTTAATATTTACTCTCCATGCTCATCAGTGTGTATCCAATTGTTTGCTACATTTGGAATCTGGTTTAGCTTTTCTTGTGGTGATATGGGACTTTATTACCTTATGATGGAATCTGCTTTATTCTAGTTCTCTCACTTTTTGCATATAGTTATGAATCAGTTTAGAAGAATGGAATTAAATACTTCAGAAGTGTTGATACTTTATTAATTCGGTTGGCCCCTGACCTCCGTTCCTTCCGTCGCGATCTAAAGATGTGGTTTTTCCAACATGGACTGAGGGGGGTGGGTTTTTTAATGGGTTTTTATGTGTATTCTAGTAATGGGTTTTAGATATTGTTTGGCTTCGTGGTTTAATAATTATTAATTATTAATTTAATTTTAAATTTTGTATTGTGTGTTTTTATTGATGTGAGCCACCCTGAGTCCTTCGGGAGATAGGGCAGCATATAAGTCAAATAAATAAATAAATAAATAAATAAATAAATAAATAAATAAGTAAGTAAATAAATACCTGGCTTCACTGGAGGTTGAAAGAGGTAATTGAAATTAAAATAACATGCTCCTGATCCCAATCTTTAAAATCATGGGATTCTATCCCCTTCCCTTATGACTGGGGCTAGAGAAGAAGCCTTTTCACTTGAGCTATATAACTGCCATTTTGTGCTACCAGCGCTAGAAAGGTGCTTTATAAGTTCCTTTATTGATTTAAAGGCGGCTTTTGACTCAATAGTCAGGCTTTGGGTAAAACTGGATGCCTCATTTATCCAGAAATCTTCTATTTTGGATCATGAAGCTTAGTTGAAATTAAGTCTATCTATATCTGTCTTTCTATCTTTCTATATCAATCCCTACCTCCAAAAAGAGTGAAGCAGGACAGTATCCCCTTCTAGGAGTTGGAACAGTTTAGAATCCTCAGTTCCCCAGATGCATACTTGTGATTCCATGACAAACTTTGACCTATTTAGCAAAGTTTGACCCATTTGTGAATTTGAATATTGCTTTTTTTTATACTGCACCTGTATATGGCAGTTTAGGAAATGTGTATTCATTTAATGATGCTATCCATGACCATAATAACTGTTAATCAATAAGTGATTGTGGCTGTAGCCCAGAAACATTAATATGTGCTACCCTGCCTCCTCTTAATTCCTATGCACAGTGATATATGTAAAAGAAACAACAATCCCTTGCCAGGATCTTGCAATGTAACAGGTGTAGAGTCCCAGAGATGACCTTGAAGAAACTAGACCAGGAGTGTCAAACTCATGGCATCACAGCGTCATCACATGATGTATCAGGACTTTTTTCCCCTTCGCTAAACCAGGCATGGGTGTGGCCAGAGCATGACACATCTAGCCTGTGGGCCAGGAGTTTGACAGCCCTGGACCAGACAAACAGTTGGAAAAGCATGTATTAAGCCCAGGAAACAGAGAAACCTTGGAAAAAAAGCTCAAACTAACTTCTCCCTGATTCATTAGAGTAGACGAATGAGGGAAGGGAAAAGTTTGGTTAGAACTTCAAGACTTTATAACCATAGCCTAGATTAATATGAGAAAGCCAGTTTGGTCTATTGTTTAAGACATCAGACTAGCAACTGGGAGACTGTGAGTTCTACTCCTACCTTAGGCACAAAAGTTAGTTGTGTGACTTTGGGACAGCTGTTTCTCTGACCTAGAAAGCAGGTCTGGTGGCAAACCAGTTCTGAAACTCTTGCCAAGAAAATTGCAGGGACTTGTTCAGGTAATCACAAGAAGTCAAAAAATGACTTGAAGGTGCACACACACAAACACTAATACTATCAATAAAGTATACCTCCAGTCATGGGTTTAGGGATGATCTAATGCTTCCCAGTAGAGTTATTCAAAACATTTGTATTCAAAACATCTCAAATTTGAAACACCACCCACTCCATCCATTAGAAAAACATAAAGACAAGATTGCAGACACAATGTTCTAGAGAAAATATTTCTATGCGATTACTAAATCAACATCAGTTTGACACCACATGATCAATCAATTATGTTTCAAGTGCAGGGTGGGCTATGACATTTTGCAAATGTTTCAAACTCAAGGCAGTTGTTGCATCTGCAAAGTAAAACATCCTGCACTCAAAATAAAGTGTTTGAGAGTTAAAATAGTTTGATCCCTACCCAATATACTTATCCATATCCTATCCATATGTACTCTCCAGATTTCTCAGATAAGCAATAGCAATAGCAACAGTACTTAGAATTATATACCACTTCATAGTGCTTTATCTCTACACAGTTTATAAGTCAGCATATTGCCCCCAACATTCTGGGTCCACATTTTACCGATCTTGGAAGAATGAGTCAACATTGAGTCAGTGAGAATTGAACTGTTGGCAGTTGGCTAAATTAGCCTGCAACACTGCATTCCAACCACTGCGCTACTATAGCACAGTGATTAGAGAAGGGGATCCAAGATATCCAACCACAATATCTAATTTCTCCAAGACTCATGCCCAACTAAAATGCCCTAAGACAGCGGTCACCAACCAGTGGGCCACAACCCACCAGAGAAAATTTTGGTGGGCCGCAGAGAAATCCTACCACCAGAGCACCCCCCCAAAAGCAATTAATCCAGGCTGTGCAGAAACACAAGGCTGAGCCACCCACATGGCCCGTGGAAACCCTCCCTGCCCACTCATTCCTTACCCGGCAAACTTGCCTGCTAAATTGCTGTTTTTCCTTTTTCTGACCATCAGCTGTTCTGTGTGCCAGGAGATTTAGGTTAGCTAGAAAGCAGGAAATGGTTGGATTTCTTGCTTTCTAGCTAGTCTTTAGATCTTCGGCTCCGCTTTTAAGCAGAGCTGAACCTTGCTTAGGACTGAAGGTTCTATTATTCAGTGCAGATTCACGGAAGCAAATTTTATGTGGCAGACTGAGCTAGCTGATGGCAGATAGATAGATCACTGAATGATTCTGTGAGCAACTCAATCTGCCTGCCTGCTTTGCCTGATTTTTGGTAAAAGTTGCTCTTTTTTTATAAAAAATTCAATATTTACATACATGGTATGTTGTGAGTTAATTTTGTGAGTTTGCTTGGTAGTAAATTTTATGGGTTTGTTTGCAAGCAAATTTTATGTGACAGACTGAGCTAGCTGATGGCAGATAGATAGATCTCTGAATGAATCTGTGATTCTGTGAGCAACTCAATCTGCCTGCCTACTTTGCCTGATTTTGGGTAAAGTTGCTCTTTTTTAAAAAAAAAATTCAATATTTATATAAATATTTATAATATTTACATACAAGCCATGCCCAGCAAGTCACATGACCACCAAGCCACACCCACAAATTAGGCCACGCCCAAAGAACTGGTTAGTGGTCCCTGGGATTTAAAATTATGAGTTTAGTGGTCCCTGAGGTCCAAAAGGTTGGCGACCCCTGCCCTAAGATGCTTGAAGCTATGAGCTGCTTCATTTACTTCAGCTCTTCCTAGAAGAAACAGTGTTATTAATCTAACATGCTTATTGTTGGCAGCAGAAAGTTTTTTTGTTTTTTTGTTTTGGACTTAAAGTCCTATTTGTCAAGCCAAACAACATACTGCTAGCCTTGCAGCAAGACAGCTGTATCTGAGAAAGGGCAAGAATGTATTGCAAAGATGCACAAGCAATTGGCAACAATAGATGGGAAACTGGGAGACCAGGAACTGAAAAGGTGAAGAAAGTAATTTAAATTTTTAAAGTTCTTATCCATATGATCATCTGTCATGACAGGAATTGCATGCAGAGTTTATTATTGCTTATCTTCCTACCTGTGCAGAGCCTTTTATATTCTCAAGATATCAAGCCTAGATCTACAAACTTCCTTTTTCTGAAATTCAATGGAATGCAGATTGCCTGTTTGTTGCACAGTTAAACCATCAAGCACCAGCAAATTCAGAATTTCAGCAAGGGAAAAAAATCATATAATTGATTTAGAAATCATTTCAGTGATATATTTTGTGTAAGCTGCTGAGTGTTTCATAAACTAAGTAAATAAACTGAGCATTTCCTGATCTATTTCTGTCCTTTTCATTAAAAGAACTAAGCATTTGGTGAGGAAAAAGGTCCTTCTCACTTGTAAACTTGTATGAAATCCTGGGGAGAAATCTAGGAATGTGGAATTGGTGGCCTTCCAGCTACAATTCTCAGCCCATGTGGCTACAGCAAGAGACGCTGGGAGCTGGAATTACAGTGACATTTGGAGAGTCAATCATTTCTAAACCTGGTCTAGATAATATTATGTTCCTTGGCATATTGCTTGTATAGAATAGGCTCCTTATGTGGATAGACTTCTCAACATCTGCATTAGTTTCAACCAATTCACAATTTTAACAGGAAAGGATAACATCTGTAGTAATAAAGATCTGTGATCACTGAAAGATAATGAAAGGTTGCCAAGTGTGTGTACTCTCACTTCCTTACCGATCAATCAATCAGAATAGAACTGGAAGGGACCTTGGAGGCCTTCTAGTCCAGCCCCCTAATCAAACAGGAGATACTGTATCATTTCGGACAAGTGACTCTCCAGACTCTTCTTAAAAATCTCCAATGATGAAGCATCCACAACTCCTGAAGGCAAGCTGTTCTACTGGTTAATTGTTTTCACGGTTAGGAAGTTTCTCCTTAATCCAGGTTGCTTCTCTCCTAGATTAGTTTCCATCCATTGTTTCTTGTCTTGCCTTCTGGTGCTTTGGAAAATAAATTGACCCAATTCTCTTTGTAGCAGTCTCCCAAATACTAGAATACTGCTATCATGTCACCCCTAGTCCTTTTTATAGACTAGCCATACTCAGTTTCTGTAATCGGTTTTTGTATGTTTTAATCTCTAGGTCTTTAATCATCTTAACTGCTGTTCCCTGCACTTTTTCCAAAGTCTCAACATCATTTTTATAATGTGGTGACCAGAATTGCATGCAGCATTCCAGGTGTGGTCTTATATTTATAAAGAGGTACTTCATGTGATTTTGAATCTATGCCTCTGTTTACACAACCAAGCTTTTTTGGCTGCTGCCACATATTGCTGGCTGGTGTTTAAGTGATCATCCACTAAGACTCCAAAGTCTCTCTCACAGTTACTGTTATTGAGCAAGTTTTTGCCTAATCTGTACTTGTACAGTGCGGCAGTTCAATATTTCTTCAATACTGAATGAGTGCCTTCACTTTTCTCACCAGCATTTTGCTGTTGACTCCTAGAATGACTTACTTGACATCATTGCCTCAGATTGTCCAGTTCTACACACTTTCTATTTTGATTTTTCCCAATTCTACTTCATCTGCTGTACAATGTACGGCAAAGAAACAAGGGAATTAAATCAAATCAAACCTTTATTGCTGTCATAGACCAGCATAACAAGAGTGTTATAATAGAAAGCATGGCATTTGCTAATGAGGGAAGAATTTATTTTGCAATTAAAATGTTATATGGGATGTTGACAATCATGTATTTTCCTTGTATGTAATGTAATAGAGTGGAATAATGAAACAAAAAACAAAACAGACATGACCAAGGATAATTTATATTTTCACGTTCTAAGCAAATTGCTGCTGAAATAAAAAGGGCTTAAAACTCAAAATCACAGCAAATTCCGTGAAGTTTTATGCAAAACTTTGAGTCATTCCAAAAAAACCCTATATCTTTGTAAGAAATTAACCTTGCCATTGTGATTTCCCTTTTCTCAGAAGCATTTCTGATCTTTTACAGAAAAATATTTAAAATCTGCTAGAATAGCTTATGTGTGGATATAAAAGAAGAATCAGAGCCTAGCCCTGAGGGCAGAGCCAAGAGAGGAATCATTATATTCCATTAACTCTTAACTAGTGCCAATTTTGTGTGGACTATTATTGACTAAATTCTTCTGTATAATCATGAGCAATAAATCAGCTTAATTGGAATTTAATGTGTGGTTCTTCACACCTGACATTATCCTAGGCTCCTGAAACACACTATTCATAAGAATCAGAGCAACTAATAACTTACAGGACCATCTGTCCCCAGCTGTTTCTACCCAATGCTGCCTGATTGCCAAGAAGGGCATGCTCTGGGTGCTGTCAGCTAGGGAGTATTGGTTGGCGGAGCTTAGAAGGAGAGCTCTGATGATGTTACATAGTTGGGTAATGAAGCCTCTGCAAAACAATAGGTTGTTTTTCTGTATCCAAGTGATTCCCCCACCCCCCATTCAGTATCTGCTGAGAAATATATTATTCAGAAATTTTGTTTGGGTATTGACACAATTTTACATTGGTTAGCAAAGCAGACTTACAACCATTAGAACATGGATTTAAAGAATATGCAAAAGAAAAGACAAGCAGCTCAAGAGCAACAGTAGTGGCTATTAGAATTAGCACTGAATACCAAACTTGTCAAAAATCTCCATTATGTGATTTAAGGCCATTGGATAGAGTGCAATAAAATAGGGTGACTTTCTCGCCACCCTTTCTATCCCTCAGAGGAACTAGAGTGCCTCCAATTATCCCAAAAGCTGTTTGGTCAATGTGAGAGGAATAAATCATGAAAGATGCATTTTACCTTTAAGAGAGGGGTATGACTTCAGCCAATCTATCATCTTCCATCAGGAAGAAATTTAGAAAATAACAGCAGAACAGGAGTCAATAGAATGTGCTTAAATACTATCTGGGCTTTTTACATGCTGGACTTTTAATTTGAGAAATAAATGCCTTTCTTTGGACACACACCCTGGAGTCTTTCCAATATGCTCTGCTTGCTTCACAATACTGAATGGATCTCTGAGGTATAGGAAGTGATAATGGCTTCAAAGCCAAACCGCCTAAATATCCCTGCTGTTTAATTTCAAACATTAAAAAGTACATGTGGAGTTAATTCTGGAGTTAAAATATAGGCTTTTGTTTTGTTTTGTTTAGGTTCTCAAGAGAAATATTATTCTAATGTTTTCTATGGCTGCCTTATTGATGAATTTGGAGATCTGTTTTATTCATGCCATAATTAGCATTTCTATTAGAAGTCAACATAGAGTTAATGAACAAAGAAAATCACCAATTCAGAAAACCAGGTCAGTTGGCTACTGCACATAAAAGACTGCTCACATATAAATCAACTTGTTGGCAAGCGTTCTTGTATTTTTAGGGAGAAGACTGGTATGAATTTGCATCTCCTTCTCCATGAGGGAATGGGATCAATTCCAGGATCTCATTCTTGACTTATCCATCATTAGGATCATTTTGATTTAACAGATTTCCTCTGGAAATAAAGGTAGATCTGAGAAACAGCAGTGCAGGATCAACTCAGCAAGGACTGAAAGTTTTGTTTTTAAAAATATTTCTGATTATTATCATCTTTTCAACAAGATAATTAGATAACTAGGGCAATGGAGTCTAGACAATGGAGAGAAGGATCTGTACATTGACTACCGTGCTCATTGTATCAAAAGTAAGTCACACAACCCACAACTCAGCATCCAACACTACCTCATCCAATCCACCATCACTTAAAACTAGGCACGCACGCCCCTAACTACCTCAATTCCAACTACAACTGGCCTTAAATGCAAGCTACTCAATGCAAGAAGCCTTGTAAATAAAATACCTGAATTTCTCCTCTTACTAAATACGGCTAAATTCGACATCATATTTGTCTCTGAAAATGGCTCAACGCATCTCTCCCTGACTCCATTACTACAGTAAGAGACTATCATGTTTACTGATCAGATCGTGAAATCCGTAAAGGAGGTGGTGTTTCTATCTTCTATAAAAAGTCCCTACATCTAAAAAACATCCAAGTTACCCAGGAGCTTGCTCTTCCTGAGACCATCGTCTGTGAACTGTCCTTAAATATCACATTTAGATTCTTATTATGTTACAGAGCCCCTGATTATGACATTGAACATGTAAACAAGTTAAATTCACTACTAACATGAGCAACATCCTGCCCGCATGCCTTTATCTTTCTTGGTGACTTCAATCTACCTCATATTAACTGGACCTTAAATGAATGTAAAACTGAACCCATACATGCAACCTTCTACAATGCTGTAACAAATCTGGAACTGAAAAAACTAGTAACCAACAATACTAGACTTAACAACTGCCTCGATCTCATCTTCTTCAATAGTTTGAATTCAATTTATGGAATACAACTTACAGAACCCTTTTCCAACAATGACCACAACATGATTGACTTTAGTCTCAACATATGTCCACACAATAATCATAACGACGTGATCCCCAATTATAACTTCAAAAAAGGCAACTATGATCTTATAGACAACGATCTCTCATCTCTTGATTGGCAATTTCTATTCACTGGATGCAATACTGCTGAAGACCGTTACAACATATTTTTACTTGAAGTCAAAAGAATCATCAAACTATATGTATCAATAACAACTCCCAAAACCAGAAAAAACAAATTACCCATAATAATAAGGAAGCTTCAATCCAAAAAGAAATCACTTTGGCGGAAAAACAAATCTGATCACGTTGCCAACTTCAAAAGCTGATACAAAAATTTATGCCACCAGATGAAGACTGAATGCATCAATTATCACATTAAACAAGAGGAAAACCTTCTATGCACCAATTCCACCCGCGCTTTCTACAGTTTTGTAAACAGCAAACTAACAGCATCCCACCCCTGAAAGGATCTAATGGTAAAGACTGCAACGATGACACCATTAAAGCCAACCTCTTTAACACATTCTTTGGCTCAGTATTTGTAAACAGCAATGGATCACGCCCAGTATTTCCTAGTCGAACCACAGACAACTACAATGATCTAATACATTCAATTTTACAGAAGACAATGTTGAAAAAGCACTATGCAATCTAAAACCATCTCTATCTATTGGACCGGACGGAATATGTGCCTACTGCCTACAAGTCGAATAAATTAATTAATTACTTCTTAAAAAGCTATCCACTGCCATAGCCGGACCTCTAAGCATAATCTTTGAAAAATCTTTCAGGACCAGCTCCTTGCCAAACCTAAGGTCACTAGCCACGGTCATCCCCATCTTCAAAAAGGGAGACCCCAGCCTAGTTGAAAATTACAGACCAATTTGTTTATGCTGCGTCACCTGTAAAGTCATGGAATCAATTATTAACCAATCCATTATCCTCCACTTAGAGACAAACAACCTACTCTCTAATAAACAATTTGGTTTCAGGAAAAACTATCCTGTAATCTACAACTCTTACACTGCAAAAACATATGGACTACACAACTCGATCAGGGCAAAGCAATAGACGCAATTTACATAGACTTCTGTAAAGCCTTTGATTCAGTGGTACATGACAAACTACTTCTAAAACTGAAATCTTATGGTATCTCTGGACACCTGCATAATTGGATAGAAGCATTCCTGTCAAATAGACAACAAATGGTCAAAATTGGGAGCGTCCTATCAAATTCTATACTTGTCAACAGTGATGTCCCCCAAGGCAGTGTTCTAGGACCAACTCTCTACATAGATGACCTCTGTGATCATATTAAGAGCAACTGCGTTCTCTTCGCTGCTGATGTAAAGCTATTCAACACCACAGACAATACTGCTACCCTTCAAAAAGACTTCGACTATGTATCAGAATGGTCAAACAAATGGCAACTTCAAATCTCAACAAATAAATGCTCCGTCTTACATATTGGCAAAAAAAAAATCAGAAAATAAAATACAAGCTGAATAGTTGATGATCCAAACTCTGTCAAGGACCTTGGAGTACTCATCTCTAATGATCTAAGTGCTAGAGCCCACTGTAACTACTTAGCCAAAAAGGCATTAAGAGTTGTTAACCTAATCCTGTGTAGCTTTTTCTCCGGTAATATCACACTACTAACTAGAGCATACAAAACATTTGCTAGACCAATACTTGAATACAGCTCATCAGTCTGGAACCCACATTACGTATCTGATATTAATACAATTGAGAAAGTTCAGAAATATTTCACAAGAAGAGTTCTCCACTCCTCTACCCATTGCAGAATACCTTATGCCACCAGACTCAAAATTCTAGGCCTAGACAACCAAGAACTATGCTGCCTTTGGTCCGATCTAAGTATAGTATATAAAATTATATATTGCAATGTCCTACCTGTCAATGAATACTTCAGCTTCAACCATAACAATACAAGAACACACAATAGATAGAAACTCAAGGTAAACCGCACCAAACTTGATTGCAGGAAATACGACTTCAGCAACAGAGTGGCTAATGTCTGGAATACTCTATCTGACTCTGTGGTTTCTTCCCCAAACCCCAAAAACTTTAACCTTAGACTGTCTACTATTGACCTCACCCCTTCCATGTCATGTCAATTGCATATAACACAGGACTTTTATTGATACTGTCCTGCATTCTATGCTTTACTTTTATTTTTTCATGTGACCTATAATACGGAAAATAGACACTGGGCTTTTCTGGAATCACCAACAATATCTTATTTCTCCTTATAACCCTCTCTTCGTATTAATTTTTTTTTAAAGAAATGCTGTCTTCCTATTAATTTTTTGTTTTAAATCACCTAATACTTTACCACTCTGTGACCTCTACAACTCCTTGTCTATCTGTGGTAGAAGTTGAACACAATATGGAGGATAGACCCAGTCAAACCTAAGTCATTTTAACACCAATTGATTTGATGCAAAAGATCTGACTCTGCTGTGGAAATCAATGGGATTTTGAAGTGTTTCACTTTGACCATATCATGCCCTGGAGGTTTTTAAAATACTTTCAGAAAGGCAATAAGAACTTTGCCATTCCCCAAACAGCCATATAAATCAGAAAAGCTATACATAGATGCTCTTAAGCAAAGTTAGACAGGAAGCTCTGATTTCAGTCCCTTTTTATGGCCCCCATAGCAGGACTGGTGAAATATGACCTAATGGAGATGACAGAGGATGGACTGTAAAACCTTTTGTAATCCTAGAGTAAGGCTTATAGAATTTTTTTCACAAAATGACAGGCATTGACAGAGAAAGGAAAGACAGAGGGAAAGGAGAAGATTTTCATCAAACATATGAAGGATCAGATGATGGAATGTATGTACAGTTGAGGCCCTGAGGAAGGGTCATATATGGAGCCAGGTATATATATATGGACCCAGGTATGGATGGAATGGACTTGCGAGTGAGGAATGTGTATTCTGATAAAACATTTTCTCTTGTCTTCATTTCTTTGCCTTAAGCAGCCTTGCTCCTTCCTGTCTTCTTTCTCTCTACAGAAGAAGGGGGGTCGTGGGGGTGGGGGGGGTGCTGCCTAAGACAAAAATTTAAAACTGCTTTTACTTTTCTCTGTGGAAGTAGGGGGTTGCAGGGAGTGCTGCTTTGAGCTGATTTGCTATAGGAAAGAGGTTGGAACTGCACATTCTTAGCAAGGCAGAAGTTAGCACCTTAAACCACTATCCAGGATATTAGGAACAAGAATAGCTTGCTTATAAGAAAAACCCCAAAAACTACATAGCTGGCAAATGAAACTAGCACACTTTGCAAGATACCAGTGACCTGGGGAGAAACACAGGTGACGCGACATTTAGCTATGTAGGGGGCTGAGATCCAAATAACCAATCAATGTTATCTGCTATGCATACATTATTAAGGGAAGGGCAAAGGTTGTATGGAACCCCCCCTTGACTATAAAAATTGCTGTAAGATTTTAATCGAGGCCGTTGGTTAGCTTTTGAGCCATGTTCCTTATATCTTGGTACCAAAATAAAAACATAATTTTGTACCACATCTTGTGTCCAGTGACTTATCAGCTTTGGTACTAAGCAAGAGCCCAGTTTTGGGGACAACAAATACATTCATGAATATGAACTATATATAACAATATAGTTCTCTTTCTCTAGTTGCTGCTTTGGTTATTTCATTTACATTTCCAGTATAAAGGCATAACCAGAAGACATAAGCTTAAATTAACATTTCCAATTATGTGTTTGAGAATAAGCTGGATAGTTTTATGAGCAAATGAATCAAACTGGAGGACCGTGGTGATAAAAAGCTGAAATCTACTGATTCAAGTTCAAGTACCCACCCTGCCTGGAGAAGGAACCAATGTAAAGCAGCATCAATTTGCCATTTGTCACTTACTTGCTTGCTCACCTCAGGGACATCAGCAATTTCCTCTGCCACCGCTCATGACAGCCCATAAATCACTCCAGAGTTTTAGTCAACTAAATGAGATGGATCATACCTATAGGTGCTGATAACAACAACTCTTTGGGTAGGAGGGCTCTTGAAGTGACAATCTGGGCTGCAGGAAGATCTGTGGGTTTGTCTTAGGCAGGAACTTAGCAGGGAACTCCTTAGACAAAAACCTACCAGCAGGGCTGCTTTGCTCTTACCTGGCTCTGCTCCCATGCAATTAATTAATTAATTTAATTGGAGTTTAAAAATAAATTTATTTTTTTAAAAACATGCAGTGGGTGAGGCTCTGCTTAAAATAGATGATGTTTAGTAGGAGCTGCCTGGGAATGAAGCTGATTGGCAACCCTATGTTTACCCTAGCGTAAGAATCTCATGTACAGTAGAAAAATATATGTATATATTTTGTATATATATGTATATATTATGTATATATTATATCTGGTCCCAGTGACTAACCCAGATTGGATCCTGCAACATTATCCTGGGACACGTATATTCTCCTTCATTTGTATATGTATACTGTTATCCTGTCATATGATTTGTATATGTATACACACAGATACACAAATTATATGACAGGATAGCAGTGTTTGTAGGTGTGGGTATGTGTAAAAGTGGTTTGAGAGCCTGAGTTTATCAGCTGGAAAGCTGACAGCCAGGTTCAACACTCGAACCTCACACGACAAGGTGAGCTTCCATTACTTGCCCCAGCTCCTGCCAACCTAGCAGTTTGAAGCATGCAAATGTGATTAGTTAAATAGGTATCACTTTGGTGGGAAGATAACAGCATTCTGTGGGCCTCGGCGTATAGTCATGCTGACCACATGACCACGGAAGCATCTTTAGACAATGCTGAGTCCCTTGGCTAAGAAACAGATGATCAACAACAACACACACATATGTGTGTGTGTGTGTGTGTGCATATGTTTGTGCATAGACCATTACTATTTATATTTCAGAATAGAATTTTGTTGTCACTCCTCAGAATAAAGAACAGATTGTACTGATATATTTTGGCAAGGAAAGATTGCATTTGAAATTTAAATAGCATGTCACAGATAACACAAACTTTCAGAATCACACTCTCTCTTCCCTTGCTGGGGACCTCAATTAGATTAAGATAGATGCCAGTAGCCTTTCTTCATTGTTACCATCTTATCTGATGTCTGCTAGTGTTAGCACTATGGAGCCAGTTTTGATGGCTCTCACAATCTCTGGCTGGCATTACTTTATATCTTCAATTTCCTGTGCAGCTCACACAAACAAGAATTTTTCACTCTGATGTAAAAGTTTTGGCTTGCCCATGTTAGGCTTTGAAAAAAAAATCCTCTCTACCATTTGTTAGGGAGTAAAAATCTTCCAAACATCCCTCCTAATTAGAGGTGATACACTGTGCTTTTCTTTGCTGTCAACGCTGATAAAATTAGACCCAGAAAGTAATCAAAGAAACATTTTTATTAGTTACAAAACAATAAAACCTAACGAGCTACATACTGGCAGCTTCCTTAATCTCACACCAAGGCATATAGAAAAAGAAAAAGTACAAAGGGAGTTACAAAGGAAGTGAAGTAAAAACTTTTTAAGACATGCGCAGTAGAACAGAAGATCACAAGATTGCATTATCTCATTACTATGGAGACAAGATAATAAATGCTGCTGGCTAGCAGACACCTGCCTGCTATAATATTAGCTTAGGAGCTTGGCAGACAAACCAAAAAAACACAGTGACATCCCCTTCTTTGTCTGTTAAGCAGACATCAGATAAGGCACATCTTCTCACTTAGATATTTGTGCTGAGCAGCTGGAAGTGGTTTGTTGAGCATGTCAGCAATCTTACCATGTGTGGACACATACTGTAATTTAACAAAACCTTGTTTAACTAATTGCTTTATGTTCTTATAATGAATGTCAATGTGTCTGGACCTAGAACCTGTGAAACGTGTTTCTGAAATATAAATCACAGATTCGTCCTCTTCCATCACTGTGATTGGCTGGATTGGGCATGTCCAGATATCTGTGACTAAAGCATCAAACCATGTTAGAGAATTACAAGCATCTGAAACACAAGCATATTCAGCTTCAGTGGATGAACAAGAAATGAAGTTCTGTTTATGCACATGCCAGTAAACAGGACATCCATTTAAGAACATCATATAACCTGAAGTACTTTTACGTGACTTCTTATCACTCGCCCAATCAGAATCTGCATAACAATATAATTCTGCATAATCAGTATGTGTCGGTTCTAACAACAACTTCATATTTTTAGTGTGCTTTAGATATCTCAATAACTTCTTAATGCATAACCAATGAAATTGTTTTGCCTTACCTACGTGTCGTGACAAAAGATTAACACTAAGTGCAATGTCGGGTCTGGTCCAACTACTAATGTATAACAATGACCCAATTCTGAATGATAAAGTGTTTGATCTTCAAAATCAGGACTTGGTTCATGTGCCAGATTATGAAAATCTGTTTGCATAGGTAAGCTAGCTGTTTTAGCATCCTTCATATTGCAGTGTTGCAACAGTTGTTCAATCTTAACTTCTTGTGAAAGACTAAACCCCTTCTGAGTTTTGTTAATCTGAACACCCAAATAAGTGTTAATGTAACCTAAAGATTTCAATGTAAAATATTTCTGCAAAGCTTTAGCAAAATTCTCACTCATTTGCTTATTTGGACCAATATAAACAATATAATCAACATAAACAAGAATTATCTCATATAACTTCCCAGATCTTTTTGTGAAGATGCATTCATCAGTTTCGGACTTAATAAAGCCCATTGAATTTAGTTTGTCAGTAAGACATAAGTACCACATTAAACCAGACTGTTTCAGACCATAAAGACTTTTGTTCAGGAGCCAAGTATCCCCTTCTTGCTTTCGGAACCCTGCAGGACCTCTGACGTAAATTTCTTCATCCAGGTCAGCATGTAGATAAGCTGTTTCAACATCAAATTGGAAAACTTCTAAACCAAGAATAGTTTTAGTGGCCAAAGCAATTTTTACGCTCTCAGTCTGAACTGTCGGTGAGTAAGTATTTGTGTAGCCCTCAGGATAATGTTGGGCAAAACCCTGAGCTACAAGTCTGGCCTTCTATAATGACTCACCATTTGGCTTCTTTTTAATTCTATAGACCCATCTAGTGCCAATAACTTTCTTATTTGCTGGAGGACTTGCAGGCGTAAACACCTTGAGTTTCTTTAGACTGTCCATTTCAGCCTGCATTGCCTCATACTATTTCTCTTGCTCTGAATTAGGAAGATGCTTAATTTGTATGAACTTGTCAGGAGGCAGTGTAACAGCACAAACCAATGGTAAAGGTGCTTTTGTCAATTGCCATGAACATCGCTTCACAGGGATCCCTTTCGTGGTCCTCTCAGAACGTCTCGGAACAACTGTCCATTCTTCTTCCATTTCGTCCTTGTCTTCTTCATAGTTGCTAGCCTCAGCATTGGCGGCTCACGAAGATGGAACATCTGGTTGAGAAGAACTAGTTGATGGAACATCCACCTGTGAACCTTGATCATCAGGCTGCGTGGCATCAGTGGCATCATCTCCAGGAAAATAAACTCCAGGATCATTGGAGTGAATCCTGGACCAGTCAGCATCTTCCTCAAAATTGAAGGACTGAGAAATCACAATTACATGTCTGCAGTCAACAAATTTGCTCCATTTTGAATTGTCATCAATACCCATGAATCTCATTCTTTTTGCTGCTGGACCTCCTTTCTTTCTTTGAGTTAATGGAATGTTCACCATAGCATATGAACCAAAAATATGGATGTTTCTAAGATCAGGTTTATATCCATATAACTTGAAGAAAGGAGACTGATTTATTACACTACTCCAGATGCAGTTGACTATGTAATTTGCATATTTAATAGCTTCACCCAAGTATGGGAGACTGAGATTAGCATCTTCTAGGAGACAATGCATCAAGGTTTGTAGAACACCATTCCTCCATTCTGCCACTCCATTTTCCGCATCCAGTCCTGAAAATGCTGAGACATGAATTCAGCACCGTGTTCACTTTGAATTCTAGCGATGCGAACATTGTGTTGGGCATTGACATAAGTTGCAAAGTCTTTAAAGATCTGAAAGGTCTCTGATTTTTCTTTCATAGGAAATACAAATCCATATCTAGAATAATTATCAACAATTGTTAAGAAATATTTTTACCATCAAGTGTTGGTGCAAATGGACCTACTATGTCAGTGTGTACCAAATCAAAAATGCATGTTGACAGGCGTGTAGCATGTTTTGGAACAGCTGCTGCTTTGGATTCGGCTTTCTCGAAGACAGCACACTCCAAAAACACCTTACACCCCTTCAGATCCAAACCTTTCACAAATTCCGGCATCATTCTAAGAACACGAAAACTGGCATGCCCCAATCTTTCATGCCACTTATGGATACACCTGGAATGCAAAGGTTTACCTGATAGTGAATTTTCAACATTTTTATTAGGAACCCCAGGCTTGCTTTGAGCAAACTGTTTCTTATTTTTCTTTTTGTAGGCTTTAGGAGCCTTTGGAGTAGCTACAGGATCTCTCTCTGGAACATCTCTCTCTGGGCCTGTGCTTTCCTTTTTTGGAGATTGTATACTTGCCTGTGCTTGCGAGTTAGACTTTGGCTTTAGGTAATAAACACCACCAATTAATATGGTTTCAGCAACAATATTACCCTCTTTAACCACATAACTTGCTTTTTCAAAATGGTGAACCTGGTATTTGGATACTCTTGACAAATGACTTTGATTAAGCAAACTACAGGTTGCTGTTGGTATATAATAAACATCAGGAATCAATGCATCGAGCTCTTCAATATAAACAGTTCCTTTTCCCCTGACCTGAACAGAATAATTTGAAAAAGTTCATGCATGTCAGGTTCAGGCTCGTGTATCTCTGTGAACAGATCTCTTCTGTAGGTAACATGCACTGCTGCTCCACTGTCTAAAGTCCAGAGAAGTCATCTGTCATACTCTGGATCAGGTTGTGGATCGTTGGTTAACGCCAATGTGATGTGTGGAGCTTGTAGATCATGCCTGGGACCACGACAACCTTGTCCTCCACCTCTGCCTCTGCCTCTGGAATCTGTTCCTCTGGGCTGGTACGTGGCAGGTGCTTGAGATCGTTGGGGACAATCCTGGGTGGCATGTCCCACACGATCGCGGATATAGTATCTTGGCATGCTTGGAACGAAGCCTCTTACTCGGAAGGGATGCCTCACTGGAGCTCTTGATGCAGGTGGTCCTCTCAAATGTGGCGTGGCTTGCATGAGTGCTTCTTCTTCAGTTAAAATTCTGCATACATGATCAACTGTGCACTGAGCAATACCTGCTTGGCCACCAGGGGGCACTGGATCCGGCACTGGTGCAGGCACTGCTTGACCTGCTAAAGGCATTTGTGGCTGTGCCATTGCTGGTCTAACCTGTGGTTGCATTTGGACTTGTTGCTGTTGAGCTGCTATTGAAATTTGAGTAACACCAATGTGGCCTGCAGTAGGTGGTGGCATCTGCATCTGAGGCATTTTAATAGCAGCTATATCAGGAAGCCGCGTTGATACAATTCATGAAGCCACAGGAGGCATTTGCATAACTGGAGATATAATATCTTGTAAAACAGATTTTATCGTGGACATCTCAGCAAAAGATTTTTGTAACTTTTTTTCATGTTCAGGTAGTGCATGCAATTTGCCAGCAGATGGTGGTACAACATTAGAAAACACAGGAGCTCTTGCTGAATCAGGGTCATAAGATAAACCATGTGATGTAGGCACAGCTCTCTGCTCTGATTGGTCTGACACCACACCCATGTGACCAACTTGTGGGTGCTTCCTTGGCTTCCAAGAAGAAGGCAAGATGGAGGGCTCAGGAAATTAAACCACACCCATATCTGGCTGAAGGGATGATGCAAAAGCCTTGGTTTGCTTTACACTCTTCTAAATAATCAATTGATTGCAAATACTCTTGCACAGTTTTCTGCCTCATTGTCTGCTCTGGAGTTATTGGAGAACAATGGATTTCACCTTTCTCTTTGGGTGAAAAATGCTCAGCTGACTGTAGAAAGTTAGGCTTTGCTCCAGGTAATTCATAATCTTGAGCGTATGCTTTTTCAGACTGAGCTTGGAAGCATGCATCATAAAAAGGATTTATAGACCTTATCTCTTGTTGCTCTTCCATGGCAGCTTCTTCCACACGAGTTGCTGAAGCAAGTGGAGTTCGCCAATCTGTAATAGTTCTCTGAGCAGACTCATTAGTTATATCAGAAGGTGATAAATCGTCCTCAGACTGAGCCCTTCTTTTTTTCATCTTTGCTTTCTTTCAAGGCATATCTTGCAGTTAAACACCAATTCCTCAGATCTGGTGAACTAACTGACTAAATAAGCCTTATCAGCACAACGAGCAAAGAAAAACATAATTAATCTTGAAGCTTTGAAAAAAAACCAAACTCTGCTACCATTTGTTAGGCTTTGAAAAATAACCATCCTCTCTACCATTTGTTAGGGAGTAAAAATCTTCCAAACATCCCTGCTAATTAGAGGTGATAGAACGTGCTTTTCTTTGCTGTCAACGCTGATAAAATTAGACCCTGAAAGTAATCTAAGAAACATTTTTATTAGTTACAAAACAGTAAAATCTAACGAGCTACATACTGGCAGCTTCCTTAATCTCACACCAAGGCATATAGAAAAAGAAAATGTACAAAGGAAGTTACAAAGGAAGTGAAGTAAAAACTTTTTAAGATATGCGCAGTAGAACAGAGAATCACAAGACTGCATTATCTCATTACTATGGAAACAAGATAATAAATGCTGCTGGCTAGCAGACACCTGCCTGCTATAAAATTAGCTTAGGAGCTTGGCAGACAAACCAAAAAAAATGCAGTGACAGCCCAACATTCTAAACTCTATGGAGTTGTTTGCTTGAACTTGGCATGCTGTTGAAATGACCACTTTTATTCTAAACCATGGTTTATGGATGAGGATATTGTGTAAATCCCAATCATGTTCAACTCAATCATCTATATTTAAAAAAAATGACATGCCATAATGTATAGATAAAGCTAGAGCAGATCATCCAAACCCTTTCCAAGTCTTGAGTTTTAATTTGGGATGCAGCTATGTATTGCAAAGATGAGCTCTCAGCTCTTTTTGTTTCCTGCTACAGACAAATCTTCAACTCTATAACTCTGCTGCAGGGAGAAAGCCAGCTCCCTTGAGTATTTGCTGAAAAGCTCTGTTGTCCTGGGTTTGCTATGAACTCATGTAAATTCCACGTTGTTTATACTTGAGGAGAAATTAGCATTTTCTCCTACAAAGGAAAGTGTTCTCTACCTTGAATACTGTCTCATTCAGCACTTTATTGAGACCCAAATGAAATCCCAGAAGCTTTTATAGTTTCTAAGGGATTAATAGCACTGATATTAGGCTATTAAAAGTTTTTTTTTTTTTATAAAAAGTTTTATTTTTCCAAAAACACAAACATAACAAACAAACATACAACACATAAATCCATATCAATTTCAAGTATGTCGGTCGGTCAAAAATCACAGTGCCTACCCCTCATTATTCATACTCAATATTACAAAAAGGAAAAGCTATAATCCTTATTATTAATCCTTTGTCATATTATAATCTCTATATTATTTCAACAGTTCTATCTATCTTTATATTCCCAAAAATACATTACCAAACTTTTTGTCTAACCATTGATAAAACATATTCCATATCTTATAAAACTGCTTTTCTTCTTGATCCCTAATTTCAAATGTTAATCTACTCATTTCGGCACAATCCAAAATCTTCTTAATCACTTCCTCCTCGTAGGTGTCTTATCATTTCTCCAGTTTTTAGCAAATACAATTCTAGCGGCTGTCAGTACATTAACAATCAGATATTTCAAATCTTTATTAAATGTCTCTGGGACAATTCCCAACAGGAATATCTCAGGTTTCAAGTCTATATGTTGTTGTATCATTTTTTCCAGCCACATGTGGATTTTAGTCCAGTATCTTTTAGCATCAACGCAAGTCCACCACATGTGGTAGTAGGAGCCAGGTATCTGGTGACATTTCCAACACTTATCCGATTTATCCTTAAACATTCTTGCAATCCTTCTCGGGATAGGTGCCACCTGTAAAACATCTTATACAAATTTTCTTTATATGCAGTTGACATTGTCATTTTATAATTCTGATCCCACAGTGTTTGCCATCTCTCTAAATCTATCCCATAACCAAAATTTTTCCCCAAGCAATCATTGTTTCCTTAACCTGCTCCTCTTCCATTCTAACTTCTAATAAATAACCGTAAAGTTTTTAATCATTTTTTCGTTCGTGCCCATCAAAATTTTATCTAATTCAGTTTGCTTTTTATAAATCCCTTCATTCTTAACATCCTCATCATATCTAGATTGTACTTGCAAATATGAAAACCAATTCATTTTTATACCTTGTTCTTGTAGTGTTTGCATCGATTTGAGTTCACCCTTTTCATTTAAAATCTCTTCATATCTAACTGTTTGTTCCTTCTTGTATATTATTGCATATGAAAAAGCTTCAATAGTAGATACCCATAATGGAATTTGTATATAATGTTGTTTTCTGGTTTTTTCCCAATTTAAAAACAAAGCTTCTCGAACATAGTGTCTTCTAAAATATCCTTGTTTTTTAGTTCCCTTATACCATAAGAAAGCATGCCATCCTAGTAATAGATCATGACCCTCTAAAGTTAACAATCTATTGTTTCTCAATGTTATCCATTCTTTCACCCACATCAGGCTTGCAGCTTGATAATACAATTCCCAATTTGGTAGTGCGAATCCCCCTCTTGACCTTGCATCTTGTAATAGCTTAAATTTGATTCTTGGCCCTGCCATATGAATTTTGATGTGATTTTATTTAAATCTTCAAAGTATTCTTTCCCAAGTCTATCTGGAATTGTCTGAAATAAGTATAAGATTCTGGGTAAAACATTCATCTTAACTGTCGATATTCTGCCAATAAGAGATAATTGCATATTTTCCCATCTTTTAAGATCTGTCGCTATCTGCTGTTTGAGTTTTATATAATTATCTTCTTTCAATGTACTGCATCTTGATGTTATATTTATTCCCAAGTATTTAACTTTATTTGCAATCTGGATCTCTAATAAATCTTCTAAATCTTTCTGCGTTTTGCTAACATATTCTTTGTTAGGATCTTTGTTTTATCTTTATTAATTTTTAAACCTGCCACCATTCCATATTCTTCTATTTGTTCTATCAACTTAGGTGCTGATTTAAGTGGATCCTCTAATATGAATACCAAATCATCTGCAAACGCCTGTAGTTTATATTCTTCTTTTTAATTTTCATTCCTTTTATTTCTTCATCTCTCTGATAGCTCTATTCAGTACTTCTAGTGTTAAAACAAACAGCAGGGTGACAGAGGACAACCTTGTCTGGTTCCTTTTCTTATCCCTATAGATTCTGTTAGCTCTCCATTTACCAATATCTTTGCTGTTTGATTATTATATATTGCCTCAATAGTTTGTATAAAGTTTTTCCAAAGCCCATTTGCATCATTTGCAATATCATAAATCGCCAGTTCACATTGTCAAATGCTTTTGAGCATCTAAAAACATCAGTGCCATCTGTTTTTCAGAATGTGTTTCATAATACTCCAGAGTATCTAAAATTATTCTCACATTTTGCTTAATTTGTCGTTTTGGCAAAAATCCATTTTGATCTGTGTGGATAAATTCATTTAAATATCTTTTCATTCTTTCTGCCAAAATTGAAGCAAGATTTTATAATCTGAATTCAACAATGAGATAGGTCTATAATTTTAACTTCTTGTAGGTCATTTCTTCTTTAGGTATTAGGGTAATATAAGCTTCCAACCATGTCTCAGGTATTCTCTTTTTAATAAGACTTCATTCATCACTTCTAGAAGGGAGTGCTTAACACTTCCTGGAAGGTCCTGTAAAATTCCGCGGTAGACCATCTGGGCCTGGTGCTTTCCTGTATTTTGTTTCTTCAAGGCTTCTGTTAATTCCATCATGGTTATGTTCCTTCTAACATTGTCTCAATATCTTCAGGTATCTGTGGTAGTCTTGTCTTTTGTAAATACTTTTCAATTTTTCTTCTAGGATATCTTCTTGGGAGTACAGTTTTTCATAGTAGTCTCGGATAATTTTTTTCTTTCATCATTCCCATGCTGTATATTCCTTTTCCATCTATTAATTGGCCAATTTTCTTTATTTCTCTTTCCTTTCTAATTTTATACGCTAACCACCTTCCTGGCTTATTACCGTTTTCAAGTAATTTTGTTTAGCGCCTTTAATCTTTTGAGCGATTTCTTCCTTGTCCATTAGAGCCATTTTATGTTTAATCACATCCATTTTCCTTTTAATATCTTTTCCCTTGCGGTGATTGTTGTAATTCTTCTTCCAATTTCCTAAAATCATCTTCCAAGATTTTGAGTGTCTTCTTCCGTTTAATATTTCTTTTCCTTATATAGTCAATTATCAAACCTCTTGTATAAGCCTTCATCGCATCCCAACGAGTTTGTAGAGATGTATCTTCTTTTCTATTTTCCTTGAAAAAAAAGGTAAGTTCTGCTCAATTTTCTTTTTAAATTCTTCTTCTTTCAAGATCATATTATTTAATGTCCATCTCGATCTTCTCCTCTGTCCTTTCCAGGCAACTGTCAATGGATTGTGATCCGCCCAGATCCCACTTTCAATTTGAATTTTCTGTATATCGGGGGATATCTGCAGATGCCCATACCATATCTATTCTTGACCATGATTCATGTCTATTTGAATAAAAAGTAAATTCTTTTGTTTCCAATATTTCTCTCTCTCCATATGTCTTTAATATTCATTTCTTCTATCATTTGAAAGAAGGACTTGGGTAGCTTTTTTCTAATTTTCTTTTGGTTCTTTCAGATTTATAATCAGCTGGTCATTAATTATCCCATTAAAATCTCCCATCAGAAAGATATTTGCATAGTCTAATTCAATCACTTTTTGATATAATTTCTTATAGAATTCTTCTTGATTCTCACTTGGTGCATATATTGCTATCAGAAGCATTTTAGTGTTGTTATCTATTATCTCCACTATTAAAATCCTCCCATCTTCATCTGTATAAATCAATTCTGCAGTAATTGTATCTTTAATATATAAAGCCACTCCTCTTTTTTACATTGCGCCAATGATGTAAATAGCTTTCCTAACTTTCTTTGCCTTAATACATATTCATTTTGCTTTTTAATATGGACCTCTTGCAGACAAATTATATCAAATTTTAATTTCTCTAATTTATGAAATATTTTCCTTCTTTTAACAATTGAATTGAGTCCATCTTTAATATATAAAGCCTCTCTTTTTACATCTAGCCAATGATGTAAATAGCTTTCTAACTTTCTTTGCCTTAATACATATTCGCTTTTAATATGGACCTCTTGCAGACAAATTATATCAAATTTTAATTTCTAATTTATGAAATATTTTCCTTCTTTTAACAATTGAATTGAGTCCATTTATATTCATTGAGATCAATTTTTCCCTTCCATTTAGGTCTTATATATAGGTTGTTTTGCTCTAGTCGTTCTAACTTCTTTTTGTTCTCTAGGTAGACCGCCTACTGCTCCAAGTTGTTCTTCTTCTTCACTTATCATTGCACCTTCCTTTGGAAGTTCCACAATCAGTTCTTCATGTCCTCCGTTTCCTCTTTTCCTCTAAAATAGCTCTCATAGAATAACTCTGCCTTCTCCACTGTGTCGATTCTATGTCTTTGTTCCCATGAACAAACAAGAGGCCTTCTGGTATTAGCCATCTATAATTTATCCCTCTCTTCAATAATTCTCTGGATAAAAATGCATATTCTCCTCTCCTCTCTTATTCTTCTTGGTATCTGTTTCAATGTCATTTATTGTTGTGCTTCAGCGTCTTGTCTCTGACTGTTTGCAAAATTTGTGATTTAATACTCTTCTTAGTAAATCTAATATGAATTTCTCTTGGGAGCTTATTCCTCGTTGCATATCTTGTAAAGACACGAAATGCTTCATCTATTCCATCCCTCATCTTCTCTTCCGTTATTTCTAACAGTTCTGCCAAAATCTGTGTCATTTTCTCCAGTAGATTTTCACCCTTCTCTTCCTCAACATTTTGGAATCTCAAATAGAATTCCGATCTATCAACTTCACTTCATGAGATTCATTATGGTCGCTCTCAACTTCCCTTAATCTGGTATTAAAACTCTTCATTTCCTTGTCTCTTTGTTCTTGCTGCTCTTCAATTTTCTTCATCCTCTCACCATATTTCTCCATTATTTGCTGTAAAACCTTTATATTTTCATCTGTCTTGTCTCTTTTTTATCTGTCTTGTCTAGCTTTTCATCTGTCTTGTCTAGCTTTTTATCTGTCTTGTCTAGCTTCTGTTCAATTATCTCTGTTCTTTTCCAATCTCACCTACTGCTTGTAATATCTTCTGTATTGCCTCTTCTGTTGTGGGAGCCGTTACTTGTGGAATTGAAGGTCTTCTACTCATTGTTGCAGAGGTTGTCAGAACCAATTCAAAAGAAGGAAGGAAAAAAAAAGAATAACAATAAAAATAAAATTAGTGTTATAAAAGGAGAAGAACAATCCTTTTAACAGAGAAAAGTAAAAAGGATCAAACGATCAAGAAAAACATAATAATCTTGAAGCTTTGAAAAAAACCAAACTCTGCTACCATTTGTTAGGCTTTGAAAAAACCATCCTCTCTACCATTTGTTAGGGGTAAAATCTTCCAAACATCCCTGCTAATTAGAGGTGATAGAACGTGCTTTTCTTTGCTGTCAACGCTGATAAAATTAGACCCTGAAAGTAATCTAGAAACATTTTTATTAGTTACAAAACAGTAAAATCTAACGAGCTACATACTGGCAGCTTCCTTAATCTCACACCAAGGCATATAGAAAAAGAGTACAAAGGAAGTTACAAAGGAAGTGAAGAAACTTTTCGAAAGATATCTTTTATTTTAAAAGAGAATCACAAGACTGCATTATCTCATTACTATGGAAACAAGATAATAAATGCTGCTGGCTAGCAGCACCTGCCTGCTATAATTAGCTTAGGAGCTTGGCAGACAAACCAAAAAAAATGCAGTGACAGCCCAACATTCTAAACTCTATGGAGTTGTTTGCTTGAACTTGGCATGCTGTTGAAATGACCACTTTTATTCTAAACCATGGTTTATGGATGAGAATATTGTGTAAATCCCAATCATGTTCAACTCAATCATCTATATTTTAAAAAAAATGACATGCCATAATGTATAGATAAAGCTAGAGCAGATCATCCAAACCCTTTCCAAGTCTTGAGTTTTAATTTGGGATGCAGCTATGTATTGCAAAGATGAGCTCTCAGCTCTTTTTGTTTCCTGCTACAGACAAATCTTCAACTCTATAACTCTGCTGCAGGGAGAAAGCCAGCTCCCTTGAGTATTTGCTGAAAAGCTCTGTTGTCCTGGGTTTGCTATGAACTCATGTAAATTCCACGTTGTTTATACTTGAGGAGAAATTAGCATTTTCTCCTACAAAGGAAAGTGTTCTCTACCTTGAATACTGTCTCATTCAGCACTTTATTGAGACCCAAATGAAATCCCAGAAGCTTTTATAGTTTCTAAGGGATTAATAGCACTGATATTAGGCTATTAAAAGTTTTATTGGGAAAGGGATAGGAAGGAAAAATTCTACTCCTACTATTTGTTAATTAGTCAGTATACACAATGGTAGCTTTTCTGTGGTTGTATATAATTAGGACTGTCAACCAGTTAGAGGTCTTAGCTGATTAATCATGTGTCTTTTAAACTGACAGGTATTTGTATATTGCCAAAAATCAATATAAAATGTGTTTTTTTGGAGTTACTTTTTCAATATAAAAGCAACTTCAATATAACACACTAATTTCTCTGATATACATACTTGTATACCATACATAATTTTCTCTTGCATTTCTTAAGCCAAAATGCAACATTCATAGCTGTGACTAAGTGTAAAGTCCAACTAATCAATAATAGATTTTCATTAACTGAAGACTTACATTCATTCATCTGCCCTAATTAAAATATAAAATAGTAACATTTAACAAACTGTATCACCCTTTCTATTCACCCCTTGGAGAAAATACTCAGGGAGAAAACTTACAAAGCATATGAGAAGCAAAAGCATCCCATCAATTAAACTTTCACCATTCTAAAAATCTATGGTAAATATCCCTCATCATCACTATCTTCTTCTAAAACAAAAGAGGCTTTGTTTTTCCTATTCCATTCTTATTTTGCTTAAGAATTACTTTTGATTGAATATTTTATGTTATTTTACAGTTGTTAGAGGGCAGAATTTCTACTCTAGTCTTTTTTTCCTCCTCCTTCCCTATTTGTCAGGCCCAAGCAACCAGATCCACACGTGAATGTTCACATTGACGTCCATGTAGATAAATTAGTCACACTGACTATTTTATTGTGTTCTACCTATAGTAAAAGAATCTCCACTGATTGTTCACCTTCCCTTGGAAACAAACAGGTAAGGTCCTATGGAACTTGGGGAGGGACAAGGTCAATTTTTATCTGTTATGGCTGTGCAATGACTCAAAACTAATTCCCCGTTTGATTCCTTCTTCTTGCCTGGCTGGAAATTTCCCAGTACTATGATACCTCTTCCTATCACTCTACAGCTTTCCTGGCTACTTGTGTTTCCTGATCTTAAAAGCCTTTCTACAATAATTCTCTTTTGAGTGTGGGAAAGCAGGGATGCAACAGACAGCTCAAGAAAATATCATATGTTTTGTAATGAAATATAGGGTAGTGACAGAAATCTCTCAGATACTTTGTAAACTATGAGCTACACATCCCACCCATGACTATGAGCTATACAACTATGAGCTATACATCCCACTGATGAGACTTTCAGTCTCTCCCATTTTTCAGGAAAGTTATTAAAACATATTCCTTTTGTACCACTTTTAAGATAAATGTTCAAAAATGGGGCAATGTCTTTTGAGGAACCATTGTTTAAAATACTACACATTCAACAAGAATAAAAACTCTTTCTCTACAGAAGTACTCCAAACAATGACTGAAATGTTTAGAACTACTTCTCTTATCACTTACCATTGATAATTACACCAGTCCACAGGTGTTTACCAGGCTTTGAATATGGCTGGCTGGGGAATTCTGGGAGTTGAAGTCCACAAGTTCCCAAGTTTTAAAGTTGTCAAAATTGGATATTCCTGTTTAAATAGATGGTCTCCCTGTATGGAGCTCCACCAAAGATTGATTGCAAATACTCTTGCAAAGTTTTCTGCCTCATTGTCTGCTCTGGAGTCATTGGAGAATAATAAATTTCACCTTTCTCTTTGGGTAAAAAATGCTCAGCTGACTGTAAAACTTTAGGCTTTGCTCCAAACCTTTCATAATCTTGAGCATATGCTTTTTCAGACTGAGCTTTCTCTTGGGAAGTAGCATAGCATGCATCATCAAAAGGAGAGATTACTGACCTGATCTCTTGTTGCTCTTCCACAGCAGAAGCATGTGGGAGTGACTGCCATAAATCGTCCTTGGACGGAGCCCTTCTTTTTTTCATCTTGCTTTCTTTCGAGGCATTTTCTTGCAGTTAAACACCAACTCTTCAGACCTGGTGAACTAACCGACTAATAGCCTTGTTATCAAAGCAACGAGCAAAGAAAAAAACATAAATCTTGAAAAAAAACAATTATCTGCTACCATTGTCAAGGCTAAAAAAAACCTTGTGCCAAGGAGTAAAAATTCTTCAAACATCCCTGTTAATTAGAGCTGATAGACCCGGGAAGTAATGTAAGAAACATTTTTATTTATAAAATAAGAAAATCTAAACAGAGCTATATCTTTGCAGCTTCCTCAATCTCACACCAAAGCCTATAGGAAAAGAACAAAGGAAAAGTAACAACGGAAGTTACAGGAAGTGAAGTATAAATGCGCAGTAAATCAAAACATCACAAGACTTTCTTATCTCATTACTATGAAGACAAGATAACACAGTGCTGGCTAGCAGACACCTGCTTGCTATAATATGAGCTTAGAAGCTGAAACAGACAAACCAAAAAAAAACACACGCAGTGACAGTGGCTGACTGCAAAACAACATGCATGATGCCAAAAATTCTAGCTACTCATACAAACTAATAAGATCAGAACTAGCAGTGACCAATGAGGAAAGATATCTGTGAATAAACAATCCAATGAAGGAGTTGACAGAGTGTGCATCTGCCAAAGAAAAGTCAACAACATGTTAGGGATAATAAGAAATGGTATTGAAAATAGAGATGCCAAAATCATAATGCTGTTACAACTGCATCTGGAATAAAGGCGCTGCTGCTAAAGGTTCATCAGAAGATGCAGCAGAGTATTTTAGGAAAGAATGAGCTGCCAAAGGCCAAAGGGTTGAAGAGTTCTTATCAGCAGTATGGTTTCCTGGCACTCTAAGGAGAAAGAAAAACAAATTAAACCTAAGATGTATGCTTAAGAGAAACACCTACTCCCTAAAAACATTTTTCCCCAATCACAAGGGAAAAAAGAAACAATATTCTAGTTTCTGTTATACTGTGTTCTCTTGCTTTTCACCAAATATTTAATGAGCCATCCAGTAATCAAAATGTTGCCCATCGCTTATTAATGACAAACACCATAGATTAAAGATCAGTTACAAGGATTGAATGATTATAGGGTTTTTTTTTCAGTTGACATTTAAATATTTATTTATTTATTTATTATTTGCACTTGTATGCCGCCCCATCTCCGAAGACTCGGAGCGGCTCACAATTAAAATATAATACAATAAATACTTAAAAAACTATTAAATTTAAATACAAGTCCAAATATAATAAACTAAAACCATTAAAACAATCCCAACCCGAGGGGAGGTCAAAGCCGGGTTGATCAAACAACCAAGTTTTTAGCTCACGGCGAAAGGTGCAGAGGTCAGGGGCCAGGCGGAGCTCCAAAGGCAGTTGGTTCCAGAGGTCAGGGGCCGCAACAGAAAAGGCTCGTCGTCGGGAAGTCACCAATCGGCACTGAGTCGCCGATGGAATCGAGGAGTCCTTGCCTATGAGCTTGCACAGGGCGGCCGGCATTCATTATCGGAAGGAGACGCTCCCTTAAATATTGAGGACCCATGTCATGAAGGACTTTATATGTTAACACTAAAACCTTGAACCTCACCTGGAGCGCAACCGGCAGCCAATGCAAAGCCGCAGGAGGAAGTAACATGGGAGAACGGTAACTCCCATCACCACCCGCGCCGCATTCTGCACCAGCTGCAATCTCGGATGGTGTACAAGGGAAGTCCTAAATAGAGAGCGTTGCAGTAGTCAAGTCTAGAGGTAAAAAGGGCATGAGTGACCGTGCGCAGGGCATCTCGGTCCAGAAAAGGCGAAGTTGTCGAACAAGGCGGAGCTGGGCAAAGGCCCCTGGCGCGCCCCGACCTGCTCTTCCAGCCGAGCCGTACATCCAGGAGGACCCCAGATTCCGCCCTATCCACAGGGGCAACACCTCTCCCCCTATGGCCAAAGATGGACAATCTTGACCGGGCCGAGACGCCGGTATGCACAGCCACTCAGTCTTGGCCGGGTTGAGTCGAAGCATGTTCCCGCTCATCCAGATCCGTACCGCATCCAGACACCGGGTCATCAGGGAGAGGGCATCGCTGATCTGGTTTGGGGTGGAGATGTACAACTGAGTATCATCAGCGTACTGATGGAACTTCACCCCAAAACCACGGATGATCTCACCCAACGGCTTCATGTAGATGTTGAATAGAAATATTGTTGGGAATTGCAAAAGATCAGGTGAACCCTAACTCTAACCCAATGAATAACATTTATTGCAATCCAGGAATATTCTCAACTAACAGTTAGTACCTGCTTGGAGTTAGATGAGGATCAACAGAATTCAAGGAAGGTTGGACTTAGTTTTAGCAAAAAAAATAGTAAGAGATCTGTCTGATCTTGATAAACACAAATCACTGGGATCTGACAGATTAGATCCCAAGAGTTCTAAAGAAGCTGGAAGATGTCATCTCACAACCACTGTACCACATCTTTCAAAAATCCTGAAGCACTGGGGAACTATCAGAGGACTGGAAAAGAGCTGATATGGTTCCCATCTTCAAAAAAGGGGGGAAAAATCAGACCCAGGAAACTACAGACCAATCAGCCTAACATCAATACCTGGGAAGATACTGGAAAAGATCATAAAAAACCAGATCTGCCAACATCTAGAAACAAATAAAGTAATAACTAGCAGGCAGCATGAGTTTGTTAAAAACAGATCATGCCAAACCAATCTTATTTCATTCTTCAACATAGTGACTAAATTAGTAGACCAGCGAAATACCATGGACATAATATACTTAGACTTCAGCAAGGCATTTGACAAAGTAGACCACAACCTACTTCCTGGTAAATTAGAAAAAAGTGGGATAGATAGCATCACCACCAGATGGATTCATAACTGGCTTACAAACCATACTTAACAAGTAATTCTTAACGGGTCTACATCTACATGGAGGGAAGTAAGCAGTTCTGTCTTAGGTCCAGTACTCTTCAGTATCTTCATAAACAACTTAGATGAGGGAATAGAAAAGGAACTTACCAAATTTGCAGATGATACTAAGCTGGCAAGAATAGATAACACCCTAGATGATAGGCTCTAGATCCAGATGGATCTTAACAGACTTGAACACTGGGCCCTATTTAACAAAATGAAATTGAATGTAGAGAAAAGTAAAATCTTACACCTAGGCAAGAAAAACAAAAAGTACACATATAGACTGAGTGAAACTGTTAATAACAATAACTGTGAGAAGGATCTTGGTATCTTAGTGGACAACCAGTTAAATATGAACCATTCTATAAAGTGTCAGTAAGACCATACCTAGAATACTGCATCCAATTTTGGTCACCACACTATAAAAAAAGATGTTGAGACTCTAAAAAGAGTGCAGAGAAGACCAACCAGGATTATTAGGGGACTGGAGACTAAAACATATAAAGAATGTTTACAGGAACTAGGCATGGCTAATCTAATGAAGGAAGAACCAGGGAAGACAGGATAGTAGTCTTCCAATATTTGAGAGGCTGCCACAGAGGAAGGGATCAAGCTATTTTCCAAGCACCTGAAGGCCAGACAAAGAATATTGAATGGAAATTGATCAAGCAGAGATTCAACCTAGAAATAAGGAGAAATTTTCTGGCAGTGAGTGTCACAGTTCTAAGTAGCAGACCCAACACAATCAAAACTCTGATGCCAGGGGGGCAGCCTGGTGGCGAGTCAATGACAGTGGCAATTTTCTCATGGGTTTCCGGTTCGTGTAGCGGTCTCAGTGGTTGGGATTTATAGCTAGGAAGGAGTGGCAATGTTCCCACTCATATCTTTAATTTTCTTTAGCCATCCTCCCATGTAATGGTGGGACCCCATTTGTCCAGCCAGGCTAGGCCCAGGATGACTGACCATCATTTTTGGCACCACCACAAACTGGATGAGTTCCCAGTGACAACCCATTTCCAGTTTCACTGGCTTGGTGACTAGGATGGTTGGGGCTCAGCCTATTAATGTCCTATCAACTTGCCCGAAGCATATGGGGTGCGTCAGGGCACTGTGGTTATCTCTAACCTCTGGATAGTGGGGAGGCTGATTAGGTATCTGGTGCACCTAGTGTCTATGATGGCTTTTATTTTGCCTTGGGCTTCCTTCCTGGGTACCATTATTCATGATTTTATGGTGAAGGGACAGATGGCCTCACCATCGGGTTGTCTTCACTGCCCTCACTGCTATCACTCGCAGCGACTGGTGGGGCTTCTGGAGCCAGAGTTCTCCCCTTTGCAGAAGTGGGGACCTCAACAGCTTGTCTGGTGAATTTCCCCTTTTCCGCTGGCTTGCATGGGGTCCTCTTTGGCTTAGGCCTGATTGGGGTCTGGGCCTGGGGGACAGGTGCTGGAGCCAGGCATTCTGATACTCAGTGGCCTTGTTGGCCATATCTAAAGCACTTGATGACCACAGTTAATGTTGATTTTGGCTTCTCTGGCTGCCTCAAGCTGGCTCGACAACCCAGGGCTCATTTAGTTTTTTTGTCCAGAGTGGCTTTTTGTTGCGGGTGGATCTCAAGGTCCATGCCACTGCCATCTGGTACCACTCTGTATGTGCTTGGGGACATCTTGGAAGGCACAAGCCTGCTGGAGGTCTTGGTCTTGGGCCTCCTTGAAGTAATGGACCAGGAGGCATTCCAGCCAGTCCCACAGCTTTCCCACCACTCTTCAGAATTTCCACAGTAGCTCCTTCATGGGGTGCCCTTTCTGCTTGATCTCGGCCTCAGTCTCTTGACCCTGGGCTGTATTTTTGAAATGGGTTCTCAGTACCTACAGGAATTCATCAGTGTTGTTGAGTTTGGGAGCCCCCTCATCATGTAGTTGGGCCACCCATTTGGCTGCTTCACCCTCCATGTTGTTGGTGATGGCCGAGCTAATTTCCTGATCAGACTAGTACTGGTCTTTGTAGCAATTGAGATGGGACCAGATCTGGTTGAAGAAGTACCCTAGCTTCCCAGGACTCCCATCAAAAATAGCTCTGAAGTATGGTGGAGTGGCCAGTGGTGCTGGCAGTGGCAGACCCTGGGCTGGTGGGGGAGTGGGTGCTAGCACCCATTGGCACTGGATCTTATCCCTGGCTGGGGTAATACACTCAACCAGGGGGATTTGGTTCACCGGTGGCAGCCTGAGGGATGGCTGGGGAAGGAAACTGCCTGGCCTTAGTAGGCCAGAAGCCCTTTACTGCAGCCCCCAGCTAGATTGGCCTAGGTGTCCCAGTGGCAGGTTGATGGCTGCTACAGCTTGAGTTGTCAGTCCAGTAGATAAGGCCCAGTGAGGGAGGCTTTGATGTGATCCACTCTGTGCCAAGTGGAATGAAGAGGAAGCTCCACTCTGGGCGGTCACGTTCCCTTTGCTGGGGAAGGTGAAGGTTGGTTTGGCCAGGACTATGATGGTCTTACCGGCTGGGTAATGGTGACCCAGGCTGGTGATGCTTAGCTGACCGAATCTTTGGCAGTCTCTCCAGGGTTTGGGTTCTCAACAGTGGCTGGGTTCCACATTCCCTGGACTCACTGAGGTCCAGGGGCCTCGTAGCTCTCCATTCAAAAACAGTGGTGTGCTCTGCCCAGGTTCAGGCGATCTGGTGTTTCTGGATGGCTGGTTAGGTCCTCCTCAGCCTCGCATAACTCCTGGCCTATTGGCCACTTCACTGATTCTTAGTGTTCCGAGATTCTGATGCTGCCACTTAAGCCCCATCAGTGGAGCTCCTAAGATGACAGCCAGGGCACATGCTCATTAAGCCAGCCACCCAGCTGGCGTTCGACCTCTGCCACCACTGCTGCTGCCTGCTCAACCACCAAGGGGAAACCGAAGCTCCTGGAGCAGGGCCCCCTGGTTCCCATGGCTCCACTGGTATTCATGGATATGGGATTGTAATATTCAGTATGTGATTATTAATATAAGAGTATTTGGGCCTTATATTCATCATACATGTCACATTTCTGTGAATTTAGAGTTACAATAATCACTCCCCAAATTATTTCATATCTCTTAAACATCTGTGCATTTTTTCAGGAAGAAATAGATAGACTCAGTTAATTTTTGGCGATGGGGTGTTAAGCTTGTATATGTGGGTTTTAAGAAGTGGCTTTATGGTGGAATAATTCATTTTGGTCAGAATTAATTCATATAATACATTAATTTTGTTTTGGAAAATAGGGTTCTTTTAACATACAGGCTCACAATATATAAAAACAGTTACTGTTTACATGATTTTGGCAAGCTCAAAAATATCTTTGGAGTTAAAATCATTGGAGGCTTTTAAGAAGAGATTGGACAGCCACTTACCTGAAATGGTATAGGGTTTCCTATTTGAGCAGTGGGTTGGACTAGACTAAATGGGTCTGGTGGCAATGACCACCAGATCAAGTAATCCAAATTATATGAAGTGAAAGCCAAATAATAGGCAATAAGAATCAGAGGACTTACCATTTCTCTTTCACATACTCTTGCACACACTCTTACACCTTCTTTTCCTATAATTTCCCCCTCTTATTCTCTTCATGACTTCCTACCAGTATGTCTACAGTAAAAGCAATCCCCTTTTGTTTCATGGTATAGATATCACTTAACTCCCCTGGATAAGCTTTATTCCAGAGCATTGTTAGAGAACAACTTAGTTGACCCATTTCAATCTGCCTACACTATTTTTTTCCAAATCCTTATTTTAGTCTTACTGTCTTCATGGAGTTTCTCCAGCCCAAAATGTTGACATTCAATTGGGTTGGATGCCAACTCTCATAATACCACAACTAGGCATGGGTCACACTGGTGGAGTTGACCCTTAGATTTCTTTTTTTTTATAAAAAAGTTTTTTTATTTTTGATACAAACATACAAATAGGACATACAAAACATAAAAAACCATCTTCCATATATACATACAGTGTGTCAGTTGGTTACAAATCCTTTGTGTCATCCTTTCATAATCATCACTCACAATTTATCAAAAAGAAAATTTCTCATATTATCAATAAGGCATTATGTATTTATCAATTATTACTTGTATACAATTAAACTATTTATTTCATCATATGTATGAGATATATTTTTAATCTAAAATTTATGTTATACTTTCATCCAATGGTTATATATATCAACATTATATTTTATATCAACCTGTTATATTTCTATTACAAAATTATATAGTCTATTGCATTACCAAGTCTTTTTATCCAACCATTGATAAAACAAATCCCATATCTTATAAAATTGTTTATCTTCTTGTTCTCTTATTTCAAATGTCAATTTACTCATTTCAGCACAGTCCATAATTTTCCTAATCACTTCCTCCTGCATAGGTATTTTATCATTCTTCCAAATTTTGGCAAATACAATTCTAGCTGCTGTTAAAACATTTACAATCAAATATTTCAACTCTTTATTGTAGATATCTGGTATAATTCCCAATAAAAATATTTCTGGTTTCAAGTCTATGTGTTGTTGTATCATTTTTTCCAATCATATGTGGATTTTAGTCCAATATCTTTTTGCATCCGAACAAGTCCACCACATATGGTAATATGATCCAGGTATCTGATGACATTTCCAACATTTATCCAATTTATTCTTGAACATTCTTGCAATTCTCGTCAGGGGTAAGTGCCACCTGTAAAACATCTTATACAAATTTTCTTCATAAGCAGTTGACATTGTCATTTTATAATTCTGAGACCATAATTTTTCCCATTTCTCTAGATCAATCCCATATCCAAAATTTTCCCCCCAAGCAATCATTGTTTCTTTAACTTGTTCCTCTTCCATTTTAAATGGGAAGCTTCCCAGTACTCCCATGTTACACCCCTCCTGTGTGGCCTGCATTGGTTGCCGGTTGCCCTCTGAATGAGATTCAAGGTTTTGGTATTGACATTCAAAGTCCTACGAGACATGGGTCCAGGCTATCTACGGGAACGTCTACTGCCAGCATCGAATACCAACCGTCCTGTACGAGCTCGCAGGCAGGGGCTCCTCGGTGTGCTGTCTGTGACCCAGTGTCATTTGGCAGTGACATGGGGGAGGGCCTACTCTGTGGCGGCTCCCGCTCTGTGGAACCAACTACCTCTGGGGCTCCACCTGGCCCCTGACCTCCGCACTTTCCGCCACGACTTGAAAACCTGGTTGTTTGAGCAGGCTGCACTGTGCTGACTCCTCTTGGGGGGGGGTGTCATTTTTATATTTGATTATAATCGGTTTTAGTTTAATTTGGCTTGGTTAGTTTAATTCTATTTTAGATAACTAATTTATTGTACTGGTTTTAATTGTGAGCCGCCCCGAGTCCTTTTCGGGAGAGGGGGTGGCATACAAGTCAAATAAATAAATAAAATAAATTCTAAAAAATATCCATAAAGTTTTTTAATCACCTTTTCATCAGTACCCATCAATATTTTATCTAGCCCAGTCAGCTTGTTATAAATACCTTCTACTTTAATATCCTTATCAAATCTAGATTGTACTTGCAAATATGAAAACCAATTCATTTTTATACCTTGTTCTTCCAACGCTTGCATAGATTTAAGTTCACCCCTTTCATTCAATATCTCACCATATCTAACCGTTTGTTCCTTTTTATGTATTACTGGATATGAAAAGGCTTCAATAGTAGATATCCATGTTGGAATTTTTAAGTATTGTTGTTTTTTAATCTTCTCCCAGTTTAAAAACAAAACTTCTCGAATATAATGTCTTCTAAAATACCCTTGTGTTTTAGTTCCCTTATACCAAAGGAATGCATGCCACCCCAATAGCAGGTCATGTCCTTCTAGAGTCAATAATCTAGTATTCCTTAGTGTTATCCAATCTTTTACCCACATCAAATTTGCCGCCTGGTAGTATAGTTCCCAATTGGGCAAAGCAAACCCTCCTCTTAATCTTGCATCCTGCAACAACTTAAGTTTTATTCTTGCTTTTTTGCCTTGCCATATGTATTTCAACATCATTCTATTTAAGTCTTCGAAAAACTCTTTCCCTAGTCTGATTGGAATTGTCTGGAATAAGTATAGAATTCTAGGCAATACATTCATCTTGATTGTTGATATTCTCCCAATCAAGTGGCAAGTTTTTCCATTTTTACAAGTCTGTCGCTATCTGCTGTTTAAGTTTAATGTATTATCCTCCTTCAGTGTACTACATCTTGCTGTAATATATATCCCTAAATACTTAACCTTACTTGTGACCTGTATTTCTAAAGCTTCTTCCAATTCTTTCTTCCGTCTCACTAACATATTCTTTGTTAATATATTTGTTTTGTCTTTATTAATTTTCAACCCTGCTACTTCTCCATACTCTTCTATTCTTTCAATTAGCTTAAGCGCTGATTCCAGTGGGTCCTCTAATATAAATACCAGGTCATCTGCAAAGGCTTGTAACTTATATTCTTCTTTTTTAATTTTCATTCCTTTTATTTGTTTATCTTCTCTAATGCACCCGTTTAACACTTCTAAGGTTAACACAAACAGCAGGGGCGACAGTAGGCAGCCTTGCCTAGTCCCTTTTCTTATATTTATATGCTCTGTCAATTCTCCATTTATCAAAACCCTTGCGGTTTGTTCAGAATATATAGTCTCAATAGCACGTATAAAATTTTTGCCTAAGCCCATTTGTGTCAATTGTAGTAACATAAAGCGCCAACTCACGTTATCAAAAGCTTTTTGAGCATCCAGAAACATCAAGGCCATTTGCTTTTCAGGATGCGCCTCATAATATTCCAGAGTGTCCAGAATTATTCTCATATTATGTTTAATTTGTCTTTTTGGCAGAAATCCATTTTGATCAACATGTATAAAGTTGTTTAAGTATCTTTTCAGTCTTTCTGCCAAAATTGAAGCAAAGATTTTATAGTCTGAATTGAATAGGGAAATAGGCCTATAATTTTTAACTTGTTGTAAGTCTGTGTCTTCCTTTGGTATAAGTGTGATATAAGCTTCTGACCAAGTCTTTGGTATTCTCTTCTCCTGCATGACTTCATTCATAACTTCTAATAATTGGAGGTTATTAGAAAAAGTCTTATAAAATTGAAAAGTTATAAAATTCCACTGGTAAACCATCCGGGCCTGGTGCTTTCCCTGTATTTTGTTTCTTTAAGGCTTCTGTTAACTCCATCATTGTTATATTCCCTTCTAACATTATTTCAATATCTTTGGGTATCTGTGGTAACTTTGCCTTTTGTATATATTGTTTAATTTTTTCTTCTTGAATACTCTCTTGATAGTGCAATTTTCCATAATAGTCTTATATAATTCTTTTTTTCCCTTCATTTCCGTAACAAAAATGTCCTTCATCTATTAAATGGCTAATTCTCCTTGATTCTCTTTCCTTTCTTAGTTTATAGGCTAACCATCTTCCTGGTTTGTTTGCGTCCTCAAAATAATTCTGTTTAGTGTTTTTAATCTTTTGGGCTAACTCTTCTTTTTCCATTAATCCCATTTTATGTTTAGTTATATCCATTTTAATTTTAACATCTTTTTTTGTGGAAATTTCTGTAGTTCTTTTTCTAACTTTTTATATTCATCTTCTAATATTTTAAAAGTCTTTTTTTGTTTAATATTTCTTTTCCTTGTACAGTCAATTATCAAGCCTCTTGTATAGGCCTTCATCGTGTCCCAGAGATTCTGTAACGATGTATCCTCTTTTTTATTTTCTTTAAAAAAGAATACCAATTCTCTCTCCATTTTCTGTTTAAAATCTCCTTCCTTTAATATCTTATTGTTTAACGTCCATCTAGATCTCATCTTTTGTCCTTTCCAAATAACAATCATTGGATTATGGTCCGCCCAAGTACTTGCTTCTATTTCAATTTTTTGTATATTAGAAAGTAAATCAGCTGATGTCCATATCATATCTATTCTTGACCATGATTCATGCCTATTTGAGTAAAATGTATATTGCTTATTTCCTGTATTTCTCTCTCTCCATGCATCTTTTAAATTTATTTCTTCTATCATTTGAAAGAAAGATTTTGGTAGTTTCTTTCTAGCTTTCTTTGTGGCTTTTTGTGTTTTATAATCCAACTGTTCATTAATTATTCCATTAAAATCTCCCATCATATATAGATTAACATAGTCCAATTCAATTATTTTTTTATAAAGTTTGTTGTAGAATTCCTCTTGATGATTATTTGGAGCATATATTGCTATTAAAAGTGTTTTAATATTATTGTCCATTATTTCCACCATTAAGATTCTTCCGTCATCATCTGCATAGATTAGTTCAGCTGAAATTGTTTCTCTAATATATAAAACCACACCTCTTTTTTTACATTGTGCCAATGAAGTAAACAATTTTCCTAACTTTTTTTGTTTCAATGTATGTTCATGTTGTTTTTTAATATGTACTTCTTGTAGACAAATTATATCAAATTTTAATTTCTCCAAATTATGAAATACTTTCCTTCTTTTGATGATTGAATTAAGTCCATTTATGTTCATCGTAATCAATTTTCTTTCCTCCATTTTAAATTTTGTAAGAGGGATTTATTGCTCTGGTAGATCTTACTTCTCTTTGTTCTCTGGGCAACCGCCTACTGCGCCTTCTTCTTTTTCTTTTTCAATTACTGTGATAAACTCCTTTTGGAATTCAGTCGAGGACTCTTCTTTTCTTATATCTTCCTCCTTTCCTCTGATGTATTCATAGTAGAATAATTCCACCTTTTCAACCGTGTCAATTCTATGTCTTTGTTGCCGCCATGTAAACAGGAGACCTTCTGGTATCAACCATCTATAGTTTATTCCTCTTTTAAGCAATTCTTTGGTTAAGAAAAGATAATCTCTCATCGTCTCCCTTACTCTTCTTGGTACCTGTTTCAGCACCACAATTTCTTTGTCTTTATACTTTAATGTCTTCTCTCTTGCCGTTTGCAGAATTTGTGTTTTAATAATTTTCTTAGTAAATCTAATATGGACTTCTCTTGGTAACTTGTTCCTCATTGCATACCTTGTGTGGACACGAAACACTTCATCCATTCCATCCATCATTTTCTCTTTCGTTATTTCTAATGCTTCCGCCAATATTTCTATCATTTTTCCAACAAGGTTTTCACCCTTTTCTTCCTCCACATTTTGGAATCTCAAGTAAAATTCTGATCTGTCCATCTCTCCTCTCAATGATTCAATCCTGACTTTTTCAACTTCACTCAGTCTAATATTAATATTTCCAATTTCCTTATCTCTTTGTTCTTCTTGTTCTTCAATTTTCTTAATCTTTTCATCATATTTGGTCATCATCTCTTGGATATTTTTCACTTTCTCATCTGTCTTTTCAATTTTGTGTTGAATATTTTCAACTTTTTCATCCATCTTTTCCATTTTCTGCTGAATCTTCTCCACCTTTTCATTTGTCTCTTCAATTTTCTGGTAAATATTCTCATTACTCTTCTGTAAAATTTCAATTCCTTGCAGAATCTTCTGTAGTGTATCTTCCTTGTCTTTTTCCTTCTCCTGTTGCAACATCGCCTGTATTGATCGTTATCCCCCAGATGGTGAAGAAGAGGGAGTTGTTGAAATTGGAGCTATTGCTTTTCTGTTCATTTTATAATTATTTCCTATTAAGGCCCCAAAAACTGAGGCCCCTCTAACAATAATAAAAATTAGTAGACAAAAAGAGAAGAAAAATAAAAATTTAAAAATGAAAAAATAAAAGAAAAAAAGTATCTTCAGGTTCTTGTATACCTTAATCCAATTTGTTCCACTTATGTGCAGAAATAGGGAAAAGATGGGGGAAAAAAAGGAAAATCTCAAAAATCAAAGACAGCCAATTCCCACTTCAAAAAATAAAAGAAGAAGAGAGATCTTCAGGTATTTATAGGCCCTAATCCAATGGTATATCAAAATAGAAAAAAGAAAAAAATGAAAAGAAAAAAAGAAGAGCAGGCCAAAAAAGAAAAAGAAAAGAAAAAAAGAAAAATTCCTAGTTAGAAAATCTAAATCCAAACAGTAAAAATTCAATTAGCGGAGGGAGTGGAATAAAAGAGTAACCACAAGTTCTAAAAAAAAAGCGACTGCCACTAAATATCCAAGGCTTTTTAGTATATCAAATTGAATTCAAATACAATATATTTTCAAGGTCACTTCAATCTTCCTTCTTTCTTTCAACTCCAACTCTGAGTTCCACTATCAATAATTCACAGATGAGCACCTGTGTAAACAATCTGTCATGCTCACCCCACTATCTCTTTCAGAAAAGAACTCTTGAGTCCTTGAATGTAACACACATACATAAACAAGTAATGGAAAAAAGAATACAATATATCCAAGCCTCTAAATGGCAGTGCTTTCACTTTCACTCCTCCCCTCAAAGGCAAAAAAAAAGGGAAAAAAGAGGAAAGCCCCAAAGAAATTGCTCTCTTTTCTAAAAGGTTCTTGAAATCATAAACAACATTTAGTCCAAAAAGGAGTTAATATAAAAAAGAGCAAAAAGACTATCAAAACAAGAGACTATTTATCCAGAGAAAAAAATGGTCCATTTTAAAGTCAAGTAATTCCGGAAAAAAAAGGAAGAAAAAAACCGTCAATCTTAAAAAGAATTTAATCTTGCTGCTTAAAAACTGTCCTCTTTATTTTTTAAGTCCACTTTCCAACTTTTAGGGTGTTCTCTTCAAAAATAAGTAATTAAAAAAAAACATCTCACCAAACCGACACACTTTCTTCCAGTCTTTCCTTTCTTTCGGAGCTGTCCCAGCTTCAGCAGCTTGATGGCCGCTTCTTTTCCGCCGGCAAAAAGAGCTTCTCCTGGATCAGCCAGGGACTTTGCGATGTCCCTGGGATCGACAGGACGTGCTCTTTACCTTCACTCTTGAGAGGTGTAGAATTTTGGTTATGTTCTTTGTCATTTGGGGGATAGCTGCTTCTTATGTGGAAGTTATGAAAGTTGTTACAGGACATTGTTTGACAGGCAACAAATTCCTCGAGAAGGGTGGTTCTCTGTTTCAGTTCGTGGCATCAGACAAAATAATCCATTGTTCCACTATCTCTTTTGGTAGTCTGGTAATGATTGCTTCTTGGGTTATGAACTGGTCAAGGCAAGCGAGTCCTGGTAAGTCAGAACATTCTTTAGCTGTTCACAGCTGCATAAGAATGGTGGAAAATTCCTCCAGCTTTCGGGTTTTGTTGATGGCGATACGCAAGAAGCCGCCCAGTCATCCTAAGAGCAAGTATTCCATCATCGTGCTGTCACCGTACCTTTGATCCAGAGCAGGCCACGAACATTTCAGAGCTGTGTCTGGGTCATTTAGTATGGCTGAGTAGGCGTTTTTCACTATTTCAGCAGACCGTGGTCCTAGCCATGCCAACATAAATTTAAGCTCTTCGCCAGGATGTGGCCTTCTTTCTGAATGGTACTTGTGAAAATGCGCTTCCACAGTAGGTATTCTCTGCCTGGCTTGTCGTTAAATTTATACACACTGTTGGTGGCTAAGTCCAACCTTCCACATCATAGTAATGATTCTCTGTTTCTGTTCTGTGATGGCAGATCATCTATTGGCATAGCGTCCTCGTAGGCGTGGCGTTCTGGCTCAAGGGCATGTGTTGTGGATGGTTTGTGGTTATCCTCAGAGTATTTTATGAGGAGGTCGTGAGCTGTTACCACATATGCAAGTAGTCTTTCTGGCTGCCGGGTGTGGGTAACACGTTCGTTTTGCCATATATCTGCGTTAGAGTTGTCTGGAGGGTGTGGCAGGAACTCTTTTGTCTGTGGATTGAGTGTGGCAGTTGTGTCAGCTTGCGTGCGTGCCTGTTGAGGAGTCTTCATAGTTACTGGTGGGCTTTGTTGCTTGTCCAGCCGGCCGTGAGACCTGTCATAATTGTCCTAATTGTGATGATTATGGCTTACAGCTCATGAAAACCCCAAATCCACAATCTCAGAAAATTAGAATATTGTGAAAAGGTGCAATATTCTAGGCTCAAAGTGTCCCACTCTAATCAGCTAATTAAGCCATAACACCTGCAAAGGGTTCCTGAGCCTTTAAATGGTCTCTCAGTCTGGTTCAGTAGGAATCATAATCATGGGAAATACTGCTGACCTGACGGTTGTGCAGAAAACCATCATTGACACCCTCCATAAGGAGGGAAAGCCTCAAAAGGTACTTGCAAAAGAAGTTGGATGTTCCCAAAGTGCTGTATCAAAGCACATTAATAGAAAGTTATGTGGAAGGGAAAAATGTGGAAGAAAAAGATGCACAAGCAGCAGGGATGACGACAGCCTGGAGAGGATTGTCAGGAAAAGGCCATTCAAAAGTGTTGGGAACTTTCACAAGGAGTGGACTGAGGCTGGAGTCAATGCATCAAGAGCCACCACACACAGATGGATCCTGGACATGGGCTTCAAATGTCATCAGAATCGTCTTACCTGGGCTAAAGAAAAACAGACCTGATTTGTTGCTCAGTGGTCCAAAGTCCTCTTTTCTGATGAGAGCAACTTTTGCATCTCATTTGGAAACCAAGAACCCAGAGTCTGGAGGAAGAATGGAGAGGTACACACTGCAAGATGCTTGAAGTCCAGTGTGAAGTTTCCACAGTCTGTGTTGATTTGGGGAGCCATGTCATCTGCTAGTGCTGGTCCACTGTACTTCATTAAGTCCAGGGTCAATGCAGGCATCTACCACGAGATTTTGGAGCACTTCATGCTTCCTTCTGCAGACAAGCTTTATGGGGATGCTGACTTCATTTTGCAGCAGGACTTGGCACCTGCCCACATTGCCAAAAGCACCAAAATCTGGTTCAATGACCATGGGATTACTGTGCTTGGTTGGCCAGCAAACTCGCCTGACCTGAACCCCATAAATAATCTATGGGGCATTGCCAAGAGAAAGATGAGAGACATGAGACCAAACAATGCAGAAGAGCTGAAGGCCTCTATTGAAGCATCCTGGTCTTCCATAACACCTCAGCAGTGCCACAGGCTGATAGCTTCCATGCCACGCCACATTGAGGCAGTAATTGCTGCAAAAGGGGCCCAAACCAAGTACTGAGTACATATGCATGCTTATACTTTTCAGAGGTCCAATATTGTTCTATGTACAATCCTTGTTTTATTGATTGCATGTAATATTCTAATTTTCTGAGATTGTGGATTTGGGGTTTTCATGAGCTGTAAGCCATAATCACCACAATTATGACAAGTCACGGCTTGAACTATCTTGTTTTGCATGTAATGAGTCTATCTCATATATTAGTTTCACCTTTTAAGTTGCATTACGGAAATAAATGAACTTTTGCACGATATTCTAATTTTTCGAGTTTTACCTGTACAGTAAGTCTAAGTGCTATTGCTATTCAAAGTTACAATGTCATTGAAAAAATGATTTAGGACTGTTTTTCACACTTATGACTGTTGTAGCATTCTCATGGTCATATGATCAAAATTTGGATGCTTGACAACTGGTTCATATTTATGACAGTTGCAGTATCCTGAGGTGATGCCCATTTATAATCTTCTGACAAGCCAAGTCAATGGTGATGCTAGATTCACTTAACAACTATGGTACTACAGGGATTCACTTAACAACTGCAGGGATTCACTTAACAATTATGGCAAGAAAGGTCATAAAAGGGAGCAAAATTCACCTAACAACTGTCTTGTTTAAGAACAGAAATTTTGGACTCAATTGTGGTCATAAGTCAAGCACTACTTGTAAAGAAATGATAAGAGGTACATTCAAGTTGAATTGTTCTGGTTTTTCCCAATCTGATGATCTTCAAAGGTTTTGGACAGTTTATCTGTCCTTTAGTATATTTTACCTATAAAAAATACAGTGCTTTGCACCAAAATAATACAAAAAATGAAAAAGGAGAAACATTTGGCTTTAGTTTTGCATTCCAATAAGCATTGAATGTACCAGTTCAAAGTACACTTTTCCAAACAAATGTTTAACTTAAAATAGTCATTTTAGTTTTGTTTTATTGATAGCTGCATTGACATCTGTATATCAGCCTTGAAGATGCTGCTCAAGTTAGCTATCACTGAATTTACAAGGTTCAGGTGTCTCAATCATTCTGACCACATTTCTGTTTTTATTAGTACCTCATATGGGGAATGCAGTGTCCGTTTTCATTCTGTCATTCTGTAATGATCTTGACTTGAGCTTCTTTATCCCATAGATTTCTCACTGGCAATATAAGCTATTATACTAATGGTCTTGCAGTTGTCTATAAATACAATTTTGTTTTTCCGCTGAATAATCTTTCACATCCCATTTTCCAATTTATGTAAAGATGGTTTATCCTATCCTTCCTGCTGTAATTGAAGGCAGTTGTTTCTGGATAATGTTATCCCTACAGTTCTTAACTTGAAGAGAAATCCTTGTTAATCAGCAGATGGCAATCAATCTTTTTGACAGACATCAATATGATCAAAGTTATACAGTTAGTTAACATCCTGGAAAGTCTGTGTATGTGAGAAAGAAATGAAGCAGGTAAGTTGATACTATATATTGAACTGAATTGAGTATCAGTATGCAAATGGATACCCCAACTTTCAAATTGTGCTAAATGCTAAGATAGAAAACTCTCAGCCCAGACTAGAGTTACAGTGTTCAGTCATGCAAATACTGCATTCTGGGTCTTTCAGGAAGAATAGTGCAGCTACTGTCACATTTCTATTTACAATCCCTAATGCACAGCTATTTTTGGAAAGAAAAAAAAAACTTTCAAAAGCTACACAGGTAATCTTTGATTTACAACTCCAATTAAACCCAAAATTTCCATTGCTAAGGAAGACAGTGATTAAGTGAGTTTTGTCCCATTTTATGACCTTTCTTGCTAAGTGAAGTTGTTAAGTGAATCATTGCAGTTGTTAAATTAGTAACATGGTTGTTAATCTGTGAATCTGTGAATCTAGCTTCCTCATTAACTTGCTTGTCAAAAGATCCTCAAAGGGGATTACTTGACCTTAGGACACTGCAACTGCCATAAATAGGAGCCAGTTACCAGGCATCTGAATTTTGATCACGTGACCATCTGGATGCCACAATGATCATAAGTGTGAAAAATGATCATAATAGCAACAGCACGTAAGACTTATATACTGCTCCATAATGCTTTCCAGCATTCTCGGAACAGTTTAAAGCAGGAGTGTCAAACTTGATTTTGTTGAGGGCTGTATCAGGGTTGTGGTTGACCTTGGGGGACTGGGGAGGGCGTGGCCAGCTCGACGTTGCTCGTGTTGGGGGATGCTTATGATGGCCTAGGTGTGGCTGGGAGAATCTTTCCTTCCTTCCTTCCTTCCTTCCTCCCTCCCTCCCTCCCTCCCTTTTTCCCCTTTCTTCTTTTTCTTTCCTCTTCATTCTCCTTTCTTTCTTTCTTCTTCCTTCCCCTCTTTCCTTCTTTTTCCTTCCTTGCTCTCTTCCCCTCTTCCCTTCTTTTTCTTTGTTTTTTCTCTTTCTCTTTTTCCTTTCCTGTCCCTTCTTGGATGCTCAGATGCAAAAGGGGAAAGATTTCTCAATGCCACCTTGCCTTGTGATCAAATGCCACTTTTGCTAGTAGTTTGTGGCCACTGAAAAGATTGAGAACAAACCAGGCTCAGATTATTTCATGTTTGCATTTAGTGGGCACATCCACCAGACAACAGTACAGCAAAACTGTCAAAATGATGGCTCTGATAGTTGATCAGAGCTCTTCTGTTTTTTATGTGCAACGGCTTTAATGTTCAGGAACAGAGATAAGTTAGTTGCTTTTCTATTAATACATAATCCTTAAAAGGGCTCTCCTGTAGGGACCCTGCCATGGTCTAATTCAGACTGGAAATATAACAAAGGAAAATATTTCTACCCACTCTGCTTTGTCTTATTTTCCACACTGGAAATGGCTGTTTGCAACACACAAGGAGTGGATACTTTCCTAAGAGCTCACAATTCAAGAATACCAATGTACACACATTCATTAATGCTAATCACTTTCATTAAGTGCACATGAGTATCTCAGGATGGGGAAGGCCATGGGGGGGGGTAGTTATGGAACAGGCCCTCAAGACCTCCTCAACCCATTAAGATACCTCATGCTTCTCCCTCCTTTCCTGCCACACTGAACTCACTTAACTTGCAAAGATCTGTCTTCTCCCTGCTACTGTTTTTTTGCTGTTGAAGTGGGGAGAGGAGAGTTGGCTTGGAAATGCTTTTCACACTGAGAATGTCACTCCTGGGCGCCATAATATCACATGGGTTCAGGCACCCATCCTCTTTTTCAGAGAATCAGGGACCCAGGAACTTTCATTCTCAGTGCAAAAAGTGTTTGTGCTGCCTGTCTCCTGCTCCCCCCAACTCCTTTCTGTCACCACTGTGGCAGGGATGCTCCCTGCCCACTAAAATCTGCTGCAGATGGAGCTTCTTCAACAACCCACCCCGTGGCCAGAGCCAGGAGGGTCACTGTGGAATCGGAAGGGTACAGGAACCAATGCTGTCTGTGGCCTGGGTGTGCTGCTAGCTTGTGTGTGCAGGCCTTCCTGTTTGAGTGCAGGAACAAAGCTTGCAACTGAGCAATGAGGCACCGTGGGGCCAACCCATGTCCAGCCTGTTGTAGTTCATCACGCTAGGGGAGGATTGAGACTGCATGCAAATGGGGTATCTATGTGCAAATGGGATGCTTGGAAATGGAGCTATCTTTGACGGCAACCCCACAGGGCCACCCTGGAGCCAGTGAGGGACTGCCCAGCCGCCTCAGCCCTGCCCCCTGGGTGTACACATAGGAGGCAGCAAACATGCAGGGGCTGGTATCCTGGGTAAAGGAGATGCTCAGAACACAGTCAGCCTGAGAGAGAAGACAGTCCCCAGAGGTGCCAGTCCCCATGTGCACTCGCTGCCTCCTGTCCACATGCCCAGGGGAAGGGCAGGGCAGCCCCTTTCTGGCTCCAGGGTGGCCCCACGGATCTAAGACTGACTGCTTTCCAGCCCAGATGGCCACCACTGAGTTGTAGATTAGTGTCTGATCAGCCTGGGTCAGGCCGAGATGCTGCAGGCCTGTCCTTTGCTGTTTCCAGGACAGTTTTGTGGTCCAGATCTAACCACATCATGGGCCGGATTCAGCCCATGGGCTTTATTTATTTATTTATTTATATTTGAACTTGTATGCCGCCCCATCTCCAAGACTCAAGGCTCACAACTAAAAACACAGAACAATAAATATTTAAAAAGACATTAAACTAACAAGCCCAAATATAAGACATAACAATACAATAAAATATATTAAAAACCCATCCCTCCCCAAAGGAGGGTCACAGCCAGGTTGGTCAAACAACCAAGTTTTAATTCGCGGCAGAAGGTACGGAGATCAGGGGCCAGACGGAGCTCCAGAGGCAGTTGATTCCAGAGGTCGGGGCCGCAACAGAGAAGGCTCGTCGTCGGGGAAGTACCAACCGGCATTGGACGCCGATGGAACCCCGAGGAGTCCTTGCCTATGAGCCCGCACAGGCGGCCGGAGCTAGCTATTGGAAGAAGATGCTCCCTCAGATATTGGGGACCCATGCCGTGTAGGACTTTGAATGTTAAAACTAAAACCTTGAATCTCACCCGAAGCGCAATCGGCAACCAATGCAGGCCACGCAGGAGGGGGGTAACATGGGAGAACCGGTAACTCCCATCACCACCCAGCAGCCGCATTCTGCACCAACTGCAATCTCCGGATGGTATGCAAGGGCAGTCCTAGATAGAGAGTGTTGCAGTAGTCGAGTCTCGAGGTGACAAGGGCATGAGTAACCGTGCGGGGCGTCTCGATCCAGAAAAGGGCGAAGTTGTCGAACAAGACGGAGCTGGGCAAAGGCCCCCTGGTGACGGCCCCCACCTGCTCCTCCAACCGGAGCCGTACATCCAGGAGGACCCCCAGATTCCGTGCCCTATCCACAGGGGTAACACCCCCCTATGGCCAAGGATAAACAATCCTGGCTGGGCCGAGACGCCGACACGCAAAGCCACTCAGTCTTGGCCGGGTTGAGTCGGAGCATGTTCCTACTCATCCAGGTCCGTACCGCATCCAAGCACCGGGACATCAGGGAGAGGGCATCGCTGATCTGGCCAGGGGTGGAAAAGTACAGCTGAGTATCATCAGCGTACTGATGGAATTTCACCCCAAAGCCACGGATGATCTCACCCAGCGGTTTCATGTAGATATTAAATAAGAGAGGGGAAAGGACCGACCCCTGCGGGACCCCACAAGAGAGAGCCCTCGGGGTCGACTGAACCCCTCCCACCAGCACCGATTGCGATCGCCCCGAGAGGTAGGAGGAGAACCACTGAAGAACAGTGCCCCCCACTCCCAACCCCCGGGGCGACGCAAAAGGATACCATGGTCGATGGTATCGAAAGCCGCCGAGAGGTCCAATAGGACCAGGACAGAGGAAAAACCCCTGTCCCGGGCCCTCCAAAGATCATCCATCAGTGCGACCAATGCCGTCTCCGTGCTGTAACCGGGTCGGAAGCCCGATTGGTACGGATCCAGGTAGTCCGCTTCATCCAGGAAAAGCGGAACCTGCTGAGCCACCACACTCTCAACAACCTTCGCCAAAAAAGGTTGGAGACCGGACGAAAGTTGTCTAACATGGTCGGGTCCAAGGCAGGCTTCTTCAGGAGGGGTCTCACCACCGCCTCCTTCAAGGTGGAGGGAAAGACACCCTCCCTCAATGAAGCGTTGACAACTGCCCGGAGCCAACCGCAGGTGGCCTCCCTGGCGGCATAAGTCAGCCAGGAGGGACACGGGTCCAACAAACATGTGGTGGAACTCAGTCGCCGCATAATCCTGTCCACTTCATCCTCGGAGACAGGATCAAACTCATCCCAGATAACAATGGCCAGACTACCCACAACTCGTTCCTCCGACCACTGCAAATCAGAGGACAACCCGTCCCGAATGCGGCGATCTTATCCGCCAGATATTGACCAAACTCCTCAGCCCTGCCCCGCAGTGGGTCCGGCCCCCTCAAGCGAAGGAGGAATGGGTAACCCGAAACAGGGCGGCTGGGCGGTTATCTCGGACGCTATGAGAGTGGAGAGATAAGACCTTCTCGCCTCTCCCATAGCTACCAGGTAAGTCCTAATGTAGGCTCTTAGCTGGGCACGATCGGATTGAGAACGGGTAGACCTCCACCTGCTCTCTAAACCCCTACGACGACGTTTCATCTCCCGGAGCTCCTCAGTATACCAGGGAGCAAACCGGGATCCACGACGTGTAAGGGGACGCATGGGGACAACCCTGTCGAGGGCCTCCGATGCAGCCCGTTGCCAGGCCACTGCCAGATCCTCGGCAGAGTCGTGAGCAAGGGAAGAGGGAAAAAAACCCAGTTCTGCCTGGAACCTTTCAGGGTCCATCAGGCGCCTGGGGCGGAACCACTTAAGTGGCTCCTCCTCCCAGCAGTGGGGGGCGGCCTGTTGGAAGACCAGCCGTAGAAGATAGTGATCAGACCATGGAACGGGCAAGGCTGTCAAAGTAGCCTGCCCTCTGTCACTCCGCCACCGCTCAGAGACAAAAACTAGGTCAAGAGTATTCCCCCTCATGAGTCGGGCCTTGAATCAACTGGGTCAGGCCCATAGCCTCCATAGAAGCCATGAACTCCTGGGCCAAACCCGACGCTCCCCCCAGGGAAGGCAGATTAAAGGCCCCCGGAACCATAAGATCCGGGAGCTCCACCGCCACCCCAGAGAGGAGGTCGAGAAGCCCAGGTAGGGCCGCTGCCACACAGCTGGGGAAAGGTATGTAAGCAGCAGGCCCACCTGACCACTAGGCCCCCACCTCACAAGGAGGGTCTCACTCCCGCCTATCTCTGCAACAGTGACCTCCCTTGGAAACAGGGTCTCCTAATAACCACGGCCACCCCACCACCCCTACCCTGAGCCCGTGGTCGGTGCAAAACCCGAAAACCTGGAGGGCATAAATCAACCAGAGGGACACCTCCCTCCAGGCCCAACCAGGTCTCGGTGATACAAGCCAGGTCCGCAGCCTCCTCCTCAATGATCTCGCGGAGGAGGGAAGATTTATTAGCCACGGACCTGGCATTAAAATACACCAACCTATGGCCAGGGATCCCAATTCCGATGCTCCCTAGGGAGGAGGCCACAGGGTCGGAGCGGGCCACCGCACAAAGATGGCGGGTGCGTGCTCCCAGCACATGATATGGCCCTGTGCCTCGACGTCCTCTGCCAATTCCAACCACCCTGGGGATTGCGGTCCCCACCTCACACAAGCCCCGCCACCCCCCACCCCGCCCTCCCTTACCGTGCCCGGGCTGAAGAAAGACCCTCTACCCTCCCTAACCCCTTAAGACGACCAATTAGAAATTTTAAAAACCTTCCCTTCCGAGATAAACAAATTTTAAAACCCTTGGTCATGCTATGCCCCCTCTCGGGAATAATAAACCCATCATCGAGGAGGGGCTTTGACAAAGCAGCGGGACATCTCAGGGACAGGGGAACACCCTGAGCCGCAGCTCAAGAGAAGAGTAGATATATCCCATAGTGGTTATTGCTAGGGAGCAGTCAAGTCCAGAATAGCTTTGAGTTTGACACCACTGGTTTAAAGAGTCAACATATTGCCACCAACAAACTCGGTCCTCATTTTACCAACCTCAGAAGGAGGGAAGCCTGAGTAAATCTTAAGCTGGTCAGGATTAAACTCCAGGCTATGGTCAGAGTTTGCCTACGTTACTGCATTCTAACTACTCCACTGGCATGGCTCATTCTGGCATAAGTCACTTTCCTCAGTGCCTGTGATGACGCAGGGCGTGGCACGAAAGCAACACAATCAGAGAAGAGGTCTAATTCCCCTTTATTGCTCCAACTGTGCCCCCAAACGTTCTCACATTCACTACAAGTCCTGGAGCAAAGCTCTCACATGCACCTTCAGAAACCTCTGGCTGAGAGTAGTCTAGTAAGCATGGTTAGCCACACAGCAACCAGGACCAGCAGTCCAATAAGCCAAGTTAGCCAACAATAACCAGAGCAAGAAGTTCAGCAAAGCAGGCAAACTGGCAAGCCCCACAAGACAGAGCACAGCAATCTTCAGGCATTGGCAAGTGCACACGAAGTTCCACAGATTCAATGTTTGTTCTCAACAAATGCCCCTCCCACCAGCACCTCCTTACATCTCAGTCCCCAGGTGTGCCTTGTGAAAGGGAGTGGGGCACTCCCTCATAGCTGGCTCAATCTGTGTTGATCTCATCATCTCTCTTCCCTCCTTGCTCTTAGATCAGGAGGGGGTAATTCTTGCTCTTCTCCTGAGCTCTCCCTGTCTGCAGGCCTTACTAATTCAGAAAAGCCTTGCTTGGACTGGCTCTGCCCTTTCCTGAGTTTCTTCCAAGGCCAATGGAGCCGCCCTCTCAATCTATCGGCTCTTGTTCCAGCTCATCTTCCCCCGCAGATTCGGACTCCAATGGGGGGGGCATGACAGTGCCATTGTAACTAAATGAACTGTTAATTCTTAGTTGAGAATTATCTGTATATTGACTCACAACTGTGTTACCTTCAGGTTACATACAGGACTACATTTCCCTACTAGATTTATCCCTATCACTTCAATCTTGCCAGAAGAAGCAGTCAAATGCCCCCTAAATGGAGGTGGATTAGATAGGAGGAAAACCAGAAGCTGTGTTTTATTTTTTTGTGATAGGGCCTGTTCTCTGGCATGAACTCCCATCAGAGGTCTATCTTTTGTTAACATTAATGAACTTACCAAAGAAATTGAAAGCAGAGTTTTCCAGTGGGCTTTGTGGAGCTGACACCATGTTTTGGGATCTTTTAATGCAGTTCTAAGAATGTTTTAATCCTGAGCAGCCAAGAGTCTTCTGTGATAACCATGGGATATAAAATAGCTAAATAAAGCATTTTTTATTATCATCAATGGAGGCTTTCAAGAAGAGATTTGACTGCCATTTGTCAGAACTCATAATTTTAAATCCCACGGACCAGAGACCCTGGGAAAATCCCAAAAAAAGTCTGCAGGAAAATTCCTGACCCTGTTTTCCTACTAATTGATCATTCTTTATTTGGGATCGCAGGATACCATCTCCAGATCCGTTCTCAGGGAGAGAGAGAGAGAGAGAGAAACTTTTGCCTTCATGCAAGGAAAGCATCAGAAGCAGCAGAAGTCTTTCTTTCTCTCCCCCAAACTCCACCAGAAACGAGTCTTTGTGAGACTTGTCACACCAGTACTGCCTCTTGGGACAGGATGCCTTGCAGGGTCCCACAGACTCATTTCTGGTGGAGTTTGGGGGAGAGAAAGAAAGACTTTTGCTGCTTTCCTTGCATGCAGCCAAAAGCAGAAGAGGAAAGAAGCAGAAAGAAGCAGCTCGGTGGCCAGGCCAGTTGCATGGGGCGAGTGGGGCAAGTCCCCCACTCTGCCCTTTCCCCCTTCCCCTCACTACCTCATGTTGTTCTCAATGCAAGCGATGCAAGCCTTGTGTTCCCGCACAGCCTGGATTAATTGCCTTGGGGGGTGCTTTGAGGATGACATTTCTCTGTGGACCACCAAAAATTTCTTGCAGACTCCAGTGGTCCCCAGCCCACTGGTTGGTGACCACTGGACTAGATGACCTACAAGATCCCTTCCAACTCTGTTAATCTGTTAATTATTATTTTAAGCAGTGATGATCAATTTTACTTCCAGGTAAATATTCAAAAGATACACCAAGATTTTTTTTTAATGATGATGGAGAAATCTTTTTTACCATTACCATAGGTCTGATGTGTGTTTGCCTTTGAGTCTTGATTTAAAAAAAACATTTAATTATTTATTAAATTTATATATTGCTCATCTCACCATTGAAGCAAGTCTATTTTGACTCCTGGCAGCTGCCTGGGCTACTGCAGTGTTCTTGGCAAGATTTCAGAAGTTGGTTACCATTGCCTCATTCCAGGGGCTGAAAGAGAGTGACTGGCTCCAGGTCACCAAAGGCAGGACTAGAACTTACAGTCTTCCAGTTTCTAGCCTGAAACTGGCTCTCTCATATTTTCTCATAGATAGTAGCAAATATGTGTATCATTTTAAAAATATTCTTGTGACATTACCCTGTTCTAAATTCTATTTGGAAAATGTAAACTTATGGGTAAACATTTCCAGAAACAAATATGAAACCTTTTCTTGTTTTGGATGTTGAGTACATTTCAAAAGAAGTTTTAAATACTAATGTAGATCTAGTGATTATAAAATACATGTGCATAACATCTCTGATTTAAACATTCCATCCCCTGAGAAGTCCAAATTTTTTAAAGAAGAAAGTAAATTGGCTGGGTATTAATGGGGGGAAAATATTATTTTCTTTTATAAGAAAAAAAAACCCTGTAGGAATCTTTATGAAAATCATAAACAAGTCTCAGTGGAATTCCTGTGTAGTCTTAGTAGATTTTGTTATTAGATGATCTATGCTGACTTTAGCTTTTCTTTTCAAAATTATCTTTGTTTCCTTAAACCACTTTGCAAGTAGCAACTTTTTAAACAGAAAGACAATTCATTGACCTTGCAAAAAAGAAGAGAAGTGATCAGATAACTGTCATTTTCTCCTCCGACTTGCTCCTGTTGAATCTGACTTCCACTGACCTTGAAAAGATCAATTATATTCTGACAATGAATACTGTATTTTATACTGCTAAGCTGCAGGAAAACACCATCTGCCATCTGCCACGCTTCTCCTGAATATCTTTTAACCGGCACCCATTATTGATGTAGGAAAGCATTTTGAATATCAGGTCATCTAAGAACAATTGGTAATTAGCTTTAAATGGGGTGGACTGTGTGCAACAGCTTTTATTTGTCATAGTGGAAGTGATTATGATCAGTTATCAGATATAATGTGGTATATAAAAGAGTGACATTGCAAGTGTGTACATAATCCGCATTGTTAAACTATCTGATTGTGTTCATTCAGCTTCAGCCATGGGAACTAATCAAGGAGAGAACCAACCTAGAAACAAGGAGAAATTTCCTGACAGAACAGTTAATCAGTGGAACAGCTTACCATCAGAAGCTGTAGGTCCATCACTGGAGGTTTTCAAGAAGAGATTGGACAACCATTTGTCTGGAATGGTATAGGGTCTTCTGTTTCAGCAGGGGACTGGACTAAAAGACCTCCAAAGTCTCTTCCAACTCTTTTTGTTATTCTGTTTCATGTATCTAAATAACAGAAGGAGGAATAAATAGACCCATTTTTTCCATCAGTGATTCCATGGTCAACAAGTATAAGAAAGGAATTTTGGTGTTTGTAGCTCCTTGACCCAATTCTGGCTTAACAATCTAATGACCTGAACTGTGTTCACTTAGTTTCAGCCATGGAAACTAATCAAGGATAGAACCAGCCTACTAATTCCTGACAGTTAAAACAGTTGATCAGTGTAACAGCTTGTCTTCAGAAACTGTGGGTGCTCCATCACTGGAGGTTTTCAAGAAGAGATTGGACATTCATTCATTCATTTATTTATTTATTTATTTATTTATTTATTGGACTTGTATGCCACCCCATCTCCGAAGACTCGGGGCGGCTCACAACTAAAACATACAACAACAATAAATAGCTAAAAAAGAATTAAACAAACACAAGCCCAATGATACCAAATTTAAAATTTAAAAATGAATTAAAACCATCCCGTCCCCCCCCCCGAGAGGGAGTCACAGCCCGGATTGGTCGAATAACCAGGTCTTCAGGTCATGGTGGAAGGTGCGAAGGTCAGGGGCCAAATGGAGCCCCAGGGGTAGCTGGTTCCACAGGACGGGGACCGCCACAGAATAGGCTCGTCACTGGGAGACCACCAGCTGACATTGGCTTGCCGACGGGACCCCGAGAAGCCCTTGCCTGTGTGCTCGCACAGGGTGGTTGGCACTCGATATCAGCAGGAGTCGCTCCCTTAAATATTGCAGACCCATGTCGTGTAGGACTTTGAATGTTAAAACCAAGACCTTGAATCTCACCCGGAGTGCAACCGGCAACCAATGCAGGTCATGCAGGAGGGGGGTAATGTGGGAGAATCGGGAAACTCCCATCACCATCCGCGCGGCCGCATTCTGCACCAGCTGCAATCTCCGGATGGTATGCAAGGGCAGTCCTAGGAGGAGAGCGTTGCAGTAGTCGAGTCTGGAGGTGACAAGGGCATGAGTGACTGTGCGCAGGCCATCTCAGTCCAGAAACGGGCGAAGCTGGCGAACCAGCCGGACCTGGGCAAAGGCCCCCCTGATGACGGCCCACACCTGCTCCTCCAACCGGAGCCGTGCATCCAGGAGGACCCCCAGATTCCGTGCCCTATCCACATGGGGCAACACCTCTCCCCCTATGGTCAACGGTGGACATTCCTGACTGGACCGAGATGCCGGTATGCACAGCCACTCAGTCTTGGCCGGGTTGAGCCAAAGCATGTTTCCGTCCATCCAGATCCGTACCGCATCCAGACAACGGGTCATCACGGAGAGGGCATCACTGATCTAGTTTGGGGTGGAGATGTATAACTGGGTATCATCAGCATACTGGTAATACCTCACCCCAAAACCACGAATGATCTCGCCCAGCGGTTTCATGTAGATATTAAACAAGAGAGGGGAGAGGACTGACCCCTGAGGGACCCCACAAGTGAGCACCCTCAGGGCCAACCTCTGTCCCCCTGCCAACACCGATTGCGACCGCCCTGAGAGGTAGGAGGAGAACCACTGAAAAACAGTGCCCCCCACTTCCAACCCCTCGAGGCGTCGCAAAAGGATACCATGATCGATGGTATCAAAAGCTGCTGAGAGGTCTAATAGGACCAGGACAGAGAAAAAAACCCTGTCCTGAGCCCTCCAGAGATCATCCATCAGTGCGACCAATGCCGTCTCCGTGCTGAAACTGGGCCGGAAGCCCGATTGGTACGGATCCAGGTAGTCCGCTTCATCCAGGAAGAGTGGAAACTGCTGAGCCACCACACTCTCAACAACCTTTGCCAGAAAACGAAGGTTGGAGACTGGACGAAAGTTGTCTAACATGGTCAGGTCCAGGGCAGGCTTCTTCAGGAGGGGCCTCACCACCGCCTCCTTCAAGGCGGAGGGAAAAACACCGTCCCCTAAAGAAGCGTTGACCCCTGCCCGGAGCCAACCACAGGTGACCTCCCTGGAGGCATAAGCCAACCAGGAAGGACACGGGTCCAACAAACATGTGATGGAACTCAGATGCTGCATAATCCTGTCCACTTCATCCTCGGAAACAGGATCGAACTCAGCCCAGATCACATCGGCCAGACTACTTGCACCACGATCCTCAGACCACTGCAAATTGGAGCACAACCCACCCCAAATCCGTGCAATCTTATCTGACAGATATTGACTAAATTCCTCAGCCCTTCCCCGCAACAGGTCCACTGCCTCCCCTGGATGTAGGAGAGAGCGGGTGACCCTAAACAGGGCGGCTGGGTGGTTATCTGCAGACGCTATGAGGGTGGAGAGCTAAGATCTTCTCACCGCCCTCATAGCTACCAGATAAGTCCTAATGTGGGCTCTTAGCTGGGCTCGGTCGGATTGGGAGCGGGTGGACCTCCACCTGCTCTCTAAACCCCTCTGACGGCACTTCATCCCCCGGAGCTCCTCAGTATACCAGGGAGCCACCCGGGATCCACGGCGTGTGAGGGGACGCATGGGGACAACCCTGTCGAGGGCATCCATAGCAGCCTGCTGCCAGGTGGCCGCCAGGTCCTCGGCAGAGTTGTGGGCAAGGGAAGTGGGAAAAGACCCCAGTTCTGCCTGGAACCTCTCAGGGTCCATCAGGCGTCTGGGATGGAACCATCTAAGTGGTTCCTCATCCCAGCAGTGGGGGGCAGCCTGTTGGAAGACCAGCCACAGGAGATAGTGATCAGACCATGGAACGGGCAGTGTCGTAAAACTGACCTGCCCTCTGTCACTATGCCACTGTTCCAAGACAAAAACTAGGTCGAGAGTGTTTCCCCCCTCATGAGTCAGGCCTTGAATCAACTGGGTCAGGCCCATGGCCCCCATGGAGGCCATGAATTCCTGGGCCAAACCCGACGCCCCCCCCCAGGGAAGGCAGATTGAAGTCACCCAGGACCATAAGCCCCGGGAACTCCACCGCCACCCCCGAGAGGACGTCAAGAAACCCAGGCAGGGCTGCTGCCACAGAGCTGGGGGAAAGGTATGTCAACAGCAAGCCCACCCAACCATTAGGCCCCCACCTCAGGAGAAGGGTGTCACTCCCGCCTATCTCTGGAACAGTGACCTCCCTTGTAATCAGGGTCTCCCGAATAACCACAGCCACTCCACCACCCCTCCCCTGAGCCCGTGACCAGTGCAAGACCCAAAAACCTGGGGGGCATAGATCAACCAGAGGTACTCCTCCCTCCGGCCCCAGCCAGGTCTCAGTGATGCAAGCCAGGTCCGAAGACTTATTAGCCACAGACCTGGCATTAAAATACAGCAGTCTGAGCCCAGGGGTCCCCATTCCCATGTCCCCAAGGGAGGAGGCCATAGGGTCGGAGCGCGTCACCGCTCGAAGGTGGCGGGAGCGCACTCCCAACACATGATATAGCCCTATGCCTCATTGTCTCCTGCCAATCCCAACTACGCTGGGAATCGCAGTCCCCACTGGCCCCCAACCCCCGCCCCCCCCACGAACTGGGCTGCAACCCACACCCCCGGAATCATTTCCCGCCCTCCTCCCTAACCTTCTTAAAAATTTAATTAAAAATTTAGCTAAAGGGGCCCTAGTGACCCTCTTTTTAATTCTATTAGAGCCCCAACCCCAACCCATCCCCCTGCCATGCCATCTCTCCAGGTTCCATAACCCATCCTCGAGGTAGGCCAATGATAATGTAGCAGGCTGTACCCAAAAGGGAGGGAATCCCCTCAGGGCCTGCAACTCTGCTACCGTATAGGTTCGAATAGTACGGATATGAGCATATCAGAGGAACAGGCATAAGGGCTATTGATGGAAATGGCAGTGTCTGGAATATAAAGCTTGGCTGAGTCCCAGGTGCTATCTGTTGGGAAGTCCAGATCCAAAAACCAGGCTGCCCTCTCACAGCAGACCTGCAGCCGGTGTTCAAGGCCTCTGTCTGGGCTAGGCCACACTCTCTCACCGCGGGCATCCCCAACGCGCTCCAATTGGACTGATGGCTGAAAGATGTTAAATGGCTACTAAAGGAAAAAGTGTGCCCCTCCTGCTGTTCTCTCACCCCAGCAAGGGGCACAACAAAGTCCAGTAGCCGTAAACCAAGTTCAAGGGTGTGCAACCAACACTGGGATTCCGAACCCTGGCCTCTAGGGTGTCCAAACCCACCCTTCCGTGGCCTATGGTACGGCATGGATGGTTCCTACCCAGTGGGTAGAGTACCTTGAGATTGGCATAGATGGAACAGATGGCAAAAATGGAGCAGATAACGTAAGTGAAGCAAGATGATAGAAAATAGTAGTTGATGGGAGAGTCCAGGATCCAGCCACAGAAAGCCGCAGAAGAAGGGCGGTAGGGCAGTAAATAGGCAGTGTTCCGGCAAAAACCACCCCAGGGAAGGACTAGGACCAACGGCAGCCCCAGGACCACCACCACTGACCGTCCTTGGGTCCCACGCAGTCGCCTGCTGACCCCCCGTCCTCTCCGCGGTCAGGGCCATCGCCGCCACCGCCTCCACCATCATAGATGAAACCAGCATAGCCCCCACCGGCCTAGGGACGGGGCCGGAGCCACCGCCCGCAACAGCCAGCCAAGGGCTAGCCACAGCTCTCCTCACTCTCGTTGCTCCCGAGGCCGCTTTCAAGGCCGTCGCTCCCGGGGCAGCTGCCATGTCACGTCGGCCCTCTGACCGACTCGGAGACCGGGGGCCAGCTGCAGCCGCAGCCGCCGTCGCCGTCGCTCCCGACAGTCCTGTCATCCCCGGAGCTACCTCCCCCGAATCAGCCATGGCCTCACACCGATGCTCCAGCTGACTCGGAAGCCTGGGGAAGGGACATCACTGGGCTCACTGCCACACCCGGAGCTGCGGCTGAGTCATGCGGACACCTCCGCAGACTTAAAGGCCCAGGGGAAGATGTCGTCGCTCCCAAACACGAGCCAAGCCCAGCGAGTCCTGGACCAGAAGATCTCACTCGCCTCCCCAAGGAATCCAGCACCAATAACAGGTACAGGGGGGTTGCAAGCCCCCCTCTAATGCCCTCTCAGACTGCTCAAACCCTTTGCTGTTCCGGAGCTCAACAGGGAACAGCCATATCAGTTGGACATGTGCAGAAGATAATTTGTATAGAAAGATATAGGATCTCCTATTTAAGCAAGGGGTTGGACTAGAAGGGATATCCAAAGTCCCTTCCAACTCTGTTATTCTGCTGTTCTATTATGATGTATTAAGATGAAGGTGGGCACAGCACTGGGACCCCTTTACATCAGTGCCCTCCAGCCTTTCCAGTGGCAGCAATGGTGGGGGGAGGAGATGGTTTTGTGCGCTTGCATGCTTGCCTGCCACTTGGCGTGGCCTGGTTCACAATGAGCGATGGCCTAGTACTGGGCTGCGGACCATGGGTTAGGGACCCCTACTTTATGTTGTTCAGAACACATTTTGGAAATGCATTGGTAGAATGCCAAAATTTAGTTGCATCATTTCTAATAATATACCATAAATTGATTAACATATATCAACCATAGATGATTAATGTGTTCAGCATCTCTATTTGCTGAACATTTCAGTTCTCCCTCTCCTCTCTCTTTCTCATGAAGGTGTATGGTACCATTACCAAGCTTACCTCTAGCCATTGGAGATGGGGATAGGTTTTTTTAAATATGGCTCTTGGAAATAGAATGCTCTTGTTCCATGTTTAGCCAAAAGGTGTAGACAAAGTAATAATATTCCATGAATCAAAAGAATTATATTAATCTTGATCCAGCTTTATTCCAGTGTTGTGTGTTCATTTCCATAATGTCATAATGTCCTTGGTTCCCTGAAATACTCAGACAAGCTGTAGGAGCCATAGTGTAAACCATGAACACTAGATAAAAGTCATAGACCATTTCAGACTAAAGATACAATTAAAAGGAAATATATTAACGTGGGTGGAAAGATGTAATGTTACAAAGATAGAAAAGCTGCTTTATTCCAAGTTAAATTATGTGTCCAACTCAGTCTGGATTTTCTAATCTGGTGGCAGTTCCTTTGTAAAGTCTACAATAGAGCAGGACTTTCCCTCCCCCCGCCCCATTGTCTCTACCCGATCCTATTAAACTTCAGATATTAAGACACAAATCTTGACATCTTCTGCATTCAAAGCACATTTTCTACCATGGGTTATAGTATCCTCCTTCAAGTGTTTTATGCATATTTACATTACAAACTTAAACAGCAGCTTTGTCTCTCTTACTAAGAGTGGTAATTGTCAGAGAGGAAGGGGGGATTCGATTTCATGCACAGTATTTTACATCCACCACCCCATAAAACACAATTCTCAGGTGTCTTTAGAAAAGGCCATTAAAATGGTAGAACATTGATATGTTTGCAACAGAGCTTTGCCTCCACTATGAAATGTAGGTATTATGTTTCAGGCTGTTACTAGCAGCCATTCTGCTGGTCACAAATACATCTATATCTCTTGCATTAATTGCTTGTGCTTGTCAGGCAGTTGGAAGGCAAGCTTTCCAAGGGAAAAAGGAAAAAAAGGTTGAGCAGAGGGCTAGACGCAGGATGCTTGCCTTTTAGCAGGTCACACTGTTGGTACAGCAAGCCTTAGAATGGACAGCATCCTAATTTTGCTGTGCTACCAACATCCCCTGGAAAATTTTCAATACAGGTAGTCCTCAGAGTATGACCACAATTGAGCCCAAACTTTCTGCTGTTAAGTGAGACATTTGTTAAGTGAGTTTTGCCCCATTTTACAATCTTTCTTGCCATAGCCATTAAGTGAATCACTACAATTGTTAAAATAGTAACAAGGTTGTAAAGTGAATCTGGCTTCCTCATTGACTATTCTTGTCAGAAGGTCAGAAAGGTGATCACATGACCTTGGGACACAGCAACGGTCATAAATATGAACCAGTTGCCAAGCATCTGAATTTTAATCATGTGACCATGGGGATGCTACAATAGTCATAAGTGTGAAAAATGGCCATAAGCCACTTTTTCCAGTCCTGTTGTAACTTTGAACAGTCACTAAATGAACTGTTGTAAGTTGAAAGCTACCTGTAATGCAATGTTTGTGTGTGTTCCCGTTCCCAAAACAATACATTTCCCAGCATAAAAAGTAGAAAACCTTCAGGAAGGTTTGGTTCAGAGACTTTCTGCTCCTCTGCCCCATTTCCAGTTCAAGAATGGAAATCTTCCCCCAATGTACGAAAATTTTCATCTCAACCCTTTATGTGAAGTCACTATCCTTTGGATGATATTACTGCAACTCTCTAATTGGCTATTGTGGCTCCCAATATGAGAAAGCAGTTTGTCTCAATTTGGTGCAATGTTGTCTACTACGGTGGTTCTCAACCTTTTCGTCACTGTGTTTGCCGTATGACTGCTATTATGAGACAACCCAGGAGCAAAACACAGCACAGAGAGACTTAGACTTTTAACGGTGGTTTATCTATAAGACAATTATATACAGAAATATATGTGGTAGGCAAAATAACTTACAAGTAAGCACAACGTCTTCTTAACTCTTACACGGAGAACTCTGTAATGAATACTGGACACAAGGAGAGAGGAACCACGCCCTCTAATGGTTGCAGTATATAAACACCTCTTAAAGTGATCTTTAATCCCCAGTCTTAAAAGGAAATATCCATGCTATGCTGAATCACCTTCATTTCATCAGCCACATCTGGCAGCTATTACTGCTGGTCGGCTCTTAAATCCCAAGACCTTAACACGTGGACCTCCTTTAAATGCCTTTTGTGGCCTTGGACCATGACCACAGACCACCACGACATAACTCAAGATTTTAAATCATAACATTTCTTTAAACCTTCACAGAGCCCCTGTGATGACATAGCACACATACCCCCAGTTGAGAACCATTGGTATGCTACAATCTTTTTCGTTGTTTTCCAGATAAGTTGGGCTACAGATCTTATAATTTCCAACGAACCACGTGAAGGACATCTTGATGGGAAAGCTGAAGAATTCTAACCATGGAAATTTGGTAGCACTTAGAAGAAGACTCTAGAGAGGCTTATGACTCATACTTTGGTGATGCCAGTGGCTGGATCTAGTAAATATGTTTTTTTTTCTTGACTCATAAACACAACTTGGGATGTTCAGAGCATCTGATTATTTTATTCTCCTTTTCCAAGAAATTTGGGTTATGGTCAATCTATTTATACCTGGATATGTCCCCAATATCTTTTAGAGGGTAACCCATTGTAAAAAAACAGGAGATCTTCTGGAAGGTTTGGAACAATGGTCTCCACGAAATTCAGCATTTCTGCTGCTTAGCTGTAGACTTTTTTCAATTTCAGCTTTTGCAGTATTTTTGATCCTACCACAAATTCCAATTTTCCACAAAAAGCAAAAGAGTATGTTTAGATTAAACAATACTTTATAGTAGTAGAAATTAGGTCTCTTGAATTTGGACCACCTGTTTCAGTTTCAGTTTCAAATATACCTAACAGACTCCCCTGAGCAAATGTTAATATAGTTTCCCCTAATCTTAAACTCAAGATTATTCTCAGATGCCATATCCCCCATCTTATTAGATCACAAACCCTGGTTCGACATTGATTAGATCAAAATGAAAAAGGCCCTGCTTCAGAGATGGAATTCAGCAAGTTCTGACCAGTTCTGGAGAACTGGTAGTGGAAATTTTGAGTAGTTCAGAGAACCGGCAAATACCACTTCTGACCCATCTCTTCTCTGCCTCCCAAGTCCCAGTTGATCAGCTGGGTCTTCTTTTGTTGCCCTGCACAGGAGAATGGAGCTGGAAAGCAGGTTAGTGGAGTGGAATGGGGATTTTGCAGTAACCTTTCCCCAGGGGTGGGTTCGGAATTGAGATTTTACAGTATCCTTCCCGTGGAGTAGGGAAGGAATGGAGATTTTACAGTATCCTTCCACTGCCATGCCCACCAAGCCACACCCACCAAGCCATACCACACCCACCAAGCCAAGCCACGCCCACCAAGCCATGCCCACAGAACAGGTAGTAAATTTTTTTGAATCCCACCACTGCCCTGCTTGTGGTAGTAAAAGCCTTCATGTTAGCAGGTATTCTCATTTCACTCTCTAAGCAAAAGACAAAGTATGAAACCCATCTAAAATCAAAGAAAAGAAATGCTACGGTATGACAGGACTGGGGGAGCTTCCTTGCTTAGCTTTAATATTGCCAGGCGCAACAAATCAGGAATCCAGGCAGTTCAAATGACTACAGTTTATTGCATGCTAACTCTCTCTACAAGAATCTGAGCTACAGGTAGTCTTTGAGTTACGACCACAATTGAGCCCAAAATTTTTGTTGTTAAGTGAGACATTGAAGTGAATTTTGCCCCATTTTACAATTTATCTTGCCCCAGCTGTTAAGTGAATCCCTGCAGTTGTTAAATTAGTGGCATGGCCATTCAGTGAATCTGGCTTCTCCATTGACTTTGCTCATCAGAAGATCACAAAAGGGGATCACATGACTCCAGGACTCTGCAACAGTCATAAATATGAACCAGTTGCCAAGTGTCCTAATTTTGATCATATGACCTCAGGAGCGCTACAACAGTTGTAAGTGTGAAAAACAATCATAAGTCACTTTTTTCAATGTCGTAACTTTGAATGGTCACTAAATGAACTGTTGTAAGTTGAGGACTACTTGTACTAAAAGTCAAAGCAAATTTGTTGTTAGATAAGAGTCAACAGAATTCAAGGTGAGCTGGACGTAGATCACTTGTGGGTATGAAGGAACTGGAGACTGATGCTTGAGCCCTTCCTTGGGCTCAGCCTGGTAATCTCCCTATAGGTATTTACTTACTGGTTTCCTCAAAGATAAAAAAATTTGGTCTACTCTGCCGTATCTCCATAGAATTCTGGGAGAATTATTTCCAGAGCATTTGTGAAAAATTCACAGTGGAATCATTAAAGAATCCAGCAGCAACCTACCTTTGAAATAGTCTTCCTGGCTGACCTCCTTTATCTACATCTGAAGTCAAGCACTTAATTTTACCATCCAAACCTGGAAAAGCTCTGGAAAAATTTTTATCTTCTAGGACTATTAAGGAAGAACAAGGATTGGTAGGTTCCAGTGTTGATTGTCCTATTTACCCCAAGCCATTTTCTCACTGTTATTTCACGCTACAAAAATAAAGGAAATATGTTAGCCCCTGGAATTATAGACCCATTAATTTGTTTAATAGAGTCAATAAACTCTATGCTAAATATATCTACTTACAACTATTGGACTAGGTTGAAAGTGAAAATGTCCTCACTGAGGAACAGGTAGCTTTCAGAGGAGACTGATCTACATTTGATCGCTACTTGATCCTGGAGAAATAGTCTTATCAATTCAGATGTTACCTTTATGCACCCTTCATTAATTTTAAATCATCCTTTAATTTAATTCCAAGAGAAAAGCTGTGAGAAAAATAAAATAAAATAATCCTTAATTGCTTAAAGCTTGCTTCTCATTCGGTTTCTCCATACCAACTCCACTTTGAGAGTCAGATCAGGAACTTCTTCTGGTGCTACCCATATTCACAGAGGGAGATAATCTAATTATTCTACTTAACTCAGAAATTAAGATCCACTCTGTTCCCACTTATCACCCTCCATATTACCAGGCCAAGTGGTTCCAGCTCATTTGTATTCATGATACAACTATCAGAAAACTAGAGTATCAATATTTGTACACAACTACCATAAATTTCATAATTGGCCAAACAAGAAATTGTATTGAGCAGGTGCATATTTATAAATACTTAGGAGTGCTTCTCCAGGTCTTGTCATCCTGCAGAGAACATTTCTTATATGTGGCAAGTGTTGCTCAGTGTAGTTCTGACTAGCCTGAGATTGTTCTATTTTAAGGGTGCTCACTTTATCCTTGTAGCTTGCAAGATCTTCATAGCCAAGATCGTTTCACAGCTTCTCTGTGAAGTCTGAATCTGTTCTTTTAGAAAGCTTAATATTCTTGAATGCAATCTGGTCTTGATTTAGAGATGAAGTTGGTCTCTGTCTGAATATCACAGCTTTTTAACCTTTGCTAAAGTTACTTTTCTCCAAGTAGGTCTGCCCCACTGGTTCTTAGAGACCATTTTAAGCCAATCTGTTTAAAAATGTTGGCAAGATTCACTGTCTATTAGGATTTGAAAATGTCAGAAGCAGTGCTTGGCTGCTATCAGTTACAGGAGATATAACTTTTGAGGCTGCCCTTTTCTTGTACGTTTATATGCATCAACTGCTTCTCTGTTGGCATTTATTTATTTATTAAAATTCATATGGCTGCCCAACTCACTCTCAGTGACTCCAGATTACACTCACTCTCAGTGACTCCAGATTACAATATTAAAACAGTAAAAGAGCAATAACTCCCCTGGTGACTATAATCAAATGAGTCATTTGATGGGCTCCATCCCACTCTGGGGTCCCCAACTCCACTGGCAAAACCAAGTCTTCATGGCTTTTGTGAAAGAGTGTCAAAGTGGGGGTCAATCTTATCTGCACAGGAATGATGTTCCACAGGGAAGGATCCACCATGGAGAAGGACCTTGGTTCCACTAGATGGACTTTCTTAGTGGTGGAACCAGAGGTGGGATTCAAATTTCTTAACAATCGGTTCTGTGGGTGGGTCCTAATTTGTGGGTGTGGCTTGGTGGTCATGTGACTGGGTGGGCATGGCTTGCTGACTGGGCATGACTTGGTGGTCATTTGACTGGCTTGAATGTAAATATTATAAATATTTATGTAAATTTTGATTTTTTTTATAAAAAAAGAGCAACTTTTACCCAAAAGCAGACAAAACAGGCAGGCAGATTGAGTTGCTCGCAGAATCATAGATTCACTTAGAGATCTATCTATCTACAATCGGCTATCTGGGTCTGTCACATAAAATGTGCTTGCAAGCAAACTCACAAAATTGACTCACAACACACCATATATGTAAATATTGATTTTTTTATTTAAAAAAGAGCAAATTTTACCCTAAAGCAGGCAAAGCAGGCAGGCAGATTGAGTTGCTCGCAGAATCACAGATTAACTTAGAGATCTCTCTATCTGCAATCGGCTACCTCTGCACTGAAAAGCTTCAGTCCTAATGAAGGTTCGGCTCTGCTTTTAGCTTAGCTAGAAAGCAAGAAATCCAAGGATTTCTTGCTTTCTAGCTAATCTAAATCTCCTGGCAGAGCAGAACAGCTAATGATCAGGAAAAGAAAAAATAGCAACTTACCAAACCAGGCAAATTGGATGGCTCGCATGCCAGGTAAGGAGTGAGTGGGCGGGGAGAGGCAGGGCCAGCCAGTGGAACGATTTGCCAGTTCTCCAAACTGGGGACAATCGTGTGTGCAGCGTTTGCAAGAAATCATCAGCTGTGCTGCCTGGACAGCTGACAAGCACTGCGCTCAGGTGTGCAGCGTTTGAAAACCCTCTTGTTTCCTGCTTTTTCAACCTCCGCTGTGCCGTGCAAAGCAGCTGAGGAGGGAAAAGCAAGGAATAAAGGACAGCCTAGAGCCCGGGCAGGTGGGTGAGCCAAACACCGAACCGGTTCGGTGTCAGCTGCTCTTCGCTGCTACAGGTTCTATAGAACCGGGCCGAACTGGTAGCACCCTGAGTGGAACTGTAGCATTTCCTGCCTCCCCACTCTGGTCGCTTGGGTAAATATGTCCAGAAAAAAACAATCCTTTAAATATTATCAAATTGTCATTTACTGTTAGGTATATGTATTTCCATTTAGGTTCATCATTTTCAATCTTTTTTCTGCTCTGATTCTTCATGACTTTTCTTGTAAACTGCCCTATGAGAAGTATCTGCAGGAAGATGAAAGAACACCATCCCCAAAACCCACTTTTGAAGGATGCTTTGTTTGGATCAAAACTCAAAGCAGGACTCAAAGGATCTCTGCTTTGTATGTGGCTTTTGAACAAAAAATGAAAATTCTTTACTGCTTGTTTTCTGTACATGTTTTTAAAGTTCACTAAAATAATTTAGATTATACTGACAGCACCTTATTACATTTATAATTTCCTTGAATGTTCATGTATTAAATTTATAATACAAGAGACCCAAGATATTCCTGTATGTGATTATTCAGAAGTAAACTTTTATAATGTTCCATAGAGCTTTTTCACCATGCTATAAATCAAAATATAATCAACTGTCAGTGTATAATTTAATTAAAGATATACATTGTTAATGGATCCACAATTTTTACTTATGTTGCTTTCCAGTTTTCATTTCATTTCACTCAGAAATAATTATCTTTTTTTTCTGCTACAGAAGCATTTCTCCATACCATACAAAAAACATCTGGCATTTTAATTTATTCCTAACACCTAATGGATAGAATTCCTTGCAGCTATTATTATGCAGAGGCTTAAATAGTGCCTGAGTTCACATATTATACTAAGACACAATGGACTTTGTTAAATTCAGACACTTGGCAGCTGACTCATATTTATGATGGTTGCAATGTCCTAGGATCATTTGATCATCTTTTGTGACCTTCTGATGAGCAAAGTCAATGGGTGAACCAGACTCACTTAACAGCCATGTTACTAACTTAACAATTGCAATGATTCACTGAACAACTGTGACAAGAAAGGTCATAAAATGGGGCAAAGCTCACTTAACAAGTGTCTCACTTAGTAACATAAATTTGGGGTCAATTGTGGTCATAGGTTGAGGGCTATCTGTAATTGTGATATACATGATACACATATCTGAAATGCATAAACTATGCTAAATGAGGATATATATTCTACTTTTTGTCTGTTTTGTACTCAGTAGATTCAGATCCTGTTTCATAATTTATGAAAATAAGTAATTATTATCTTCCATAGCAACAAATATGTCACATTTTTATAGCTTTCCAGGTTTACTTGGTAAATGAGACTTTTTCCTAGAGTTGGAGTTCCCCAAACCTTATCCTTGGGTTTACAGGGGTAGACATCCTGAGTAGATGAAATTCTTGAACACAGACATTTCATGTCACAACTGAGAACCTATATTGCTCTAAGCTCCTTAAATCATCACGTTAAAGATTGGCCCCATCTGATTGTCAGTTGGCCTTTCCATCACATTATTTAGAGAAAAAGGAATGGAATGTGCTCTTCAACACAAAGAAGCGAACTTGTGCTGTTATTTAAACATTGTGGGAAATAGTTGGATTTGGCCTGTAATAACTTTTGTATGTATGTTGCCAGCAAGGGAATCAGTTTAGAAGAATCTTACTTTTTTTAATCTACCTTTTTTCTTGAACTTTTATTTAAGAAGAACAAGAAAAACAAAAGCAAAACTAAGAATCAGACATCAGCCATAGTTCAGCTTAGCAGAAACAACAAGAAGGAAGGAATGCTCATAATGGAATTGACCATTTGCCCTCAGATTACAGTTGAATTGATGGCTATGGAAAACAGATAGCAAAAATCTAAGCTACTATAGGAGGTCTCTCTTCTGGAATGATCAGAGAGAAGGTGTATGTTGTATTGTGGGTTAAAAGAAGACTCGGATCCAGGTAACAAAAGCAACTTCTTTAATCGAGTAACGGTAACAACCAGCAAAGGTTCCGTCTGACAGTTCTCCTTTTTTAGGAGCTGTCTGAGAGGCCAACCAATCAGCTCTTAGTATTTTCCCGCCTACTCGGTGGACCAAAGGGAAAACTTTCCTTCTAACAAAACACAACAGTGTAATTATTTTTTAGTAAGGTGACATGTCTGTGAAAAATGCTAGACTTGGCCTTTATATCAGTCGTGTCATGTTGGATTCTTTGTTGGGGATCCTTTTGTGCAATGTGTGATATGATGAATGTTCCAGGATAATGTTGCAGGATCCAGTCTGGGTTGGTCACCGAGACCAGAGGTTTAGTCTTCCAAGCTTTTGAATTTGTTCTGGAGCCCATCTTCAGGGGACTTATCTCTAGCAGAGTATGTGATCTGGACTTTTGTGCAGTAATACATGGAGATTATCTTCTTTGTTTTGGACCATGGGTACCACCAACAGGCATCTAGCTCTGCCAGGGGTTTTTCCTCTGTGTGCTTGTTCAAGTTGTTTAAAAAAGCAATTACATAATGTCTGGATTTAATCTGCAGCCTCAATTATTTCTGATCATTGATTCTAGGGTAGGAGATGATGTATTATTTATTACTTCTATGAATCCGTTTGTTCTAAATTAGCAGTACATTTGCTTGAAATGTTGGCATTTAGTTAAGCACAAGCTGAGTGACACCCATTATTTCCCACTTGTTACAGTCTGTGAATAAACAGGGAGAGCTGCATTCTTTGTGTTATGTTTCCATTGGTTTGTAAGGTGACAAAGAAAACCAGAGCTGGTAAATCTGTGTAACAAATAGATCTGTGTAACAAATGTTGATGATGATGATGGGATTGTTATATTATCATTGAAGAAAATTTTCAGGAAATTCTGAATTTTAGGGCAGTTCAAGATTTATCCCAAAGTCTAAGAATAATCCCCAAATCTAAGTAATGTATATGTGCTTTTAAGCAATTTGTTTTGATGTAAACCAAATGTTATGAAATGAAATAATTCCATTTTTCAGTTTTTTAGGCATTTCTATTGTTAATAGCTCCTAAAGCTCCCATAATTACTAGAAAAACCTCTGCCATTTCATTTCATAATTTCTGTATTTCATTTGTTAATTCCTAATATTTCACAATCTTCTCCAAATCAGTCTGAGATAATTTGATATTGCCACATGCGTTATTATTATTAATGTTGGCTGCAAAGTCAGCCAAATATTCAGACTGGATTTGGCATTTTTATTCACCCTGTTAAGTCCTTCCCAGGGATCTGACAGAGGAAGATGTTGTTTGATTGTGTTAAAGGTATCATAACAGAATGTCTGTTGTTCCAAGTAAAGCTGCTCTTTGCAGTTGACTGATGGTGATTTTGCCAATGCTGATGGTGTTCCAGTGATATTTAATTATTTTGGGATTGCACCCACATAAAATTAGAAAAGCTCAGAGCAAGCCAATGTAAATATATTTCATCTATGTATCCAGGAATGTGGGCTGATGTGGACTTCAAGGATTGGGCTTTGCAGAACATCTCACGTAACTCGGTTTCTTCTGTTTGCAGTGACATTCAAAGGTGATCAGTGTCACCCTTTTCTACCCAGGCTGTCAAATACAAGGAGTGGTTTGCCAGTAGAAAAAGGAGTGGTAAATTGTCTCCTATATCTCATGTTAAAAATAGGAGGCCTTTTATGACAAAACTATTATGGTAGGAAGAGACTGACAGTATTAAATATTTTAAAAGATTTGGGAAAGAGAAGCTGAAAGTATTCACTAAAGATTCTGAGGGAAAGTCAAGATGCTGTCATTATAAGCTACAGAAAGTTTCAATGGAGAAGCTATAATACTGTTAGGGAACTGCACTGCTCCACCTAACCATTCCACAATTGTCAGAAGGAAAATCCATCTGGTTCAGTTCCAAGCTGGAGAAAGACACTGGAAACAACATGAAGGAAAGAAAGTTTATTGAACAGAACCACAAAGACAGCATGCAGTTCTGGGTCAACTGAACAAATAGTTGAATGGGTGAATGGATCTTTATAGGTTTCTGTGACTTTGAAGTTTGAACTGTTCTGGGGGTGGTGCAATGAAGGGGCTTGTGTTCTGAAAGGATGTTGGGCAATTCCTATTGCGGCTAATGGCTTTCATCCTGTGTTAGATCTTGGGTGAGGGGCTGCTTTCTAATCCTACCATTCTGCCTTTGTTAGCTATCAAACTTTGCTGCAAAGAGTTTCAAAATAGCCTGTCTTGAAGAGTTTCTGCTGGCACTATTTGCTTTGCTAATGAATAAAGCGATCTAGATAGTTGGCTTCTTTCAATAAGCTCTTTATCTCCTTAAGCACTGGCAACTGCTGAAAGACTGGGGGCTTCTTTCTGTCTTTAAGAGCATGTTTCTCCATTTCTCCCTTCATAATATTCTGCCGTTTTTAAATATTTCCCAAAATAATTCATTCTTCTGGGGGCAGGGACTTCCCACACCACCATGCTCTTGTTTACAATTTTTGCTCTTTTCTCTTAGTCAATTAATTCCAGTTTCTATTCTGCTCACTACATCTCTGACATTGCTTCCTATATTGACTGAACTCTCTGCAATTGCACACTTATGGGCACACACACACAAACACATTTTGCTACCTTACTTGATGAAGCTTGTAGTTGGAGCCTGCCTTAACAGTAAAGTAACTCTTAGTTGCAAATATAAATTCAGTTGCTAAATAATTACTTTCCAAGAATAACAGTAATGTGGAAATATACTATCTAACAAAAAATAGGCCACAGTTTCACTGTGCATGCAGAGACTCTGCTAAAAGAAAGGCATTTTTCTTCCTTATTGTTTTTCCCTTTGCAGAGGTTGATCCCAGTTGTGTTTGGGATAAAATTTCAGCAGTTAATTAAACAGTAGAAAGACTTTATTTATTTATTTGATTTAATTTGATTTGTCAATCGCTTACAAGATAATAGATATAAGTATAAACATGAGTAAGAATACAGGAAATAAGTATGAATACATGGGGACAATAGGACAGGGATGGTAGGCACGATGGTGCACTTATGCATGCCCCTTACAGACCTCTTAGGAATGGGGTGAGGTCAATAGTGGTTAGTTTGAGGTTAAAGGAGTGGGGGTCAGAGGATGTAACAACAGAGTCAGGTAGTGCATTCCAGGCATTGACCACTATGTTGCTGAAGTCGTACTTTCTGCAATCAAGTTTGAAGTGGTTTACATTGAGTTTGTATCTGTTGTGTGCTCTTGTATTGTTGCAGTTGAAGCTGAAGTAGACATTGACTGGTAGGACATTGTAGCAGATAATTTTGTGGGCTACGCTTAAGTCTAACCATAGGTGGTGTAGTTCAAGGTTGTCCAAACCCAAAATCTCAAGTCTGGTGATATAGGGTATTCTGTTGCGAACAAAGGAGTGTAGTACTCTTCTCATGAAATACTTCTGGACTCGCTCAATTGTATTAATGTCTGATATGCAGTGCGGATTCCAGACTGATGAGCTGTATTCAAGTATTGGTCTGGCAAAAGTTTTGTATGCTCTAGTTAGCAATTTGATATTTCCGGAGGAGAAGCTTCGTAAGATTAGATTTACAACTCTTAATGCCTTTTTGGCAATACTGTTACAGTGAGCCCTGGCGCTTAGGTCATTTGATATGAGAACTCCAAGGTCCTTGACAGAGTGAGGATCATCAACGAGGTCATATCCACCTAGTTTGTATTTGGTGTACTGATATTTTTACCAATGTGTAGGGCAGAGCATTTGTTGGTCGAGGTTTGGAGTTGCCAGATGTTTGACCATTCAGACATATAATCAAGGTTGCTTTGAAGGATAGTAGCATTGTCAGTGGTGTTGAATAGTTTTACATCATCCGCAAAGAGGACACAGTTTCTTATAAGGTGATCGCAAAGGTCATTTATATAGAGTATAAAGGGTGTGGGTCCTAGAACGCTGCCTTTGGGGACACTGCCTTTAACTGGAGCAGGGTTTGATATAGCACTCCCTATTTTTACTATTTGTTGCCTGTTTGACAGGAATACAGTAATCCACTTATGGAGGGATCCGGAAATGCTGTAAGAGTTTAGTTTTAACAGTAGTTTGACGTGTACCACTGAATCAAAGGCTTTGCAGAAGTCTATGTAAATTACATCTATAGCTTTACCCTGGTGAAGTAGAGTAGTCCATATGTTTTTGCAGTGTAGGAGTTGTAGATTGCAGGACAATTTTTTTCCTGAAACCAAATTGTTTTTTGGGAGAGTAGGTTGTTTGACTCTAAGTGGAGAGTGATGAATTGGTTAATGATTGATTCCATGACTTTGCAAGTGACACAACACAGTGAGATTGGTCTGTAGTTTTCAACCAGGCTGGGGTTACCATTTTTGAAGATAGGGATGACCATACATTTGGTAAGGACCATATGTTTGGTAAGGAGCTGGTTCTGAATGATATCTCATATATAATGCTTAGGGATTCCGCTATGGCAGAGGAGAGCTTTTTTAAGAAGTATGCAAATAATCCATCGGGGCCAATAGATAGGGATGGTTTTAGGTTTTGTTGGGCCTTTTCTATGTTATTTTCTGTAAAGTCAATATGTAGTAGGTCATTACAGTTAGTTGTGGTATGACTAGGAAATGCGGGGCATGAACCATTGCTGTTTACAAAGACTGAGCTGAAGAATGTGTTGAAGAGATTGGCCTTAACAGCTTCATCATTGCAGTCTTTCCCATTTGGTCCTTTTAGGGGTGGGATGATTCTTGATTCTTTAAGTTTGGCGTTTACAAAATTGTAGAAGGCACAGGTGGATTTTGTATGTAAGAGGTTTTCCTCTTGCTTGCACTGGTAATTTGTGCATTCTGCCTTTATCTGTTGGCATAGGGTGTTGTATTGGTTTTTAAAGTTTGCTACGTAGCTAGTTTTGTTTTTATGCCATAGCGATCTTTTTTTTTAATTGAAGTTTCCTTATTGTTATGGGTAATTTGTTTTTTTGTTTTTGTTTGTTTTGGGGGGTTACTAATGGTACATATAGTTTAATGACTCTTTCAAGTTCAAACAAGAATGCATTATAATGGTCTTCTGTAGTATTACAGCTAGAGAACAGAATGTGCCAATCAAGAGATGATAGGTCAGCATCTATGTGATCATAGTTGGCTTTTTTGAAGTTGTATTTTGGGGATCCATCATTATGATCTTCTTTGTGAGGGTGTAAATTGAGACAAAAGTCGATCGTACTGTGGTCACTGTTTGAAAAGGGTTCTTGTATTTGTAGGCCATATATTGAGTTTGAGCTGTTGCAGAAGATAAGGTCGAGGCAGTTATTGAATCTAGTGTTGTTAGTTACTAGTTGATCCAGTCCCAGTGTAGTAACAGCATTGTACAGGGTTGCATGAATGGGTTCAGATGTACCTTCATTTAGTGTCCAATTTATAAACAGTAGATTGAAGTCACTAAGGAAAATAAGAGGGTGAGGGCAAGAGGCAGCCCATGTTAACAGTGAAGTTAGCTTGTTTGCATGAACTATGTCATAATCTGGGGCTCTGTAGCATAGTAAGAAGTGGATTGTGGCATTTGAGGACAGTTCACAGATGATAGTCTCTGGGAGAGCAAGTTCCTGTGTAATTTGAATCTTTTTTAGATTTAGGGATTTTTTGTAGAAGATAGCAACTCCACCTCTTCTACAGATTTCGCAATCTGACCGATAAACATGATATTCGCTGACTGTGGTAATGGAGTCTGGAAAAGGTGCATTTAACCATGTCTCACAGACAAATATAATGTTGAATGTGGTCGTGTCTAATAAGATGAGGAATTCATGCATTTTGTTTGCGAGGCTTCTTGCATTGAGTAGTTTGCATTTTAGATATGTAGAAGTGGGTCTGGAGGAAGTAAGGGGTGTACATGCCTAATGTTGGATGTTGGGGTGATGGTTAATGGGATGTAAGTTGAAGGTCTTGCTTTTGATACATTCTGTGTGGTAGTAAATGTATAGGTTAGTATTTCCTTGTTCATGGAATCTTTTGAGCTCCGAGTACAGCTCACGGGATCATACATGTTACTGTAAGATTAGGTCAGGGCGAGAACGGAGGTTCTTATGGTTGGTGTTGCTTTTGGTGAGTGAATTTATAGTATAAATGAAGTTATGTTTACTTGATTCATTTTTGCAAATGACTCTGCAGAAGTGTGGGGCCACCAAGCCGTCACTGTTTTTGAACTCTGGGCCGATGCGGGAAATGTCAAGTATTTCATCAGGGGAGATGGTTGATGCTTGATAGTCACTGATGATGTTGCAGACAATTGTGATGTCATCATTGTCATTGATGTCCTCTAGACCAAATAAGATGGTGTTTGGACTCTTCCGTTCGCGCTCGACAGCTTCTCTGATGAGGATTGGGATATCATTATTTGTTGGATTTGTGTTTTTTGTGGATTAGGTTGCAGTAGAGATGTGGTTTGTAGCTATTGGATATTCGGGTTTTTGTGTTGTGTCTTTTTTTTTCAAGGTTAGTTAATATTTCTTTTAAAGTGTCCAGGGATGCTACTATGGTGTCAAGGGATGTTATTCGTGTTTCTATGGTATCAACTCTTTCAAACAGGGCAATATATTTGTCCAGTTTGGGTCTGCATGATGGGCAGAAATATTGAAATGCATGGTTGGATGATTCTAGGAATTGGGTCATTTGCTTGGGTAATACCAAGCAGCCATGGTGAGTGTAGTTGTCACATAGAGAACATTTGGTGGAATTTTCATTATCCTTTAGAGTTTCATTGCATATAAGGCATGCGCAGGAGTCTTGTGGTTCATTGGTGGGGATTTCTTTCTCTTTAGGTTGTGATTTGGCACTGGATTTTTTTCCTGGCATGGTAGGTTTGTTGAAATAGTACGTTGATTAAATTGCTTAATGAAACAAGATATTTGGGTGATCAATATAGCCAATATCACACCAATTAATCAATTACAATAATCTCTCTAGTCAAATAATTTTACTAAGCAACAATCAGCCTAATCAATTAATTACACTAATCGCTAATCACACTGGTCAATTAATTCACTAAATCACTAATTTTACTAATCAATTAAATTACATGAATCCTGATTTTTTACACTGATCAGTAATCACACTATTTTCGCTAAACACTCTAATCACACTAATCAATCAAAACAATAAATCAATTAATCCACTGATAAATTATTTTATAGAAATTGATTATCTAATCATTGATATAGGTCATGAGGTAGAAAAGTTATAAGTTTTGAGGTAATGAAGTAATCAGTGTTTAAGTATTAAAGTAATGAAGTAGTATTGAGAGTCAGCAAGTAAAGGGTTATTGCTTTGCTAGCAGCTTCTATCCGATCCACTGGGTGGGAGGGATTTATTGCTTTGATGGCTGCTGTTATCTGATCCGGTGGGTGAGACACATTGTAAAAGCTGTAGGTTTGGAACAGGCTGTAACAGGATGTCTAAAAACATGCTGAATTATTGAAACAGAGTAAAACACGCTGAATTACTGAAACATGCTGACTCCATTCAGGGAATCCTGTTTGGGGAACCACAGCTGCTGACCCTGTTCACAGCACCCAAGGAATCTTAGGAATGGAAAACTCCTTAAAGCCACGTAGTTTCTTTTGTTTAATGTTTTAATTGTTTCCTGGTGAGGTTAAGGTTGGTGAGAGATTGTTTGGTAAGGTAGAGAATTGTAGGAATTATTTTCTAGCAAGATTGTTTCCTGGTAACAACAAAAAACAAGAAGTTTTTCTTGCTGGGATTTAGACTGGCTGACTGTAATTCCGTTCTGGTTTGGCTTTCTGGCTGCCTCCGGGGAATTGTATTTATCTAGGGCTCGGAAAGCTGAGTGGGGATGGCTGTGCTCCGGCTTGGCTCTCTAATTGCCTCCTGGCTCTTTAATTTCCTCCTGGTAGTTGCGCTCCACCGGGGCTCGGGGCTCAAGTGTTACAGCTGCTGGGGAGGTTGCGGGAGATTGTCCAATGGCCCTACCTCTGGGAAATTGCCCTGCCCTGCCACTGTGGAATTGGGCTTCGCAGGGGCTCGGGGATGGAAGGCTATGGCTGCTGGGGAAGGCTGCAGGAGCTTGCCGAGGCTGCTTCACCGGGGTTGGCTGCAGGGGAATCTTGGGCTTCCAAGGGATCTTGGTTACTCACTGGAGCTTCAGCGCACGATTTCAGGCGACTTCTGATGAAGGTGGAGGTTCTAAAAAGATCTAAAAGGTGGTAATCTCTCTGTGAGCAAGCACCTCACCATCCTTGTTGGGCACAGTATCTCCTCGCTTCCTTTCAAGTAATGTAAACTCAAGCCAATGACAGGGAAAAAAATCTCCTTGGGTGATTGCTGCAATTCAAGACATTTTTTTAATTTTTTAAAAAAACTATAAGCAATTAAAAAAGAAAAACACTATATAATACATCGAATACAACTTAACATTGTAGACAAAATCAATATATACAAATACAATATAAATAGACATATAAAACATATAAAACATATGCTTCTAATCAACTAAGACTGTGCATTTTTCTTGGTAATGATTTTATTACTATTCATTTCTTATTTGGTAAACATTCTTAATTTAACTACTCCATTCATCAAATACATATCTTTTAAATTCCTGGTTTTTTCTCTTTAATCCACTTATATCATTTATCCCAAGCTGTAATATATCTTGAGTCTTCCTTATTCCTAAGTTTTTGTGTGAGTAGGTCCATTTCAGTGCAGTCAAGTATTTTCTGAGTAATCAAATTATTTGTTGGCATTTGTTCGCCCTTCCAACAGTGCCAACACAATTCTTGCCGCTGTGATTATATGGAGAATTAAATATTTAATTTCATTTGCATTAAATTCAAAGACAATTTTAAAATTAAAATTAAAATTTAAAAAATTCAAGACAATTTTAATTGGTACAATTCAGGAATTTTTTTTGTAAAAGGCATAAGTATTTAATGATACTATACCAGAATTAACAGAGGGAGTCAAGTTTTTCCATCAGATCCTAATCAGTCTTGTTCCACTGTGATGTTTAACTTTGCATTATCCAAGTCCCACATCCTAAAGAAGGTACTTCAGAATAGGATTTTGTCTTTCTGGAGAATTATGGTATATTTCCCCATTGACTTGACCCAGAGGTGGTATTCAGCCGGTTCGCAGAAGTTCTGGTGACCTGGTGGCAAGAATTTGGCGTAGGTCACGGAACTGGCTGGCCACGCCCCCGAACTGGTTCTCCGGTCCCAGGTTGCTCAGTTGCCCCACCCACCTGATATTCACTCACGCAGCTCGCCCACCCACTGCTTGCCCCGCCCAGTCACTCCTCCCTTCCTATGTGGCACACTGGGCCCTTGTGGCTTGCCTAGCCTGACTTCCCCACGTGGTGCCTGCACCCCAACTGAGCAGCCCTGATCTGCCTGCCCTGCTCACAGCTAAGCCTGCATCATGCTAGGCCCTCGCCCACCCCTGGGGCCTTTCCGGGCCTCCCCCCACTGCCCAGGGCCTTTCTGGGCCTCCCCACCAATGCCCGGGTCTTTCCAGGTGGGAGGAGGCCAAGGTGGGACGTCTTTTTCCAGCCAGTCCAAAGGGCAGGGGGACAGCGGTGGCTGCAGCACAGCTATGGGAAGCAGCCCCAAGTGTTCCCGGCCTCCCTTCAGGGCACCCCCACCTGCCACCGCCGCCCCTCTCAGCCCCAGCCTTAGCGCAGCAGAGAAAGCAAATGGAAAGGCTTTCCATTCACTTTCTCCCTACCTTTTGGGGTGCCCCCACCACTGCCTCCGCTGCCCCCTCAGTCCCAGCCCCAGCGCAGCAGAGAAAGCTCTCTCTGCCTTTCAGGGCACCCCTACCCACCCCCGCCACCCCCTCAGCCCCAGCACAGCAGAGAAAGCTCTCCCTGCCTTTTGGGGTACCCCCACCCACCCCCGCTGCCACTGCCCCCTCAGAGGCTCAGCCCCAGCCCCAGCACAGCAGAGAAAGCTTTCCCTGCCTTTTGGGACACCCCCACCTGCCCCCGCCTCTGCCCCCTCAGTCCCAGCCCCAGCGCAGCAGAGAAAGCTCTCCCTGCCTTTCGGGACACTCCCACCTGCCCCTGCCACCACCATCACCCATCTGCTTCGAAAGGGAGGGCGATGGATGTTCCGGGGCTGCTGCTTTCTTCATTGTCCCACCTCTTGCTGCTCTGGAGATTGCCCAATAATTTCTTCCCAAAAAAGGTGTGTGTGTGTGAGTCAAGGAAGGAAAGGAAGAAAGAAAGGGAGGAAGGGAGGAAGGGCAAGAAGGAAAGAGCAAGAAAGGAAGAAAGAGCAAGAAAGAAAGAGGAAGGGAGAGAATGAAATAAAGAGGAAAAAAGAAAGAAAGAAAGAAGAAAAAGAAAAGAAAGAAAGAAAGGAAGAGAGAGAGAGAAAAAAAGAAGGGAGAGGGGGAGAGAGAAAACTCAGTGCTATTATTTTTAATTGTTCCATTATTTACCATTTTACACTGTCCCTACACCTAGAGTGATTTTATTGCCTTTCTTTTGCCCAGGTATTTTTCAGGGTTTACATGTCAATAGTCCAGAGCATAAATATAGGTGCATTTAACAGAGTTGAAAGGGACTATGGAGGTCTTCTAGTCCAACCTCCTGCTCAGGCAGGAAAGCTGAGGGTGCCAAATTCTGAGTAGAGGTCCTGGGAAAGGTGTCAGAATAACAGAATAGCACTTAGAAGGGACCTTGGGGAGAACTCTATACCATTTCAGAGAAATGGCTGTCCAGTCTTTTGTTAAAAGCTTCCAGTGTTGGAGCACCCAGAACATCTAGTGGCAAGCAATTCCACTGGTTAATTGTTCTCACTGTCAGGAAGTTTCTCCTTACTTTTAGGTTGCTTTCAGTTTCCATCCTGCTTTGGAAAATACATTGTTTGCCTTCTGGTGCTTTGGAAAATACATTGCCCCCCCTCTTTCTGGCAGCTCCCTAAAAGCCTGTTACCTATCACCCTCTTGGGCAAAGCATGTGAGCCATTTCCTCCTTTCAGTGGTCCATGAAAGTACATCTATAGTACGTAGATAATAAAGTCAACAAAAGGTGAACAACATTTTTACAGAACTATAGATATGTTGAAGCTGGGTGCGACAAGGAATGGCTGGGAGGGGAGGAGCCAGGTGAGGCACCCCTTGACATGAGTGACATTGAGTCAGCCACACCCACCCAGTCACATGACCACCAAGCCACACCCACACAGTCATGTGACCCTAAGCCACACCCACCAAATAAGCTGCACCCACAGAACCGGTATTTTAAAAAATTGAATCCCACCACTGACTTGACCCCATTGGTTGACTCCTTACTTTACTTCATGCATGAAGAAGCTGTGATCTCACAGATGTTACTCAACTATAACTCTGGGCTATCCCAAGCAGCATAATGTCTGGGATAAAATAGTTGAAGTTTCACTTCAATTGTATCTATTTTACTTGATGGCCCATGGTTGTGCATCAACAGCATTCCATTTCAGTTTGATGTATAGTTGCCAGTAATGTTATATGAATCATAGGGCCATCATTGATTATTCCATACAAAGCGGGACCACAATACCTTTGGTATCTCCATATGGGAGAGTTTTTGTAAGAGAAGGAAAGGTTTGAGAACGTTAATTATATTTATAATAAAAGTATATCCATGGTTGTCTTGCTCAAAACAGATCTGTATTGGAAATTTCCCATTTCTGCTTTGGGCCTCCAGCAAATTAAACATTCCTTGAGCATAGCAAATGGTGGTATATTCAGAAATACAGTATGTTCTACTTTGCATTAGAGGAAGAAAGTACAATGGAAAGCCTCCTGCTTTTGTAGTGCTAAATAATAGTTCTATGTTGTTAAACAAGGATAGAGATAGGAGAAAAAGCTTAAAAATAAGTTTGATAAAACAAGAAAATGTTACAATAATATACAATATTAGCTAAAATATCTCTTAATGTATAACGACGTTTGCAAAACCTTATCTTTTGATTTTAACTTAAAACCACAGTTCCTTGAATACTCTTTGAAGAGAGAAACATAAGGACAGTACTGCAACCAATTTTGGTCACCATACTATAAAAAAGATGTTGAGACTTTGGACCTGGTACCTCCTTGTCGGTTGACGCAGGCCTTGGTGGCCACATTGTCAGTATTAGGACATGACTTCCCTCTACCCTGTTCCAGAACTGCCTGAGGGCTAGTGGACAGCCCTGAGCTCCAGCCAGTTTATCTGTCATGTGCTCTCTGACTGAGACCACCAACCTTGTGCCATCTCCGTTTGTAAATGCACTCCTCAACCATAAAGGCTGGCATCAGTGGTAATAATGACATAGCTGGGCTCTTTGAACAGATGGCTTCTGTTGATGGCCTGGGACTGCCACCATCTGAAAGATCGGATTACCGATTTAGGAACCAGGACCTTGATCAATGAATGGCTCCTGCCTGACCTCTGATAGGGTAGGAGGAACCACTGTAAGGATCGGGAATGTAGTCAAGCCATGGGATGATGGATATACAAGATATCATCTTGCCCAGGAGCTGCGAGAGCAGAGAGAGGGGCACTGTATGCTGGCATTGGATCTGTTTCACTAAGGACTGCAAGTTCTCCTGTTGTTCCAGGGAGAGGAAGACTTTGCAGGAGATCGTGTCTATGACTGCCCCCAGATGGAGAAGGCAGGTGGTTGGGAGCAGACTGCTCTTTCTGACATTTATAGAGAACCCATGCTCCTGCAGAACCTGCAAAGTAATTTGAAGCTCTCTCTTGGTGGTGAGTTCCGAAGACGATTGGATTAATCTATCATCCAGGTAACATTGAACTCCCACCAGCAGGGTGCATAAATATGCCGCCAATGCAGCCAGCAGCTTTGTAAATGCCTGGGAGCTGATGAAAGTCTGAACAGCAGGGCCCTTGCTGATCCTCCGGTACCACCTGGCTAGTTTGGATAACCACTAAATGTTGAATGGCAGTCTCCATGAGGACCCTCCTGGTTCTGTCCCGTAAGATGGGACAGCAGATAAAGAACCTCGGAGGAGAGGAGAGAAGAGGAACTTGAGTCGAAGACCTGACCTCACAGTCTGAAAAACCCAGGTGCCCGATGTTGTATGCTCCCATCGAGAGGCAAAAATTGTAAGGTGCCCTCCGATGGGGGAATTGGACAGGTAGTCACTTGGAGCATTGGAAAGGATGAGTTTCTCCACCACAAAAGGGCTGCTTGCTCTGAAATTGTTGCTGTTGTCTGCCTGAATGCTCAGGCTGCTGATCCTGCTGAGCGGGAAAAGTCCTCTGGTTGTGTGAAAACCTGGAACTGGAGTCCTGCCGAAAGGATGATTGATGGAAGTATGGTGATGGACGAAATTTGGATCTTTTGAAGAGGGAAGGAAGAATCTTTTTTTCCCTTGGACTCTACCAGGAAAGGCTCCAGGGAATCCCCAAAAGCTTGTCACCTGTGAATGGGGCAGACACGATCTTCCATTTCCTTCTAGGGTCCGCCTGCCAGTTGCAAAGCCACAGCAGTATTCGCATTGCCACTGAAGGGGCCATTGCCTTTGGAAAAAGTTCAGAGAAGTGCAACTAAGAAGATCAAAGGCCTGAAATCTAAAACATATGAAGAACGACTTCAGGATTTGGGTTTGGCTAGTTTGAAGAAAAGAAGAATTAGGGGCGACATGATAGCAGTATTCCAGTATTTGAGTGGCTGCCACAAGGAAGAGGGGGTCAAATTATTCTACAAAGCACCAGAGGGTAAGATAAGAAACTAATCAAAGAGAGAAGCAACCTGGAATTAAGGAGAAACTTCCCAACAGTGAGAACAATTAACCAGTAGAACAGCTTGCCTTCAGAAATCATGGAGGCTCTATCACTGGAGGTTTTTAAGAAGAGACTTAGTCAGTCACTTATCTGAAATAGTATAGGTTCTCCTGCTTGAGCAGGAGCTGGACTAGAAGATCTCCAAGGTCCCTTCCAGTTCTATTCTATTCAAATTTAATGGAATAGGTAGCAACAAAGCTACATGCATAGTAACTCTTTTCTGCAAGAGAAATGAAGACTGCTATGCCCTTATTATACTTGTCATTTGTGTACTCTGTATGTGTGTTTTCTCTTCCAGAAAGAGGGCCAAATTATGTTTTCAAGCTGTGGTGAACATACATTTTCTTAGTTACCATTAAACTGCAGAGAACTAGCCCAAAATAATAGTCCTAATTTAAAGGGGAAAATTAGTTCTTAATAGAAGAGAATATACAAAGCTCAGGGTTGAATTGCCAAGTGCTTTACATTTTTTGAGCTTAGTTTTGACTTGAAGATGTTTTATTGCCCAACTAGGTAACATCATCACTGCAACTGAGTGTGGGGTTTGCTCCCTGTTTATCTACAGTAGCTTGCCTTGCCAGTTTTAGTGGGGTGAGGTTTTCTCCTTGGCAGTTTTTAAACCACGTGCAGTCCTTATGAGTAAATTTAAAATCAAAAGTTTTTGCAGTCAACTCAGGAGTTAAACTGCTGAAAGTTCTGGTATTTAGTCTGTAATCCTAACTGCATGGAGTTTACATGAACATTAAGCCCTGCCTTCCTTATTTCTTAAACATTTTGGGAAATAATTAATCTACAGATAAAAAGGGATTTCCTCTGTGGCAAAGATAAAACCCCTTGCAGTGAGTTAAACCTTCTTTTGAGATTACAGAAAAAACAAGAAAGAGAAACTTTGATTTAAAGATTCAAAAATCCTTTGGAAAAAAAAGTTTAATTAAGAGAAGATTTTTAAGAAGTTTTAAAACTGTGACATTATTTGTTACATTATTCCTGAATCTGGCTGTTAGTAGTGCTGAATTTTTTAGATCAACATCTATATTGAAGAGTGATATATCCACTTCTTGTCTGCTTTTAACCATCACTACATCTACAATTGAAAAAGCAGAGCAGATGGTACAGACCCAGCAAGCAAAAAGGAAGGAAGGAAGGAAGGAAGGAAGGAAGGAAGGAAGGAAGGAAGGAAGGAAGGAAGGAAGGAAGGAAGGACAAAAGCTCAAATTGCATTGTCTATATGTCTATGCAAATTCTCAGTTATTGAGGTCATGATTGTCCCAAAGGTGCTTTTTCAAAAGGCAATTGGACTTCGTTTTCTCTTGAAGATGTTTCACTTTTCATCCAAGAAGGACCCTCAGTTCACTTGCCTTTTGGAAAAAATAACACAATTGGGATTGTCCATATGTGTTTGAAAAATCAAACCATAATTTCTGCTATAAGTTATGGTTGATGAAACTGTAGTGGATAGAATTCTGTATATCATTGCACTCCCTGTGCTCTATGTAACAAACATTTTCAACTAAATTCCCATAATCTCTGAGAATTGAGCATATTTCCTAAATCCGCTTGGCGATATAATAGATTCCTAGGTTTCATAATGTGCTTCAGATGGTTTTGGTTTAGTGTTATGGATATTTTCAGCAATGGTTATGGGTAAACAATGGATGATGGCTTAGTTTATATGTAAATTTTGCATATTCAAAGAAACATGTTTAAAACAAACCTGGGCTTATTGTAACATATGTACGAAAAGTATAAATGCAAAATACCACAGATTTTGGTAGAAGATGTACTTTTGTAACTTTGGTAAAAAATGAAGTTGTAGTTTCCAATTTCTATCAAAGGCATAAAGTGGGAAAACAAATAATGATTTGCAGCAGATGATTTTACTGGACATGAGGAATTTGCAAATTTATTAGATTGATCCAAATGAGCACATAAAGCTGTAGAACCCAATAAACAGAACACTAATAATAAAGTGATAGATTAAACCAGGGGTGTCCAAACTTGGCAACTTTAAGACATGTGGACTGCAACTCCCAGAATTTCCAGGCCAGTATGGCTGGCTAGGGAATTCTGGGAGTTGAAGTCCATATGTCTTAAAGTTATGACACCCTGATTATGCTTTCAGAAAAATAACCAAGTGGATGAAGAGTAAAGAGAAGAAAAAAGCTAGTGTCTTTGGAAGTGGGTTTTCGATTCAGGATTGTACTTTTTAAAACCAACATTTTTGTACTTGGAAAACTGCCGGAAGAGGGGAAGAAAAAAAAACCCCACCATACCTTAGCAGCACACTAGGATAATAATGATGTTCCAGCTGGCTTTGCATATTAAAGTAATAATTAAGTGCCACTCACTGCCGGCAAGTGAGCATGATTGACCTGCCATCTCTGTAGTTTTATTGTTCTCTGTTAAAGCATTATTTCACCTATTTGGTTCAAAAGGTTAACCAAGTTGTGATAGATAGCTCTACCCCAGTATTTCATGCCAATCATATTGTCTTTCCCTGGCGCTGTTACCAATAGATCAATTGTCTTGTAAAAGGGCCCTTCAGAGATGCAGATATGTGCATTGACACTTGTTTAGAAACCAAGACTCCAATTTATACTCTGTCTGTATTAAAGAGGAACACTTGAATTATGTAGGACAAAATCTCTCTCTCTCCCTCTCTCTCTCTCTCTCTCTCTCTCTCTCTCTCCTCCCTCCCTCCCTCTCTCCCTCTCCCTCTCTCTCTCTCTCTCTCACACACACACTGGTGGGTGTAATATGGACATAATATGTCACTTGTACGTACATAGGGGGTGCAATGGCTCAGTGATTAAAGATGTTGAGCTTGTCAGCTGAAGAGCTGATAGCTTGTGTTCGAGACCAAGTTCTGCACAATGGGGTGAGCTCCTGTTTCTTGCTCCAGCTCCTGCCCACTTGGCAGTTTGAAAGCATGCAAATGCAAATAGATAAATAGGTATCATTTTGGTGGAAAGTTGTTCCATGTGCCTTTGCCATATGGACATGCTGACTACATGACCATGGAAATTGTCTTCAGATAACACTGGCTACTTAGCTAGGAAATGGAGATGAGCACCATGCCCTAGAGATAGACACAATTGATAGGGAAACCTTTACCTTTAATATACATAGTGTTGATTCCATTTCTGGTTTTTTTTTTAAATTTTTAATTTATTTTTACAAACATTCCATCTTTTCTTTAAACAGTGTGTTGACTGCGTACAGATATCTTGTACCATATTATTTATGGTTAATACAGTTTTCTTATCATAACAACAATAATTGCACTACATTCTTATTATAAAGTACTATACATAATATATCTTATTGTTGTAACCTTCCCCTTCCTAATTCCTTTTCCCTCTATTTTCATAGTTGTGCTTTTAAAGTTGTAGCGACGTTTCGGCAGAATCTCATCTGACCAGTGGCTTTCATGCATTTTTGTGAACATCCAGGCAGGTACTTATTCTTCTCTTGGTCTGTCTGATGTATGTGGCAGGGATGATGCGCAGGGGACTTCAAAGCCACAGGTCATAGCATCGACTTCAATGGCACCAAAACCCTAGCCACTATAGAAAACCCCAGCTACAGGATTATCAGAGAAACCATAGAGATTGAAAAAAGACCTGAAAGTATGAATAGAAGAGATGACTCCACCAGACTGTCAATTATCTGGAAGCCTGCACTCACAAACAAAAAAATCTCCACACCACAAGCCAAGCAAACACCTGGGCACAAACAGACCCCCCGATACCTCCAGCCCAAACACACCCCAACCAGCCATCCAGATGAAACCTAGCTTCCTAATAAATGATAGCTGGCCATTTACCTGAAGCCAAGCTGCGCTAAAAGCCCCCAATACACGAAACACAATGTTGCCAGCCAAACAAGACAAAAAAGCGCTACAAAACAGACAGAAGATATTAGAAACACCAATCAAACAGAACACAGCAAACTCCAAGACCAATAAACAGACCAAGACTCCCAACCAATCAGGATGAAGAAAAAACCATTCTAACAAAGCACGAGGCTAGCACCAAATTTAAAATAGAAACGGCTGCAAAGCCTGACACACAGACGAACCCAATACACAAACCTGATGATGGCAGATGAGATTCTGCCGAAACATCGCTACAACTTTAAAAGCACAACTATAATGACGTGGGAAAATACCCGAACAAAGCTGAATACCATACATATATAGATACATACATACATACATACATACATACATACATACATACATTCATACATATTCTAAGTGCATATATTTAATTTCCATTGATAAAATAATTCCCATATCATAGAATATTCAGTTTGTTCTTTTTCTTTAATTGTCAATGTTAGTCTATTCATTTCTGCATGTTCTTATATTTTCTTGATCACATTCTCTTCTATCTGGATATTTTCATCTTTCCAGTTTTGAGCAAATACTATTCTAGCTGCAGTTACTACATGAATAATTAAAATGAATATACTGCCTAGATTACTATATCTGTTTCAAACAATTCCGATAAAACTGGAGAAAATATTTTGAAGAGCTTAATAGAATAATACTAAATTATATATGGCAAAGAAAAAAAAGCAAGAATTAACTTTAAAATATTGCAGGATATTAGAACTAGAGGAGGTTTTGGACTACCCAATTGGGAATTATATTAACATCTTTCTGCGCATGCCCGCTTGATATGGCTGCCTTCTGCTGAGCTCTGAATGGCTAGAGGGGCTAACGGCTGTCTGAGGGGGTGTCGGAGGGGGCTTGCAACCCCCGAAGTACCTGCTTTTGACATCGGATCATCCCAGGAGGCTGGTGAGATCCTTCGCCGGGAGCCGCTGGACCTGGCTTGCGAGCGGGATGACATCGTTTTCCTGGCTTCTGAGTCAGCGGAAGTGCTCGCGTGACTCAGCAAGGACCGCGGATGTGGTGGCGAGCCTAGCGGCTTTGGCGGCGAATGCCGGGAACACCCGGAGGCTTCCTCCTCATGCATGCCTGACTTGCGGCGTGAGCTGTGGCTGTGTGGGGAGAGGAGCCCCTGGAGGAGCTGGACTTTCCGGGATCCTCCGGGAGCGACGGGGGATGGCGGCTGTGGCTGTGGCTATCCCCTGATCTTTATGTTGGTCGAGGGGCCGCCGCGGCATGGTGATTGCCCCGGGGGCAGTTTCCGCCCCAGGAGCAATGGAAGAGCAGCTGCGAGAGCCACGAGAATGGAGGGTGCCGCAGTTAGCCCCCACCTGGCTGTTATGGGCGGTGGTTTTGGCCCCGCCCCTAGGCCGATGAGGTGTTTTGCTGGATTTGATCAGGTCGGCGGTGATGGTGGCGGAAGTACCAGTGGCCTTGCCCATGGGGGCAATGGGGGGCTGGCAGGTGACTCTGGGGGACCTGAAGAAGATCAGTGGTGGTGGTCCCGGAGCCACCGTCAGCCCTAGTTCTGCCCTGGGACGGCCTTTGCCGGAGTTCTGCCTGCCAAAGGTCCGACCACCCCTCCTTTGTGACCACTGTCGACCGGACCCTGGTCTCTCCTGCCACTATCAGCTACTGTTCTCCATCTCATCTCATTTGCTGCTCCTTTTCTGTCATCTGCTTGAATTGCAAGGTGCTCTTCCCACTGGGAAGGAACTATCTGTTTTGTACCTTAGGCCATGGAAGGATGAGCCTAAGCACCCTGGTGGCCGGGGTCCGAAATCCCAGTGTTGGTTCCACACCCTTCGACTTGGTCCTTGGCTGCAGGATCCTATTGTGCCCCTTGCTGGGGTGAGAGACCAGCAGGAGGGACACATTTTCTCCCTTTGCAGCCATTTAAGATCTTCTTGTCATCAGTTTAACTGGACTACATTGGAGATGCCCGCGGTGAGAGAGCGTGGCTGAGTCCAGATTGAGGCTTTGAACATCTGCCACATGAATCTGGTCAGGCCTGGCCCTCTGTAATCTTGGCCTACCCGGATGGTTATGGCAGAGAGGATGGCATGGCAGAGGGGTTGGGGCTCTAACAAAATGGGAAAGAGGGTCACTAGGGCCCCTTTACTTAAATTTTTAATTAAATTTTTAAGAAGGTTAGGGAGGAGGGTGGGAAATGATGCTGGGAGGGTGGACTGCAGCCCGGCTCACAGCGGGGGGGGGGGTTGGGGGCCGGCAGGGGCCTGGAGTGCGGGCCGGGGACCGCGATCCCCAGGGTGGTTGGGATCGGTGGGAGACGAGGCATAGAGCCAGATCATGTGATGGGAGTGCGCCCTCGCTATCTTCGAGCAGTGACGTGCTCCGACCTTATGACCTCCTTCCCTGGGGGCACGGAAACTGGGACCCCTGGGCTCAAACTGGTGTATTTTAATGCCAGGTCCGTGGCTAATAAGTCTTCCCTCCTCCGCAAGGTGATTGAGGAGGAGGCTGCGGACCTGGCTTGTATCACCGAGACCTGGTTGGGGCCAGAGGGAGGAGTCCCTCTGGTTGATCTATGCCCCCAGGTTTTGGATTTTGCAGTCATGGGCCCAGGGGAGGGGTGGTGGAGTGGCTGTGGTTATTTGGGAGACCCTGATTCCAAGGGAGGTCACTGTTCCTGAGATAGGCGGAAGTGAGACCCTCCTCCTGAGGTGGGGGCGGGTGGTGGGTCGGTTTGCTGCTGACATACCTTTCCCCCAGCTGTGTGGCAGCAACCCTGCCTGGGCTTCTCGGCGTCCTCTCGGGGGTGGCGGTGGATCTCCCAGGGCTTATGGTCTTGGGTGATTTTAATCTGCCTTCCCGGGGCGGGTTTGGCCCAGGAATTCATGGCCTCCATGGGGGCCATGGGCCTGACCCAGTTGATTCAAGGCCCGACTCACGAGGGGGGAACACCCTCGACCTAGTTTTTGTCTCAGAACAGTGGCGTAGTGATAGAGGGCAGGCTAGTTGTACAATACTGCCCGTCCCATGGTCTGATCACTATCTCCTGTGGCTGGTCTTCCAACAGGCTGCTCCCCACTGCTGGGATGAGGAGCCACCTAGATGGCTCCACCCCAGACGCCTGCTGGACCCTGAGAGGTTCCGGGTGGAACTGGGGTTCTTCACCATTTCCCTTGCCCACAACTCTGCCGAGGACCTAGCAGCCGCTTGGAAGCAGGCTGCTGGGGCTGCCCTCAACAGGGTTGTCCCCATGTGTCCCCTCATGCGCCGTGGATCCCGGGTGGCTCCTTGGTATACTGAGGAGCTCCGGGAGATGAAGCGCCGTCGGAGGGGTTTAGAGAGCAGGTGGAGGTCCACCCGCTCCCAATCCGATCGAGCCCAGCTAAGAGCCCATATTAGGACTTACCTGGTAGCTATGAGGGCGGCGAGAAGGTCCTATCTCTCCACCCTCATAGCGTCTGCAGATAACCACCCAGCCGCCCTGTTTAGGGCCACCCGCTCCCTCCTACATCCAGGGGAGGTGGTGGACCCTCTCCGGGGAAGAGCTGAGGAATTTGGTCAATATCTGTCAGATAAAATCGCACGGATTTGGGGCAGGTTGTGTTCCACCTTGCAGTGGTCTGAGGATCGTGGTGCAAGTAGTCTGGCCGATGTGATCTGGGCTGAGTTCGATCCTGTTTCTGAGGATGAAGTGGACAGGATTATGCGGCGTGTGAGCTCCACCACATGTTTGTTGGACCCGTGCCCTTCCTGGCTGGCTTACGCCGCCAGGGAGGTCACCTGCGGTTGGCTCCGGGCAGTGGTCAACACTTCGTTAAGGGAGGGTGTCTTTCCCTCCACCTTGAAAGAGGCGGTGGTGAGGCCCCTCCTGAAGAAGCCTGCCCTGTACCCGACCGTGTTAGACAACTTCCGTCCAGTCTCCAACCTTCGTTTTTTGACGAAGGTTGTTGAGATGTGGTGGCTCAGCAGTTTCCACTTTTCCTGGATGAAGCGGACTACCTAGATCCGTACCAATTGGGCTTCCGGCCTGGTTTCAGCATGGAGACGGCATTGGTCGCACTGATGGATGATCTCTGGAGGGCCCGGGACAGGGGTTTTTCCTCTGCCCTGGTCCTATTAGACCTCTCAGCGGCTTTCGATACCATCGACCATGGTATCCTTTTGCAACGCCTCGAGGGGCTGGGGGTGGGGGACACTGTTCTTTGGTGGCTCTCCTACTACCTCTCAGGGCGGTCGCAATCAGTGTTGATGGGGAGACAGAGGTCAGCCCAGAGGTCAGCTCACTTGTGGGGTCCCTCAGGGGTCGGTCCTCTCCCCCCTTTTATTTAATATCTACATGAAACCGCTGGGTGAGATCATTCGTGGTTTTGGGGTGAGGTACCATCAGTATGCTGACAATACTCAGTTATACATTTCCACCCCAAACCAGATCAGTGATGCCCTCTCCGTGATGACTCGCTGTCTGGATGCTGCGGATCTGGATGGGCGGAAACATGCTTGGCTCAACCTGGCCAAGACTGAGTGGCTGTACATACCGGCATCTCAGTCCAGTCAGGAATGTCCATCGTTGACCATAGGGGGAGTGGTGTTGCCCCCTGTGGATAGGGCACGGAACCTGGGGGTCCTCCTGGACATGCGGCTCCAATTGGAGGAGCAGGTGGGGGCCGTCGCCAGGGGGGCCTTTGCCCAGGTCCGGCTGGTTTGCCAGCTTCGCCCGTTTCTGGACCAAGATGCCCTGCGTACAGTCACCCATGCACTTGTTACCTCGCAACTCGACTACTGCAACGCCCTCTATTTGGACTGCCCTTGCATACCATCCGGAGATTGCAGCTGGTGCAGAATGCGGCCGCGCGGGTGGTGATGGGAGTTAACCGATTGTCCCATATTACCCCCCTCCTACGCGACCTGCAATGGTTGCCGGTTGCACTCCGGGTGAGATTCAAGGTTTTGGCTTTAACATTCAAAGTCCTACATGACATGGGTCCACAATATTTAAGGGAGCGTCTCCTGCCATATCAAGTGCCAACCGCCCTGTACGGGCACACAGGCAAGGGCTCCTCGGGGTCCCGTCGGCAAGTCAATGTCGGCTGGCGGTCCCCCGGCAGCGAGCCTATTCTGTGGTGGTCCCTGACTTATGGAACCAACTGCCTCTGGACCTCCCTCTGGCTCCTGACCTCCACACCTTCCGCTGCAATTTGAAGACCTGGCTATTTGACCAAGTCGGGCTGTGACTACCTCTTGGGAGGTATGGGATAGTTTTAAAGTATTTTAATTTGGTTTTATTGGGCTTTATAATTGTTTAATTCTTTTTAATTATTTATTGTATTGTATGTTTTAATTGTGAGCCACCCCGAGTCTTCGGAGATGGGGCGGCATATAAGTCCAATAAAATAAAAATAAATAAAATAAATATTACCAAGCTGAGGTGCTAACATGGATGAAAGAGTGGATCATATTGAGGAACACAAAGTTATTGACATTGGAGGGACATGACTTACAATTGGGTTGACATGCCTTTTTATGGTATGGGAAAAGTAAGATACATGATTACTTTCAAAGACACTATATCAGAAATGCTTTATTATTAACTTGGGAGAAAATGAGAGAACAACATTATTTGAAGATTCCTGTTCGGTTTTTGACAATGGAAGCGCTTATACATCCAAATGTTATTAATAGAGAGCTGTAAAAATATTTACAGACCCCTCACATCCCAGACAAAAACTGTTTCAACTCCTTCCCTCAAAACAATGCTATAGAGCACTGCACACCAGAACAACTAGACACAAGAACAGTTTTCCCCTGAATGCCATCACTCTGCTAAACAAATAATTCCCTCAACACTGTCTAACTATTTACAAAGTCTGCAGTACTATTACTATTAATCTTCTCATCACTCCTTATCACCCATCCCCTCCAACTTGTGACTGTAAGACTGTAACTTTGTCACTTGTATCCTTATGATTTATATTGACTATTTCCTAGTATGATTTGATTGCTTATTGTACCCTATGACTATTATTAAGTATTGTACCTGATGATTCCTGACTCTTGGCGAATGTGTCTTTTCTTTTATGTATACTGAGAGCATTTTTTTTATAAAGAATTGACCGAATTGGACAAAATATTAACAAGAACAAAAGAAAAACTGATAAAAAATTGTACAACTACTTATTGGGTATTGAATTGGAAGAAGAACAAGTGAAAGAGATGATGATAGCATGGGCAAAATTTTTTGGCTATGTGTTAGAACTAGATATATGGCAGAAACTGGGATAGAAATTATATGTTAACAATGTCAACAGCATATAAAAAACTTATATAAGATGTTTTATAGATGGCATTTCATGCCAGCAAAAATCAGCTAAATGTTAGAAATGCCATTAGATACCCGGAACATATTACCACATGTGGTGGACATGTATAGAAGCTAAGAGATATTGGACAAAAATACATACAAGGTTGGAAAAGATGATAAAGTAACATATAGATTTAAAACCTGAAATATTTTTGTTTGGGATGATACCTGAAAGTTATAGTAAAGATTCCATTTCTGTTTTGATTAGTTCCCTTCTCTTCCGAGCCCAAATTCTCCCATCCACACTTTACCTTCAAATTCTCATCCTGGAAGCTTCCTATCAGCCATGGAAGCCATATTTTTATTAGCCATATATTTTCTTAGAAGCTTCTAGGCTGCCAGAATTAGTGCCTGGGAATTTGGGAGTGGGAAATTCTAAATGAGTAGTAGATTAGACTCAACAACATTCTTCTCACAAGCCAAGGCCATGTCAGCCTGCATCTGGATAGGAGTGGGTGAAGGTTTTGCTTTGGATAGAAAGACATTTGATTGGGCCATGTGATGGACTGTTGGGTGCAGGGGATGGATCTTTGGTTTTCACTTGGGGAAATAATCTGGAAGTTTCAGATTCGGATTTTCCAAGATGTGCCAACATGACTTTGTTAATAAATTCTTATTTGGATGGACGTTGTCTCTGGGTGCTGAATTGAAATGGTAAATTTCTTTGGAACGCTGACACTTCCACTGATTTCTAAATAAAATGGCATTTTTTGAATCAGTAATTTTCATGCCCTTTCTATCCTCTTGAACCTCTGCCATTACATAAGGATTGATTATTCAAATGCCCTGCTAAGGCAGCCCAGGGGAAGCTTTATTACATAAATGTAGGGCAGTAGAGAAACTCGATTTGAGAGAAGGAAGGAAGGATATTTCATAATCTGGAATAGTCACAGATTTCAGTACTGGAATTATAGAAAAATATTAAGAAGTGCTTGCTGGATCACATCAAGGGGCAATTCTACAGTGTCCCAGTGACTGACAAGGCACAATCAGGAATCTTATAAGCATGGAGAGTATGACATAAACTTGTTCTATTACTCATCCCACTCCTTGATATTTAATGAATGCTGGTGTGAACAAAAGAAAGAAAAGAAAGAAAGAGAAGAATCAAGGGTAATAGCCACTGATAAACTGATGTTCCATGAATCTGCCCAGTCCCTTTTAAAAGAACAATATGATGACAGTGAATGCCATACTTATTTACTTACTTACTTACTTATTGAATTTATATTCAATATTCGCCCATGGCGACTCAAGGTGGCTTACAGAATGAAAAACCATATTTAAAATAAAAAACAATAAAAACTAACAAAAAGAATCAAATAAATTAATAATGTACAATAGAACAAAATATGCAAAAAATAAATAAAAAATCACCCTCAACTCCCACCCACCCACCCCGACGATAGCAGATCACACAAGCCATTTGATGGGCTCTATCCTGCTCTGGGTTCTCCAGGCCTGCTGGCAGAACCAGGTCTTCAGTGCCTTTCAGAAGAGTATTAGAGAGGGGCCCACATATATGTAGTCCTTGACTTATAAACTAGTTGGCAGTGGAACTCCATCACTAAGCAAGGTGGTTATTAAGTGATGCAAAGTGTTAAGTGATATAAAACCCATTTTATAATATTCCCCCTCCCCAGACATTAAGTGAGTCACTAATGTTAAGTCAATCATGTGGTCACTAGGCTAATCCAGCTTCTACTATTAACTCATTGAAGTCCACTGTGAAGGTAAATGGTGATTACACAATCCTGAGGTGCTAATGCATGCCTGTTGCCATGCGCCTCAATTTTGATCAAGTAAATGATTGAAATTTAGTGAGACACACAGTAAGTGTGAGAATTGCCCATAAGTCACTTTTTCTCAAATAGTTTTAACTTCAAACAGTCATTAAACATTCATAAATTGAGGACTATCTGTAGTTTGGCAAAGTCTTCTGTTAAAATAGCAATAGCACTTAGACTTATATACTATTTCACAGTGCTTTACAGCCCTCTCTAAGTGGTTTACAGAGTCAGCATATTGTCCCTAACAATTTGGTCCTCATTTTACTCACCTCAGAAGGATGGAAGGCTGAGTCAGCCTTGAGCCTGGTGAGATTCGATCTGCCAAATTGAAGGCAGCTGGTAGTCAGCAGAAGTAGCCTGCAGTACTGCACTCTAACCACTGTGCCTGGTTGATAAAGCTATCAATTTATTGGGTCTGAATTTATTTACAGGGAGAGTCAATCGATGGTCATAAGCTCTGGTGAAACAAGTCAAAGTACAGTGTTGTCTTATCTTTTTTCAGTATGCAAGATTCTTAGCATTTGTCTCCTCACATCTCTTCAGTTTAAATTAAAAACCTTTTATAGTTTCCATTGTTGGTGAGCTGTTTTAGCTTTCTAAACATTTTGATTGCATTAAGCATTTGGTACTTATGTATGTATAACGAAAAGGTGCTAATTATTTAGACAATTTTTATTTTTTATTTTTTGCCCTACTTTTGAATACTATGGGTGACTGTTACAATCTCTCTGACATCACAGTTAAATTTATAACTCATGTGAAAAAAAATTAATGTGGAATGCTGGTGTTTCTAAGAGCTGCAGTAGTTTAGATCAGTGGTTGCCAACCAGTGGGCTGTGACCCACTGGTGGTCCGTGGCAAAATTTTGGTGGTCCACAGAGAAATGGCAAAGAAATAGCCCCCGAAAGCAATTAATCTGGGCCACATTGGAAAACAAGGCTGCTCCAACCATATGGCCCCCCCACTTGCTGACCCCACCCTTTGGCCGAGCGCAAACCTTAAGACTGAGTAGACAGTCACATGAGCTGCAACGGGAAGACCAATGGCGGGGAAGGGAAATCCACCCTGGGGTGACTTGCTAATGTTGGTGGGAAAGTTGGTCCCATATTCCAGAGCTGTAGTAGTCACAGGACTGGCTGTTTGGCCATCCCAGAGCAGTTCCTCCACTGGGATCACTACAGCTCTGAAATATGGGACTGGCCCGTGGTGGCTGGAATGAGGTAATAGTGCTGTTGTGTGTGGGGGTGCGGGCTGAAGTGGTGGTGGCTGGAAGAAGCAGTACTCACATTTGCATCTCCCTTCACTGCTGTATATTTATGGCAGCTGGTGGCACCAAGGCAGCCCCTCGTGTCCTGCCACATCTGTAGTGCAGCAGAGAGAAGCAGCCGGAGTCAACCCTAGCTCTGCATATGCTAAATCAGCCCCCTGTTGTCTCTGTACCTGAAGTGGTGTGAGAAACCGGCCAAGCTCTTGAGAGATGAGAGTGACTCTGTCTGCTTCTCTTGTCTCTCTCAAGGAGTGCCCAATAGCTTGGCTGGAGGGGGAACCTCTTTCATCCCCGCTCTGTGAGGCGAGTGGCGGGGAAGTGGCACCTGGGAGGAGCATATCAGCCACTGCCAGGCTCCGGGGTTTCTCTCCCGCTGAGGGTACAACCATCGGGCAGGGAGGAAACGCCTCCCGGTGTTAGGGAGTAAAAATCTTCCAAACATCCCTGCTAATTAGAGGTGATAGACTGTGCCTTTCTTTGCTGTCAACTTTGATAAAATTAAACCTGGAAAGTAACCTAAGAAACATATTTATCAGTTACAAAAACAATAAAACCTAATGGGCTACATACCGGCAGCTTAATCTCACACCAAAGGCATATATAGGAAAAGTACAAAGGAAGTGAAGTAAAAACTTTTTCAGGCATGCACAGTAAATCAGAAAATCACAAGACTGTCTTATCTCATTACTATGGAGACAAGATAACAATTCTAGCTAGCAGGCACCTGCCTGCTATAGTATTAGATAAGGAGAGCTTGGCAGACAAATCAAAAAAACGTAGTGACACCTGGCTCCCCTCCCGGGGCAGGAGAGGTGAGGAATAGCATAAGTGGTGGATGGAGGGCTGATGGAGGAAAGTAACTCTCCTCTTGGGGGGGTGAAAGTGTCAACCTCCCCCCTTTCCTTGCCTGCCTCCAGTTGAGGCTGGAAGAGCCCTGGCATCCCCATCCTGGAGCCCCCACTTTCTCCCCCTCCCCTCAATTAATCACCGAGGATGGCAGTACTTCTGCATGAAGCTGCCTGCTGAGAAGCCCCTGGAGGGGTGGCTGAGGGGCGCTGCTTCCCAAAGACAGAAAGCCCCCTTTCTGCCTCTGCTTCTCCCAGTGGCAGTTGCCCCAAGGCCCCTCAGCTTAGAACCCCCTTACTCTTCTGTCTCTTTGGAAGGTACAGGTGGGGGAAGGGATGGAAGCAGCCCAGTCCTCCTTCCCTCCCCGAACTCCAGGCAGCCACAGTTATAATTAAATAAGTGTGTGTGTGTGTGTGTGTGTGAGTGTACACCCTCTGACCCCCAAACTAAGCAAACTGACAGATGCCATGAACACATAGCCAGACCTCAAACTCGGACCCAAACCAAAGCCCGGAACGTTACATCACAGCCATCCGCTCAGGATATCACATCACGGAACTCAGGAGGTTACACCACAAAACCTCAGGATGTTACAACAAAGCCAACGACCCAGGAGATTACAGCACAAGACCCAGGATGTCACAACAATAGAACTCAAAAGGTCATCACACAACACAAAAAGCTGAGAGTCACACAGCCAGTACCTCAGCCACTCAGGGTTTTACGAAAAAGCCAACCAATCTGCAAACATCAACCCCATCAACCAATCAAGAAGTAACAACACAGCCAACCAACCTGCTTACAACAGAGCCAGCACACCACACCTCCCCACCAGTATTTATAGAGAGACGGCAGCTCCAATCACACTTTGCCCACACAAGCACAAAGCCGAAAGCACCAGCCTGAAGATGGGGAGTGGGACCTCGTCATCACCAAGATACTCTCAATCTGAACTACCAAGACCTGCATACCTGTACCCATGAAAATCTACGAATATGTATGTATGTATGTATGTATGTATGTATGTATGTATGTTCTGTCTCCCCTTCCCTTCTCCCAAAAGGTAAGGAAATCCACACACACACACACACACACACACACAGGCACACTGGCTTGAATTTCAAAAGGTAAATTTTCTGTAGCTGATAAGATTCTTGGCAGTCAAATACGTTATGCTTGCCAAGTCAGAGCTTGTAAATTACAGTATTACTTACACAGAGAGAATTGGAATTTTTATTCCAAATTCCACAAGGTAGTTCATGAAATAAGCATTATTTTAGATTCAGTCCAAGATAGTCACCTGAAAACATGAAGAGATTCTCAGTTTGTTTAAACTTTGTCACGTACAAAGTTTGAAGAGTAATCACACCCACTTTTATCCCTTGTGGGGTGTGGTTCCGTGACTCAGCTCAATCTCTGGCCCTCCCACTCCTCCTATGTTGCTGCTGATGTTTCTCCCTACAATGCTGCCTGGGGTCGAGCCAGGATTCCTCCTCTTCACTCTCTGTGGTTGCTCCGATATGCTTCCCTCCTGAATTATCTCAGGCTGTTCCTCTCGGCTTTCTGATGGAACCTGAGGCATTGCCAGGGAGGAAGGCATTGTCAGGGAGGAAGGTCCTGGGGAGGAAGGCATTGCCAGTTCCTTCCCTTCATCTTCCAGGTCCTCTTCCTCTGTCAGCACAGGCTTGGGAGTTGGGGCCACAACACTATCCCCCACCACAGGGCCCTTCCCCTGGGTCTGACGGTCAGGATGCGGTCGTGAGGGGAATTGTTCATGGAATATCTGCGTAAGGTTCAGGGCATGGATCGTGGAAGCGTCCACCCAGGATAAGTCCTTCGGCCCATCCCCCATCCTCTCGATCAAATACTGAAACTGCCCTTTCAGCCAATGGGAGTCCCTAATGCTGGCCACCTCACCTTCTACTGCACCATCCTCACCGGGCGCGGGTGGTGCAGCAGGATCTGTTGGACATTGGAGATAACACGAAGCAGCTTCAGGGACCAAAAGGGAACAGTGGAAGACTGGGTGAATCCATATGGAGCGCGGTAGGGTTAGTCGATAGGCCACAGGGTTGATGACTGCCTCGATTGGGAATGGGCTGATGAACTGGTGGTCCAGCTTCTTTATCGGGCAGTTGGCTGGAAGGTGTTTTGTAGATAACCACACTTGGTCTCCTACCACCAGTGGTGGCATTGCCCGTCAAGAGCGGTCAGCGAACTGCTTGTAGTCTTCCTTGGCCTGTATCAGCTGCTGCTGCACCAACTGCTGAACTGATTGTAATTCAGAAAGGAAGTCCTGGGTCTCGGGAACAGGGGAACCCAATGGTGTCAGAGGGAAGAACTGCGGATGGTACCCCACGTTAGCATAGAACGGAGTTATCTGGGTGGAGGTGTGCTGGGAGTTGTTGAATGTGAACTCCGCCAGAGAGAGATAATCAGCCCAGTTGTTCTGCCATTGGTGCAAGTACTGTCCCAGGATGCCAATTACCTTCTCTGTCCCCCCATCAGTCTCTGGATGGTGTGATGATGACAAGCACACCTGCACTTGTAACGCAGTCATCAGGCTCTTCCAGAATTGGGCCGCAAACTGTATGCCGCAGTCTGAAACTACCCTGTCTGGCAGGCCATGGAGATGGAAAACATGCTGTAAGAACAGACAGGCAGTCGTACGGGCCATTGGCAGTGCATGACATGGAATGAAGTGGGCCATTTTGGTCAACATGTTGACCCCCACCAGCACGGTCATAAATCCAGAGGATGGCGGCAAGTGAGTCAAGAAGGCCATGGAAATCGCTCCCCATGGTCTTTCTGGAGTCAGCAGAGTTTGGAGGAGGCCGGGAGGTGCACCCATCATGGCTTTTGCTTGCTAGAATGGCACACAGGACGTCACATATGCGTGGACATCGTGCCATACTTGTGGCCACCAAAAGGTCCGCATCACGAGGTGGAGGGTCTTAAAATAACCAAAACGGCCAGCTGCAGGGTTGTCATGGCACTGAGTCATAATAAGGGCTCGAAGCGGCCCTGTGGGCATGTACAACTGAGTTAGCCCTCCTCCAAAGTCCATGGGGATTCGGGGACAACCTCCACTTTCCTCTGCTGCGACCAAGCATTTAGGCACTGCGCCTTTTGCACCTGAGTCCGTAAGTCCACCGGTTCCTGGACTGCGGCCAAGGATTCTGCTGGCAGCACTGTCTGTGGAGGAAGTGGGTCCTTGTGGCAAAGGTACTGGGTTTGCAGGACAGGGCATCCGCCCTCCGATTGTGACCACTGGGGATGTAGGTCACATGAAAGTTGAACCGAGCAAAAAACAACGACCACCGGATCTGCCGCTGGTTCAACTTCCTTGCCGTTGTCAATTGTTCTAAATTCCAATGGTCCATCCAGACCTCCACCTTGTGTCGGGCCCCCTCGAGATGATGCTGCCAAGTCTCAAATGCAGCCTTGATTGCCAGTAACTCTTTTTCCCAAATGGTGTAGTTGCGCTCGGAAGGATTGAGTTTCCACAAATAATAAGCGCAGGGAAAAATTGTGCCGCCATCCACTGGGGTCTGCAACAGCACTGCCCCAATAGCCACGTTGGACGCGTCTGTCTCCACCACAAAAGGACGATGCGGATCGGGGTGTCTCAGGACGGATTCCATGACAAAGGCTTTCTTGAGGGCCTCAAAAGCCTGTTGCTGCAGGGGACCCCACTGGAACAGGAACTTCTTTCAAAGGAGCTGGGTTATCAGAACTGTCAGCGTGGCGAAGCCTGGGATGGAAGTCCGGTAATAGTTCGCGAACCCCAGTAGGCATTGGACATCCTTCACGCGATGAAGGGGTTCCCAACTACACAAGGCCTCCACCTTATGCGGGTCCATGGAGATGCCTTCGGGAGATATGATGTGCCCAACAAACTCTATGGAAGTCTGGAAGAAGAAACATTTCTCCATCTTCGCATACAGTTGGTGCTCCCGAAGGCATTGCAAAACCAGACGAACGTGTTGAAGGTGGCTTTCCCTGGACCAGGAGTAGATCAGAATGATGTCCAGGTAGACCACCATGAACCGAACTAACATGTCCCGAAACACGTCATTCATTAGGTGCTGGAAGACTACAGGGGCATTGGTCAACCTGAACGGCATCACAGTGTAGTCAAAATGGCCATATCGGGTGCCAAATGCCATCTTCCATTTGTCCCCCTCTCATATCTGCACCATGTTGTAGGCCCTTCGGAGGTCGAGCTTGGTGAAGATAGTGGCCTCCCCCAACCTCTCCATCAACTCCAGAATGAGCAGCAGGGGGTAGCGATTCTGCACTGTGATGGTGTTTAGCTGGCGGTAATCGCAGCACAAGCGTAAGTCCCCTGTCTTCTTCTTGACGAAGAGGACTGGGGCTGAGAGAGGGGACAACGAAGGCTGGATGAACCCTCAGGCCAGGTTTTTGTCCAAAAAGTCCCATAGGGCTTGGGCTCGGACATGGAGTACAAACATCCCACTGGCAGTGACGCATTGGGCAGAAGGTCCATGGGGCAATCATAGGGCCGATGCGGGGGTAAACGGTCCACCTCCTTCTCGCTGAATATGTCCTCAAAGTCTGTCAGTTCAGGAGGTAGGGAGATGGCAGGGATGGAGACTTCCTGGCTGGCACAGGTGTGGCGGATATGGTCGATGCACTGCAGACTCAGAAAAGAGATGGCGTTCCATGACCATGCCACCTGAGGATCATGAGTCCGAAGCCAAGCCATACTGAGGACCAATGGGAAATGGAGGTCCACAGTGACATAAAAGCGGATCGCCTCCTCATGTGCCCCAATGGCTAGGCGCAAAGGCTGGGTGGTGAACTTAATGGGTCCTGCAATAAGTTCCTGCCCATCAATAGTCTCTACCCTCATCAGAAGGTCCACCGGATCCAGCGGACATCAAAATGGGCCGCAAAGGCCTGGTCCATAAAGTTAGTCGATGCCCCTGAGTCCACCAGCGCATGCACCTGAATCCCCTCTGACTGGTTAGCCAAGAAAACCCGAGTGTCCAAAATCAAATGCCGAGGGGGCCCAGAATCAACATACGTGAATTCAGGCAGGTGTTTGGTACGTGCCCGGCATAGGGTTTCGCCTAGGTCGGGTCTGCCCCGTTTCCCGGCTGGTTACACCAAGATTCAGGCATAGGCTTGAGTACCTCACTTCACTTTCAGGGACAGGAAGTGGCGAAATGTTCAGGCTCCCCACAGTACAGGCACAAACCCCCTTGGCGTCTCTGCATTCGCTCCTGGACCATCAGGCGAGGTCGGGCCGCTCCCAGCTCCATTGGCTCCTCAGCTGTTGTCACGAAATGCAGGTGACCCAGGGCACTGTCGGTGCAGGGCGCGGAGGTGCAGACACAGATGGCGACTCCTGGACAGTGCGACGGGTCTTTCGCCATTGGAGATGTGTGTTGATGCACACCACCAGAGCATCGAGGGTTGGAGGCGCCTCCACCCGAACCAGTTCGTCCTGCAGCTCATCTGACAGGCCATCCTGAAAGGCGTCCATCAACGCCGCGTCATTCCAGGTGGAGTTCATGCACAAAATCTGAAATTCAGAAATAAAACCCTGCAGGGGGCGCTTCCCTTGGCAAAGGTCCTTAATGTTCCTGGCTGCCGTCTGCGTTTGGATGGGGTCCTCATACATGAGGCGCATGTGTTGCCAAAAGCCCTAGTAGTCAGTTAGTAATGGGCTATTCTGGAGCAACAAGGGCATGGCCCATCAGATAGCAGAGCCAGAAAGAAGGCTTATAACAAACCCCACCCAAGCCCAGTCGTCTGGGAAATCCTCTGGCCTCATAGCCATTAAATAACTGGCACTGTCCCATGAAAGCCGAGAACATCTCAGGCTGCCCAGAAAACTTACCTGGCACAGCCACCGGGCATTTCTGATGGGGAGGGGGAGGAGGAGCTGCAGGAGCATTCAGCAAAGCAAGTTGGGCTGTTAATTGAGCCACTTGCTGTTGTAGAGTTTGATTATCAGCTTGCAGCTGTTGTTGGAATTGCTGCTGCTGCGTCTGCTGCTGCTGGTGGTCCATCTTAGTTGGAAGATGGTTAGATTCAGGGTATGTGACAAAATGTTCTGTCTCCCCTTCCCTTCTCCCAAAAGGTAAGGGAATCCTCACACACACAGAGAGACAGGCACACTGGCTTGAATTTCAAAAGGTAAACTTTCTATAGCTGATAAGATTCTTGGCAGTCAAATATGTTATGCTTGCCAAGTCAGAGCTTGTAAATTACAGTCTTACTTACATGGAGAGAATTGGATTTTTATTCCAAATTAGTTCATGAAACAAGCGTTATTCTAGATTCAGTCCAAAATAGTCACCAGAAAACACGAAGAGATTCTCAGTTTGTTTAAACCAGTGGTTCTTAACCTTTTTGAAAGAATCGCCCCCTTGAGCCATTGAGGAAGTTGTCATCACTCCCCTCCCCCAACATAACCACCTCCCGCCACCTCTTAGCATCCCCAAGAGGGCCAGCAGAGGGGCGCTAAGAGGCGGCAGGGGGGCATTCAAGACGCCAGCCCTGCAGGTTCACCCACTGACTGTAGTAAAGCTTCAGAGCCGGCGCCTCCAATGTGGAAGCGGTGGCACATTATATGCCACCGCAGCTGCATTCGACGCGCCGCCCCCTTGCCACCTCTTAGCATCCCCAAGGCCAAGGGGGCCAGCAGAGGGGTGCTAAGAGGTGGCAGGGGGGTGTTCAAGGCGCTGGCCAGCCCTGCAGTTTCACCCATTTTGGCGCTGGCTCCAGAGTGGTGCTACAGTCAATGGGTGAGCCTGCAGGGACGGCGCCTTGAACACCCCCCCGCCACCTCTTAGCATCCCCAAGCAGAGGGGCGATAAGAGGGCGCAGGGGGGCAGTGCATCAAACGCAGCCGTGGCAGCACATAACGTGCCACTGCTTCCGCATTGGAGCGCCAGCCGAGCAGTGCTAGTCAATGGGTGAACCTGTAGGGCCGGCCGGCACCTCGAACGCCCCCCTGTTGCCTCTTAGCACCCCTCTACCGGACCCCTTGGGGACGCTAAGAGGCGGCAGGGGGGCGTTCAAGGCGCCTGCCCTGCAGGCTCACCCCATTGACTGTTGTACCACACCTGAACCAATGCCTCGAATGCGGCAGCATGTTGGGAAAAGCCGCGGCCACCGCTTTCCCAAAGTGTTGCCGCTCTTGCATTCTTTCTGTCTGTCCATCCATCTGTCCATCCATCCATCCATCCAAAAGGTCTGTCTGTTTGCCTGCCTGCCTTCCTGCCTATCTAACTTACCTACCTATCTACCAATAAAGATCTCTCTCTCTCTCTCTCTCCCCAATATATCTCGCTCCATCGCCCCCATATCGCCCCCCTTCCGTTCCTTCACCCCCACGTCACCCCTTTTCGTTACATCGCCCTCCTGAAAAACAAAATCGCCCCTTGGGGGGGTGATATCGCCCAGGTTAAGAACCACTGGTTTAAACTTTGTCACGTACAAAGTTTAAAGAGTAATCACACCCGCTTTTATCCCTTGTGAGGTGTGGCTCAGTGACTCAGCTCAATCTCTGGCCCTCCCATGCCTCCTACGTTGCTGCTGATGTTTCTCCCTACAACGCTGCCTGGGATCAAGCCAGGATTCCTCCTCTTCACTCCCTATCTGTGGTTGTTCCAATATGCTTCCCTCCTGACTTATCTCAGGCTGTTCCTCTCAGCTTTCCAATGGAACCTGAGGCATTGCCAGGGAGGAAGGCATTGTCAGGGAGGAAGGTCCTGGGGAGGAAGGCATTGCCAGTTCCTCCCCTTCATCTTCCAGGTCCTCTTCCTCTGTCAGCACAGGCTCGGGAGTCGGGGCCACAACATACATACATACATACATACATACACACACACACACACACACACACACACACACATATCCATACACATGCACACATCATTTTTAATATTAAATTTATATTTAATATAAAAAATTTAAAATTTTATATTAAATATATTATCATTTTTTAAAAAATCATATTTGTGCTCCTCGGGATGTAAAAGTATGAGTTTGGTGGTCCCTGAGGTTTCAAAGGTTGGCGACCCCTGGTTTAGATAATCATATAATTATCATAGTTGAGTCAAAGTGCTATTTCAGGACATTGCGAAGGGCTGAATTGCAAGGAGTTGAAATCCATCCATCTTTTTATGTAATGAATAGGGCTAAAATGTCCCCTGATTTTTTTAAAAATCTGTGATGACCCAGGGCATGGCACAAAGGCAATACAGTCACATAAGTAAGAAAAGTCCCTTTAATATCTCCAACTTTGCCCTCAATGTCCAGTTACCTTCAGCTGGAAAAAAACTCTCCCAAAACAGTCTTTAAGTGGAGGAAATTCAGTCCGAAAACAAAGTACATATAAACTGTAAATAAAAATCTATACAAACCACACTGCAGCAATTAACTAGACAGGGCAGAATCAGGATTTGCAGACTTCAAAGGCCAACAAAACACACACAATTGGGAAGATGCCAGGAACCCAGATAAGTCTCGACAATAAAAGATTACTCACAATTTGCTTCCAACAAGTTGCTGTGCACAATCTCCCTTGTTAAACACTGTGTTCCCAGCTGCAGCTAGTGACAGGAATCAGGGCCCTTTCCTCCCCCGTAAGCCATGCAACTCATGTTGCTCCCTTCTCTGTTCCTCCCTATGTGCCCTAGAATGAAGAGGGGGTGGCCTCTGAATTCCCTCTGCCTTGCTCTACATCTCCCCTGCTTTGCTCAGCTGGACTTTGGCCTTCACCAGTTTCTTCCACAGCCACCAGAGCCACACTCTCACTCCCTGTCAGCTGCTCGGCCTCCCCCTCAGAATCAGATTCTGACGGGGGCATGACAAAATCTGGGAAATGCATGTAGGAGTTATTCATATATTCTTTTACTTATTAAGTACTTAATAAATGCTTAAGGTAAAGGTTCCCCTTGCACATACGTGCTAGTTGTTTCTGGCTCTAGGGGGTGGTGCTCATCTCCATTGTAAAGCTGAAGAGCCAGCACTGTCCAAAGACATCTCCGTGGTCATGTGGCTGGCATGACTAAATGCTGAAGGCACACAGAATGCTGTTACCTTCCCACCAAAGTGATCCCTATTTTTCTACTTGCATTTTTACATGCTTTCAAACTGCTAGGTTGGCAGAAGCTGGGACAAGTAATGGGAGTTCACTCCGTTACATGGTGCTAGGGATTCGAACCGCTGAACTGCCAACCTTTCTGATCAACAAGCTCAATATCTTAGCCACTGCATCCCTTTAAATAAATAAATGCTTATTTACTATTTATTAGTACTTATTTAATACTTATTAAGAACCATGGTGGTGCAGTTGTTAGAATGCAGTATTGCAGGCTAACTGCTGACTGCCAGCAGTTCAATTCCTGACTGATTCATCCTAACTTGATCCATTTCAATTTACCCACCTTACTAAGGATAGCTATATCATTTTGTGTTTCTATATCCTTAATTCTTTGGGCAGCTTTAAAAAAAATCATTTTCCTGTTACACAAGAGACAGGAAGACCACAGCTTCTTACAAAATTTGTTAGTTGGGTGATCCAGGAGATTTGTTATTGTGATTATATTTGCTCTAGTAGATATAACTTGGGGAGTCTATCAGTCTCCATTTCATTTGACTTTGTACCAGTAGTTATATGCTCTAATTTTGGATAGTGCATGAATTGTATGAATTCCCAATTCAGCTCTAACTGCTGCAGCAGATGTTCTTTAGATCTACATCCAAAATACATATCTGGGACTGTGTTTGTTCCAGTACTGTAATTGAGTATAGACCCCAAACCTCTGCTCCATACAAGAGCATAGGAGTAACCTTAGGTTTATATACTTTAATTAGTGGGGTTGGGGACCCTGGCTAACTATGATTCTTTAATTTAAGAAACTTTTGCTGTATGTGTTGGTGATGGCAAGTCCAACTTTTTAGAAAAAGTCACGCCTAAATAATCAAAGGTGTTAACCTGTTCAGTTGATTCACTGTCTAATTGCCATCTATGTCTCTGATGATATTTTCCAAACACCATGGTTTTTTATTTAGATTTACTAATGGTTAGGGAGTTATCATAGCAATAGGAGCTGAATCTCCTTAATAGCCTACATAATCCTACTTGTGAATATGCTAATAAAATCATATCATCAGCATAGAGCAAGCTGTTACAGTATGCATTTAGGATCATCGGCATATGTACCATGGGATCTTTCATTAACCCTGGCAAGTCATTGATATATAAACTAAATAATAATGGGGCCAGGATACACCCTTGCCTTAACCATTATTTGTGTGAATCCTGCTAGTCAGAGCCCCATTAACGCCATACCCCACCCTCAAACAGGTATTTGTGTAAAGGGCTTTAATCAAAGACAGCAGTCTATGTTCTATTTTAAGAGATGTCAGTTTACTCCAAATTACTTTTCTGTTTACCATACCAAATGCTGCTGTGAGGTCTATAAAAGCAGCAAACAGGGGTCTCCTCTTATAGACATATTTGGCAATTACTGGTAGATGGTTCAAGACAAAGCAGTTATCAATAGTACATCAGCTTTATCTAAAACCTGCTTGTTCTTCTGCAAGGATATGGTTTTCTTCTACCCAAATTTCAACTCTATTTAAAAGGAACCTAGCATATATTTTTGCTACAATGTCAGACTGATGGGTCTATAATTACTAGGATCCCTTTTATTTCCTTTTTTATATATGCGGACAACTATTGTCATCTTCCACCCATCTGATATATGGCAGGTGTTATTTATATGTGTAAAAAGATTTGCCAATACTGGATCCCACCAATCGGAAAATTTCTTAAATAATTCTTCTGGCCAAAAGTCCCAACCTGGGGCTTTATTGCTCTTCAAGCTTTTAATGATGGATTATATCTCCTTTTCCAAGACTGGTGGCCAAGAGGGAGGAGTTCTAGGGTTTACTAAATCACTGCTTAAAGACAGTTTCTCTACAGGTTCTATGGAAGCAAACAAACACTGATAATAATTCTCCCAGTCTTGAGCAGAGATTGGTATATCAATTGCAAATCTCCATTCTTTAGGACACCTGCTACAGAGTGCCAAAATATTAGTGAGTTACAACTTTTGGCAGCCAGCTCGAGGTCTGACCAGATTGAAAGGGCAAAACTTTTTTTAAAAAAAATTATAATTTTTTTAAATATTTAATATTAAGAAGAGATTCTTGTATGCAACATCTCAGCTTGTATATGAGTAGTAGGATTCCTCTGGGCTAGCCTCATGGCTGCCTTCAGTTTCAATTTCAGCAATCAACATTTAGTTCTTTTCTCCTGCTCTTGAAACAAGAACATTCAACTGCAGGTATCCATTCTCATTGACTAGCTGCTCTTTTCAGTGGAAAATTACTACATGCTATAGTCCCTGAAATATAGATTGTTATATCCTGTGTCTCCAAAATTAAGTTTTACTTTAAGAACTGTCTGGCTTGCTTCTAGACAACAACAATCCCTCTGTTGTTTTTGAAGATGTGTGTATCTCTTTCTCTCACATACAGCAGCAGCAATAACAAGTAAGTTGGAATATAGAAAGAGAGTCCAGAGTATATAATATGGTTAACGTTAATTTGAGCTCTATTATTTGTAGCAGATTGCTTTGAGTTTACTTAGAGGGTATGTATTTGTGCGTGGTTTTCTGAACTGGGAGATACCCTTGAACTTTGTGCAGAATCATTTATTTCTGTGTTCCCACAAATGGCTGAGGTCAAGACAAAAGGGCATCTGTCAAGTCTGAATCTGACCAGAAACAGTTAAATTTGATTTAATTAAAAGGCATTTAATAAACATTTGCTACAATTCTTCATCTGCATTTATTTTTTTCTTTCCTGCAACATTTCAAAATAAAATAAAATAAAAGCCAAATAAAATGGTTTTTGCAACTAATGGAGTTGACTTTAAGAATGCTTCACTACCATCTAAAAGCATGTCTTAAAATAGGATTGTTTCCATGCTTTAAAATAGCCATGGGTATATTAAAGCTGTAGGCTAGAATAAGAATGAAAAAGAACAATGAGAAAAAGGTGACAAAAATGCCAAAACATTTAAGAAGGTTCTATTAAGTATTCTGATTTTGGATTCCACTGGTGAAAATTTCTCTTGCCTTCATCTTATTGTTCTCCATCGATGGAAGAAATAACAACAACAAGCAGAAGCTTACAAGAGGCAAGAGACAAGAGGCAGGGAAAAATGCTATATAAATGGCAACTCATCCAAATTGGATATTCTAGGAGTGAAAATTACTAGAAATATTGAAAGAAGGTAAAGATCAATACCAGCGCTCCACTTGCTGAGATAGCTATAGATCATAATAAATGGCAATCACTTTAGTCTAACCTTATTTGGGAAGATAAATGTTCTTAACATAAATTTAACTTGACAATACATTAATTTTATTTGTGGCCAACAACACAGATCCCAGATTGTCTTGTCACAAGTATAGACTGAATGTTGATTGCTCCAATAGCATTGTCCAGTCCTTAATTTTATTTATTTATTTATTTATTTGGTCTTGTATGCCGCCCTATCTCCCTAGGGACTCAGGGTGGCTCACATCATAAAAACACACAATACAAAAGTTAAGATCAATTAAAAAAATTAGTAAACCCAATTCAACCAAACAAATCATCTAAAACCCAAAGACATAACATTTAAAAGCTATGACCCCCCCCCCACCCTCAGTCCAGGCCAGCTTGTTCGAATAACCATGTGTTTAGGCCGCGGCGGAAGGAGTGGAGGTTGGGGCCAATCGTAGCTCCAGGAGCAGCTGATTCCATAGAGTGGGTGCTCCCACCGAGAAGGCCCTACCCCTAGGGACTGCCGGCTGACATTGTCTGGCCGACGGTACCCCAAGGAAGCCCTGTCTGTGGATGCGCACCTGGCGATGGGCATTCGATGCTGGCAAGAGATGTTCCCGCAAGTACCCCGGCCCTAAGCCATATAGGGCTTTATAGGTAAGTACCAGCACCTTGAATCTCACCCAGAGGGCAACTGGCAACCAATGCAACTCACGCAGGAGGGGTGTAATATGGGAGTATCGAGATACCCCCATCACAACCCGCGCAGCTGCATTCTGCACCTGTTGAAGCCTCCGTGTGGTCTGCAAGGGCAGCCCCATATAGAGAGCATTGCAGTAGTCGACTCAGGATGTAACATGCGCATGAGTGACTGTGTGTAACACATCTTGGTCCAGGTAGGGGCGCAACTGGTGCACCAGGCAAACCTGGGCGAAGGCCCCCCTGGTCATGGCTCTCACCTGCTCCTCCAAACTGAGCTGTGTATCCAGGAGGACACCCAAGTTGTGCACCCTTTCCACGGGGGGCAACACCTCTCCCCCCATGCCTAATGATGGAACATACTGGATCATCCGAGATGCTGGTACGCCCAGCCACTCGGTCTTGGCTGGGTTGAGCTGGAGCCTGTTCCTCCCCATCCAGATCTGCACTGCTTCCAGGCAACAAGACATCACGGTGCGGGCATCATTGAGTTGGTTTGGGGTGGAGATGAAAAGCTGGGTATCATTAGCATACTGATGATACCTCACCCAAAACCGCGGATGATCTCACCCAGCGGCTTCATGTAGATGTTGAACAGGAGGGGAGAGAGGACCAACCCCTGAGGCACCCCGCAAGTGAGGGGCTGTGGAGCTGACCTCTGCCCCCTGCCAACACCAATTGCGAGCGCTCTGAGAGGTAGAAGGAGAACCACCGCAAAACAGTGCGTCCCACCCCCAACCCCCCGAGGCGTCGCAACAAGATACCATGGTCGATGGTATTGAGAGCCGCTGAGAGGTCTAATAGGACTAAGACAGAGGAATAACCCCTGTCACAAGCCCTCCAGAGATCATCCATCAGCGCGACCAATGCCATCTCCATGCTGTACCTGGGCCTGAAACCTGATTGGTATGGATCTAGGTAGGCAGCTTCCTCCAGGAACCTCAGGAGATGACATGCCACCACGCTCTCAACAACCTTCGCCACAAAGCAAAGGTTGGAGACAGGACGAAAGTTGTTCAAAATGGCTGGGTCCAAGGCAGGCTTCTTAAGGAGGGCCTCACCACCACCTCTTTCAAGGTGGCCGGGAAGGACCCCTCACTCAACAAAGCGTTGACCACTGCCTGGAGCCAGCCTCCTGTAACCTCCCGGGCAGCATAAACCAGCCAGGAGGGACCTGGGTCCAGTAAACACATGGTGGACCTCAGTCTCCGCATGGCCGTGTCCACTTCAACCTGGTTGTTCTTCCCTGCACTTTTTCTAGAGTCTCAACATCTTTTTTATAGTGTGGTGACCAAAATTGGATGCAATATTCTAGCTGTGGTCTTACTAAGGCTTTATAGAGTGGTATTAGTACCTCATTTGATCTTGATTGTATCTCTCTGCTTATACAATTTAGGATTGCATTGGCTTTTTTGGCTGCCGCTGCACATTGTTGACTCATATTTAACTGGTTGCCAGCTTAGTATCATCTGCAAATTTGGTGAGTTCCCCTTCTATTCCCTCATCTAAGTCATTTATGAAGATATTGAAGAGTATTGGCCCTAAGATGGGTCTTTGTGGTACCCCATTGCTTACTTCCCTTTATGTAGACATAGACCTGTTAAGGACTATTTGTTGAGTATGGTTTGTCAGCCAGTTACGAATCCATCTGGTGGTGATGTTATCTATCCCACTTTTTTCTAGCTTACCAAAAAGTAAATGGTGGTCTACTTTGACTTTTGTTGCAAGTCTTTGTTCATTCTGAGCCTTTGCTTAGCTGACTTTGTCTTTGCAGATTCTTGCTATCTGCTGATATTCTGCCTTAGTTGTGTGTCCCTTTCTATTTTTTTGTACTTGTCCTTTTTGTCTTTCAATTGTCAGAGAGATCTTTGTGCAGCCATGCTGGTTTCGTATTGGATTTCTTGTTCTTTCTCAGTGGCATTGTAGTGGTCTGGGCTTTTATGATCATATTTTTCAGAGTTTCCCAAGAGTCTTGTGTTTTATCCAAGGAATCCTTCCCAAGTTCTCTCTGAGTTTATTAAAATCGGCTCTTTTAAAATCTCTGGTATCATTATGTTCTATTGCTTTTGTTTGCATTATGTTGAATTCTAGTTTGACATGGTCACTCTCGCCAAAGGTTCCTGCAGTTTCAACTCCCTCTATCACTTTTGCTCTATTTGTAAGAATTAAGTCCAGTATGGCTGTCTCTCTAGTTCCCTCCTCTATCTTTTGGACAACAAGTGGTCAGATAGGTTGGTTAGGAACCTATTTGATTTCTCCCTTGGTGTAGAATTAGTCTTCCAATTGATGTCAGGGTAATTGAAGTCCCCCATTACTATTGTAGTGTGTTTCCTACATATATTTGTTAGTTGGTTAGCAAAAAGTACATCTATTTTTTCTGCTTGATTGGGTGGCTTATGGCAGTGATGGCGAATCTTTTTGAGTGCCATATGTGCGTACACCCATGTGCATGCACACACACCCTGCACATGCACCCCACCCCAATGTATGCACTCTACCCCCACACATGTGCCCTGCCCTCCGTGCATGCGCTGCAGAGACCCGAAGACCAGCTGGCTGGTGGGAGGCATGCGTGCATATATGGCAGGGCTGAGCTGGGGCAACGGCGCACATTCCCACAGAGAGGGCTCTGCTGGGGCAACGGCGCACATTCCCACAGAGAGGGCCATAGGTTGCCACCACTGGCATATAGTATACACCTTTGGCCATGTCATTCTTTGTTCTTTTATATTGACCCATATGCATTCTAGGAGGTTTTTGTCTTTGGTTTCATGCATTTCTGTAGCAATATAGTGGTCCTTTCATACAGTGCAATTCTGCCTCCTCTTTATTAATTTTATTTATAACATTGTTTATTTAACAGAAATTAAAAACACACAGACAAACCAACACAAATATATATATACATATATACATTTTACAAACTATTTGAGCAATGGTTAAAATCTTCATCCTATACTTTAACGTGATCTAACTTCTTTGTTCTTTTAACGTTTTAGTTTCTCTATACCATTTACCATCAGTTACACGTCTTCTAACTCTTCCTTATCTTATCAAAATGTGATATGTTACATTTCCTTTATCTACTTATACCATATATTCCATATTTCATCATATTCACTATCTTGTTTATTTTTTAATATCTTAGTTAAGCTGTCCATTTCGGCACATTCATGAATTTTTTTGATTACCATGTCCTCTGAAGGGATAGATGTCGCTTTCCAATTTTGTGCATAGACTATCCTAGCCGCAGTTATAATATGCAAAATTAAGTAGTAGTATTTTTTTTCCATCTTTAAATTTATCATACCTAAAAGAAATATTTCAGGTTCTAATTTTAAATTTTGTTTTGTCATAGTTAGTATCCAATTCTTTATTTTCTTCCAATATTTCTGTGCACATGGGCAGGTCCACCACATGTGAAAATATGTTCCTTGGGGATAGTTACACTTCCAACAATTAGGTGGTAAATTAGAATACATCTTTGCCAATCTAGCCGGGGGTAGGTGCCAGTGGTAAGTCATTTTATATAAATTTTCTTTATAGGCTACAGATGAAGTCAATTTATAATTTGTTTGCCACACGTGTTCCCATTTATCTAAATCGATGTTATGGACCATGTTTTTAGCCCATATTATCATGGAGTCTGTAACCATCTCTCCTTTTAATTTATAATCCAAGAGGTATCTATATATTTTGCTAATTGCTTTCTTTTCTTCTCCTAACCATATTTTATCAAATTCTTGTAATGTCATATTAAAGCCAAATTGGTCTCTATCTTTTTGTAATGGGTTTGAATTTGTAGAAAGGGCCACCATGATATCTCTTTTCCTTGTAATTTTATTTGATTCCTATTCTTGAGCTCTTCTGTTTCATACAATAAATCTTTATATCTAAGTATATTGTCATAATCCATTACATTTGGGTGGGTAACTGCTTCTAGGGTAGATAGCCACATTGGAACCTTTAAATAATGATTCTTTTTGACTTTTTCCCAAACATTAGATAGTACATTTCTTACATGATGCCTTCTAAAATAAGAATGCTGTTTGAATTTTTCATCCCACATAAAGGCATGCCAGCCAAGTTGGAGATCAAAACCCTCTAATATTAGTAATCTTCTATTTTCTAATTTAGCCCAATCCCTAAGCCAATTTACCATGGCCGCCTCGTAATAAGTTTCAAAATCTGGAAGTCCAAATCCTCCTTTTTTCCTGGCATCCTGCAATAGTTTAAGTTTAACTCTAGCTTTTTTCTTCTGCCATACAAATTTAAAAATACACCTGTTTAAATCTACAAAGAATTTCTTCTCCAACTTGACTGGCACAGTTTGGAATAGGAATAACAGTTTCGGTAAGATATTCATTTTTATTGTCGAAATATGTCCCAATAGTGACAACTGTAATTTTGCCCAATTATCTAGGTCCTTAATTATTTGTAATACTAATTTATCATAGTTATCTTTCCTTATCGTTGAATACCTGGCTGTCAACCAAATCCCTAGGTATTTTACTTTGGTAACTATCTGGATACTCAATGTGTTAATTAATTCTTCCTTATGTTCCTTTGTGCAGTTTTTTGTCAAAATTTTTGTCCTATCTTTGTTAATTTTTAAGCCTGCAACCCTTCCATATTCCTCTATTTCTCCTAATAGTATGGAGCTAGTCTGTACTGGTTCTTCTATTATGAATACCATATCATCGGCAAAGGCCTGGAGTTTATAATCTTCTTTTTTAACTTTTAATCCTCTAATTTCTTGGTTTTGCCTGATTTGTGTTAGGAGAATTTTTTCTGCCAATATATACAGTAATGGTGCTAAGGGATATCCTTGCCTAACTCCTTTATTTATCATTACATCATCTGTGCTTTCTCCATTTATTAATATCTTTGCAGTTTGGGTCTTGTATATTGTGGTCGATCTGTACAATGAGGCATTGGAGAGTGCTAGGGTGCCCAAAACATGGCTGGAAGCATATATCACACTCATACACAAAGAACAATCAGACCCCCCCAAAAATAAAAATTACACACCAATATCACTATTAAATGTTGACTATAAAATAATGGCTTCAATTTTGGCAGAAAGACTAAAAAATTCTGCCTCCTCTTTTATGGGGTCAGGGGTTTTTTTTAAAATAAATTTTATTGAAAATTAGGTTTTAAAAACGTGGTGATCTTTTTGATATATATCTCAGTCTTTACATTGTTATATGAACAAAATATCATCAAACAGTATAAACATTCATATACATATATACAGCTACATATATATTTATATTATAATCTTGTTGCAATATTATCTCTTCTTAAATTTTATTTCACAGTTTTTAGACTTCCTTTCATATCTCTCCATTTATAATTTTTTCCCATATTGCATAGAATTCTGAAGTGTCTCGCTCCTTCAGTTCTAACGTCATATTATCTAACTCAGTGCACTGAAATTTTTTTTCTATTATTGCTTCATCATTCGGTATTTCTTTTAACTTCTATGTTTGAGCAATTGATAATCTTGCAGCTATAATAACATGAATGATTAGGTATATATCTGCTTTTTTGAAATTCTCATTCATTATTCCCAATAAAAACATTTCTGGTATATAATTTATTTTTAGGTCCAACATTTCTTCTAACCATTGCCATATTTAGTGCCAAAATTCTTGTATTTTCTTGCACTTTCATCACATATGATAATAGGTGCCCTGTTTTTTCAAACATTTCCAGCATATAGGGCTTGAGAGCTATACATTTTGGCTAACCTGGTAGGTGGGAGATGTCATCTGTAAAACATCTTAAACAGGTTTTCTTTGTAGGATGTGGCTAATGTAATCTTTTTATTCCGATCCCAAATTTGCTGCCATTGATCCAAATTTATGTTATGGCCGAAATTTCTAGCCCAAGTTAACATTGGTTCTTTCACCTGCTCCTCATACATCTTATATTCTAGTAAATAATTATACAATTTCTTAATTTGTTTCTTCTCTGATCCTAATAATATTTTATCTAATATTGTATCTTGACAATTTATTCCCCATTCTTTTTTATCCCTTTCATATCTGGATTGTACTTGGAGATATGCCCACCATTCCAACGCTTGGTTGGAATAGTGGGCATATGCTGGTTAAGTTCCAGTCTTTGTTTTAATCTTCCTTTATCAGTTAGGATATCTTTATATGTGATTGCCTTTTTCTGGTTGTAGAGATTCTGGTATGATATAGCTTCTAAGGGGGAAAGCCAGCTTGGAGTTTCCATATAGTTTTGCGATCTCATTTTATTCCAAATTGAGATTAGGGCTTGTCGGATTTTATGTCTCAAAAAATATTGATGTGTCATATGTCTACTCGGCCACAGACATGTATGCCAGCCCTGTTGTATATCGTGCCCTTCTAAAAATAAAAGTCTTTTATTTTCCAAGTTTATCCAATCCTTAATCCATGTTAAGGTGGCCGCTTGATAATACAGTTCCCAATCTGGTCTGATTTTTTTTTTGAAGAGTTTGTATCCTTCTATCAGTAAGTTTCAGTAAGCTTCTATCAGTAATAATTCCTTCTATCAGTGGTATTAATGTTAATTATTGCCCTGTTATGACACACAACTACCAGCATCAGCAGAACTGTTTGAGGTTTGATGTCTGATAATTCACTATGTCAATAATGGAATCAGGGTGGAGAATTGCTTTCTACTAAGTAAATTTTGAGCAAATGAGATTTCCCATAGAGGAACAATTCTCAAACATCAAATCTTTTTGTAAAGTTTCTTCTGCCATTGCTTTTAGTATATGTATTCCCCAATTTACAACAGTTCATTTAGTGACTGTTTGAAGCTACAATGGCATTGAAAAAAGGGACTTTTGATAATTTTTCACACTTACGATTGGTCATGTGACCGAAATTCAGAGACTTGGCAACTGACTTATATTTATGACAGTTGCAATGTCCCAGGATCATGTGCTCACCTTTTGCGACATTCTGAAAAGCAAAGTCAATGGGGAAACCAGGTTCACTTAACAACTGTATTACTAACTTAACTGCAGTGATTCACTTAACATCAGTGGCAGGAAAGGTTGTTAAATGGGGACAGAACTCACTTAACAAATGTCTCAGCAACAGAAATTTTGGGCTTAATTGTGGTCCTAAGTCAAGGAGTACCTATAAAGGTAATGCAAGGACATTTTGGTAGGAGAATCTGGATACTGCCCTAATGATGAGTAAAATTTATTTATTTATGTTAACTGGTTATGCCCATAAGATTTTAGAACAATAGATAAAGCAAACATTTTCAGACCTAAAACTAGTATGGAATTATGAGTTTGTTAGCTGCTTATCACCTATATATATATTTAAGTGATACATCTTGGAAGACAATCCCTGCATTACAACTTTGTATTTTTAGAAAAGCGGGTTGGATATCTGGGTTAATGCAACAAGCATGCCAAAGCCAAACAAACCATATTTGGTGTTTGTTTGTTTGTTTGTTTGTTTGTTTCTTCTATGTCATGGCCATCTGATTCCATAGTAATTCTTGGCAGCTTATATATAGAAAAATTAAAAACGACACCTCATATATGCAACAATGAATATATAATCCTTAGACATATACAAAGGAACACCAATTAATTAAATATAAATAAAATAATTATGAAAGTCAGCACTGTAGTTTGAAAATATGAAATTGAAAGTAAACAAATATCAGACATGTGTCCCTCCTTAACAAAACTAAACAATTTATGCAAAAGGGCCTTGGTGGTGCAGGCTGTTAATAGCCTAGCACTTAGCTCCAGCTGCCTGTAATTATTGCAGGCTCGAATCCCACCAGGCTCAAGGTTGACTCAGCCCTCCATCCTCTTGGGGTAAGTAAAGTGAGGACCCAAGATTGTTGGGGGCAATAAGCTGACTTTGTAAAAAATGCCACTTAGTAATAAGCAGGCATATACAATGGAATGAAGGCTGTTGCTGAGTGCATTGGGTTGTATCCCAAAAACTGTAAGCCGCCCTGAGTCTCCGGAGAAGGGCGGGATATAAATATGAATAAAAAAAAATATTTATAAAGACAATAGCCAATTTAAATCCTAATATGAATTTCATTATCAAAGAGCTTGCAATCTCCTAGAAGCTCTTCGTATTAAATGATGCAGTTAATCAGTTCAGTATTTATTAGCTGAGTCATTGCTTTACTGCAAGGAAGAAGCATGTCACTAATTTCAAATTATGTTAAATCACTACAGTGAAATCTGAGAAGAAAATCACACTTTCTGAGTGACATTTTATCCCATCACAGCTGCTATTTTTTATAGAGACGGCCCTGTATGACACATAGTGTGTCAATATAGCAACATTTATGCAACATGTTTGCTTGAATTATTTAATTTGTCATTTTCCATCAGGGTAGCATACAACACATCTAGCAGCTAATTTCTAACCGCTGAACCGATCTTAGGTGTGAGGAGACCAAGCAACTAGATTCTTTTCCAAACACTGCATTTTTCCTTTCCTTTCCTTTCCTTTCCTTTCCTTTCCTTTCCTTTCCTTTCCTTTCCTTTCCTTTCCTGTCCTTTCCTTTCCTCTTTCTCCTTTCCCCCTTTCCTCCCTCCCTCCCTCCCTCCCTCCCTCCCTCCTTTCTTTCTTTCTTTCTCAGATAAGTCTTCTCAGGTTTCATGGGTAAAACTATGTTGTTTTCTTGACAACGCTACCAATGTGGATTGCTGCCTTACCCAATATTGATGATAAATTATGCATTGATTGTAGTCTGCTGAAATTATATTTGTTTGATGTTTTTGTAATAGAACGTCAGCTGATTCAAATCTGTGATGGCCGTCTATTTAATCTTAAGCTATGACTTACTTAATCATAACTTACTTAATAAATCACAAATGTCTCCTTTTTGGAAAGAAGAGCTAGGAGCTGTTCAGCAGAGCATATAAATAAGTATGCAAAAATGACTGCAACAATTTGGCATGGGAACCTCTAAGTTGGGTCTGAAAAAGAGCTGTGTAGGTTGCAGGTGACAAAATCATTCAGAAATGTGACAGAAGAGCAAGGGTGGCATAGTGGTTAGAATGCAGGATTGCAGGCTAACTCTGTCCACTGTCTGGACTTCAATCTTGACCAGCTCAAGCTTGACTCAGCCGTTCATCCTTCCGAGGTTGGTAAAATGAGGATCCAGATTGTTGGGGGCAATATTTTGTCTCTGTAAACTGCTTAGAGTGCTGTAAAGCACTATTATTATTTATTATTATTTATTTAGACTTGTATGCCGCCCTACTCCCAAAGGACTCAGGGCGGCGAACATACAAAAGGATATACAATAAAATAACTAAAAACAAGTCCAAATTACCAAGAGTTAAAACAATAAAATTACAAATAAACAAACAAATTAAAACTACCCACCCCAGGGTCAATCCAGGCCGGCCTGCTGAAACAACCAGGTCTTCAAGTCTCGACGAAAGGAGCGGAGATCAGGGGCCAAACGCAGATCCGCAGGAAGCTGGTTCCACAGGGCGGGCACTCCCACAGAAAAGGCCCTAGCTCTGGGAGCCGCCAGCCGACAATGCCTGACCGACGGTACTCCCAGAAGGCCCCTCCTATGGGAGCGCACGGGGCGATTGGACTGCGATGCAGGCAGGAGGTGATCCCGCAAGTACCCTGCACCCAAGCCATTTAGGGCTTTATAAGTTGTTACTAACACCTTGAAGGAAACCCGGAAGGCAACCGGCAACCAATGCAGGTCGCGCAGGAGGGGTGTAACTATGAAGTGTATAAAGTCTAAGTGATATTGCTATTCATCCCATTCCGAGGATGATATCCCCCTTGCTATCAAGAAAAATAAGGTTTGGGGAAAGGAGAACATTATTTCAAAAATAAGGAATATCTTCTTATACAGGACATTCAATTCTTGGGTGATTAACACATATCCTTTTGGTTTACTCCTCTGGAGGCGATAGGTTTTTGGTTGTGGGCGATTTGGCTGTTAGAAATGCAGATAAATGTGCTTTTGCCAGCATATAGATTGCATGGTGGATTAGCTGCTTGGTGGGATTCCATGTGTCATCTAGATAAACTGGTAAGTGATATTGGTGGTCCATTTTGGTGCTAGTAAGTATAACTAGTTCAGGGATCTCCAAACTTGGCAAGTTTAAGACTTGTGAACCTCAACTCTCAGAATTCCTCAGCCAATTATGCTGGCTAGGGAATTCTGTGAGTTGAAGTCCACAGGTCTTAATTTGCCAGGTTTGGAGACCCCTGATTTAATAATATGGTAATATAGTCAGTCAGTATTGGAAGGCAACAAGAGAGCAGATTGAGATCTGGAATTGGCAAGAAAATATTGTGAAGCATATCGTACAAGCTAGACAGACAGAGGTCAGAATTCTCAATGTACAGATAATATGGTAGTACATGGAGAAAGATTTAGATTTATTATGCATTGAGGAATGTTTGGAACATGCTGAATCTTAAGTGAGACAAGTGACCTGTGATAGAACTAGGCTGCTGGCACATTTCCCCAAATCAAAGAGGTTTTTATACCGATCCCTGTGGGAAAACTGACAGGTGCTGACCAGCATCTGTTTTGAAAGGGTGTAGATTTTTCAGGAAATATTACAACCTGGATGGGTTTTAATCGGTGTTCATGCCAGTCTGGAGGCAGAAGGGAGTCAGAAAGGTGATATAAATAGTTCGTGCCAATCACATGGTCTATACAGGTTTCTATGTCAGTATAGGTATTCCTTGACTTAAAACAGTTCATTTAATGACTGTTTAAACTTTACAACAGAATGAAAAAAGTGACATGGTATTTTTCACACTTATGACCATTGCAGCATCCCCATGATCATGTGATCAAAATTCAGACGCTTAACAACTGACATATTTATAATGGTTGCAATGTCCTGGGTTCATGTGATTCCCTTTTGTAGCCTTCTGACAAGCAAAGTCAATGGAGAAACCTGGTTCAATTAACAACCATGTTTCTAACTAAACAACTGCAGTGATTTACTTAACGATGGCAAGGAAGGTCGTAAAATGGGGCATACCTCACTTAACAAATTTCTCACTTAGTAACAGAAATTTGGGGCTCAATTGTGAACATTAGTTGAGGACCTGTACTAGAAATATCTAACTTGCAGTATTAGCTAAAGTAATAACAAGCAAATTATGCAGTTATAGCTGTATGGTTGGCATAATACATGAACCAGACTTACGTTCAACAAATCTGAATGTGCAATATTTTGTTTATCCGCCATCATGGCTTCCCTACCTTGATTTCATTTTAATGTTTTTTATTCCAGTTCAAAGCAAAATTGTTTATGCACTTTTCAAACGTGCAGAATTCTGATCAGCAACTACTATAAAGAACTATTACATGAAAAGAATAGGGAAGGAGGGTGGCAACTTACAGCAATTAGTGTTTTTGAATCCTTGCTATATTGACCTGATTCTGGTAGCACGCTAAGCTCTTACATGAATGTTTAGGTTTATTATGTTCTGCAATTCCCATTATGATTAATAAACTATACTTTATAGCTTAATGCATTCTGTGAACCCAGCCAATTGTCATTTATTCAATAAGTTGCAGTCAAACAAAGAATGATGGTAGGAACCCAATTTTTGTTTGAATAGATCTCTGGATATCCATAAAATTGTCTCCATTTATATATGTCTAGTGTCAGAATGTCTTTAGAGTCAAATTCTTCTTTTCTCACTCTGCACTTTTCTTTTCTTTTCTTTTTACACCATACATCAGAAGCTCCATCATTACAGATTTGCCTATTGAGAATGCTAGCGGAAGAACTCTTTTGTGAACATAAAGAAAAGAAGACATTTATATATTCCAAGTATTTTTTTAAAATCCTAGCTGTTAAATAAATGCATGAAGGATTCCTCAAGTTTGTTATCCATTTAATATTTAATAAATGCAATATATCATTTTTATAAATATGCATAAGTAAGACACAGATTTAGAATACATATGGGATTACAATAGGATAACACATTTATCTCGTCAGGAGAGAGAAGACCACTAGTGTTTTCTAAAGATCATATTAATCCTCATTGGTGGAGATAAACTCTCTGCCCTGATGCAACTATTATAAATTGAGTTTATGCAAAATGGTTTTCTTAATTTCCCCAAAGTATGAATTTCACATGAAAATGCTGAAGGGAGTACAACAGGAAACATCAGTGAAATATTTAAATGTGGCAACAGAAACACAGTGACACAAAGTGTGCCATTTCTACACTCTGTAAAAAAAAGCTGTACTACTACATGATTTTCCTACAGATTCAAGGAGATTTTTATGATGGCTAAGATAATAGAAAGGAACTATGGAGATAGTTTTGGGCCAAACATTGTTTTTAAGCCCAAACTAGTTTATAGTGGCAGTAAAATGAGGGATACCCTGTGTAACCACTCAAGTGCTGTGAAGAAATGCTGAATATAAGTGTAAAATAATAATTAAAATTATTTAATGCCAATTTGTGGTATAATTAATGTTGGACTCTCCCTTTCCCTTATTGTCTGCTTGAGGATAAATTCAGATAGAAATGACAAATTTCTGCTCTACCAATTGGAGATGCCTATATTTTTTCAGGAATTGCTTACATCAAAACCAGATTAATTTTAATAATGACTAATGAAAAGAAGCTATCATCAAATAATTATTTATTAAATTGGGTTGTTTCAATAACCCCAGTGAAAACAACCTGAAATTTAATTGAACTTATTAGATAGTAATATTGTCTGGACTAAGAATAAGCAACTCCAAACAATCCTGACCAACATGGCCAACAATTTGAATTTGGAAATGAGTCCAAAAATTCTATAGGACACCACATTGCCTACTTTTGCATTATAGTGGCTGATATTGAAGACCTGGAAGAATTAATGATAAAATCTTGAATCTTTTGAATAGGGAAGAGCAAACTGAGTTCTAATTCAGTTATTTTCTCGTGTTTATATTCATTCTATCCCTCATTTCATCATGTTTCTACATTTGGTGCTGTGGCTTATTTTTTATATGCAATCAATATTGAACCTTCTCTGCATGTCTTTTGTACCTGTTTCTGTGATATTTATTTTCTTAATAGAATTTATATGGCCCTTCAGTCCAAGAGTCTGATCATGTAGATTCCTCTCTTCAGAAGATTAAACAATCCAGAACAACCTGACAGGTACAATTACAAAAAAGAAAAAGAAAAAAGTATCAGCATTTCAGGAACAGTAAACAATTCAAACTCAAAAATATAGTAAATGGGCCACTCATAACAATTCACTCAAAAGCTCTCTTAAAAAATTGGTTTTAAATGGCGCTCCTAAAATCCAACAAGATCAAGCTGATCCGATTTCAGAAGACATGGTATTCTAAAGAAAAGAGGCTGTGACTAAGAATATATAAATTGTCTTGGGCAAACATTATTCCAAAGATTATGCACTGCTTTCACTTTCTTTTAATATGTATACAGATAATTCTTGATTTACAATAGTTCAGTGATCATTGAAAGTTACAAAGGCAACGAAAAAAATAACTAATGATCGTTTTTCACAGTTATGACCTTTCCAGTATCTCCATGGTCATGTGTAAATACAGGTGTATATCTGCTTTTTTGAAATGTGATCAAAATTCAGATGATTTGACAACTAGTTCATATTTATGACCATTGCTGTGTCTCAAGATCATGTGATTACCTTTTGTGACCTGACAAGCAAAGTCAATGAGGAAGCCAGATTCACTTAGAACCAGGTTACTAATTTATCAATTGCAGTGATTCACTTAACAACTGAGGCAAGAAAGGTCATAAAATGGAGCAAAACTCACTTAACAATTGTCTCACTTAACAACAGAAATTTGGTCATAAGCCAAGAACTACCTGAATTCTCTCTAATGTGTATTATCATTTGGTATACTTCAGAATTCTTAATTTGGTTTTGTATTGTAAATTATATCTCAAGATTTGAAAAAGTTTGGATGTTAATGAATATAGATAGTCCCCGACTTACAGTTCATTTAGTGACCATTCAGATTTACAAAGGCATTGAAAAAAAGTGACATGACCATTTTTCACACTTATCCCCATGGTCATGTGATTTCTATTCAGATGCTTGACCACTCACTCACATTTATGATGGTTGCAGTGTCATGAGGTCATGGGAACTCCTTTTGCAACTTTCTGACAAGCAAATGGGGAAACCAGATTCACTTAACAACTGTGTTACTCAGTGGTGGGATTCAAAAAGTTTTACTACCAGTTCTATGGGCATGGCTTGGCTCAAAATTTTTGCTACCGGTTCTCCAGAACTGGTCAGAACCTGCTGAATACCACCTCTGGTGTTACTAATGTAATAACTGCAGTGATTCACTTAACAAATGTGGCAAAAAAGTTGTAAAATGGGGCAAAATTCATTTAACAAATTTCTCAGCAACATAAATGTTGGACTCAATTGTGGTCATAAGTCAAGGATTACCTATAATGATGTTTCAATTCTGATATGGATTCAGAAACTGCAGATTGGTTAAGTTTGTATTAAAATGTGAACCCAAAAATATCACTTGGCTTAATTTGTCATAATTAATGTCATTACATGGGCATTGTAATCCCATTGCTTATTATAGAAAGACAAGATAATATTCATGCAGAATAGATCAAAAGGTTTTCTTTTTTCTTCAGGCATTTCTATGCCTTCTGAAATATTTATAAAGATGGGTAAGCCAGCATACAGAGAAAACGTCATTATTTTCCTAGTTTTTCTTCTGCAAGGCAGGTCACTTTACTCAGAGATTTAAAAAAAAACCTTCCTAAACATTTTTGCTTTTCTATGTCTATCTATGAATAGCTAATTTTTAGCTAATTGTTCATCTTTATCAAATTCTTCAAAGGATGTAATTGGTCAAGGGAAGGTTTCCTGTTGGTTTTATCATACTACTTGCTTAAGTGTTTTTTTTAAATCCTTTTCTTCTTATTTAGAAACATTTTTGACCCAAAGAAGTGGTGAAAGAAGCAGTGCACCTTGGAATAACACATGAAATTTTAACTTTGACACAAATCTTATTTGTTTGCCTTTTGGTTTTAATATGATAGTTTTTGCCCCATAGCCTGGGTTGCACTGGGTGCACTGGGTTGTTTAAAAAATTTTACATCTGTAACTTTTTCTTGGGTTGGCTGTTTCGATGTTATGATAGCTTTCTTTGCTGTTTTATCTATCTTTTATGAAATTGTTATATTTCTTTAAAAAAACATACAGAAATGTATAAAATAAAAAAAATTGTGAGACTCGGTGTTCAAAAGTATATTACTAAGTTCCAAAGTACTGCAGAGGATAACAATGGTGGACTTCCATGTGTTGAAATTATATGGACAGAGGCAGGGGTGGGATTCAAATATTTTAACAGCCGGTTCTGTGGGCATGGCTTAATTTGAGGGCATGGCCAGGTGGCCATGTCACTGGCAAACCAAATACAAGTGGTCCTTGCTTAATGGCTGGTTGTTTAGCCAGCATTCTAATTTACGACTGACCTCCCGAGAGCTACTTGACCTGTTTTTTGAGTTTTGACAGCCATGTGCATGCACGCATGTGCGCGCACACACACACACACTCCCTTCTAACCCTGCTATTCTATGATTCTGTGAGGATCTCCTGCTGGAGCAGGGGGTTCAACTAGAAGATGACCTCCGAGATCCCTTCCAGGCCTTCCCTAGATTGTCTGCTGTTTCAAAGAGTCTTCTGAAGCCAGGGTTTGTGTCCTTTCTTCCTCTCTTTTTATTTCTCCCTCCCTCCCTCCCTCCCTCCATGTATCTATACATCCATCCATCCATATATCTCATTCACTTTCTCCTCCTCCTCCTCCTCCTTTTTCTTTCTTTTCTTCTATCCCTTCCTTCCATCCCCCCTCTTTCTTTGTCTATCCCTTTTCTTCCTTTCTCTTCTTTTCTTTCTTTCTCTCTCCCCTTTTCTTTTTTCCCTTTTCTCTTTCTTTTCTTTCTTGTCTCTTCCTTCTCTCTTTCTCTTTCCCTCTCTCTTTCTCTCTCTCTTCTCTCTCTCTCTCTTTCTCTCTCTTTTCCTCTCTCTTTTTCTCTTTCTCTATCTCTTTCTCTCTCTTTCTCTCTCTTTCTATCTCTTCCTTTCCTCCTTCCCTCTCACCTGAAACACACACACACACACACTTCCAATGAAGTACCTGACCGGGGTTCTTCCCAGCCAGTCTCCCAGAGTCCCAGGGACCAGGTGCAAATGGACGATCACACCCGGTCCTGCGTTGTCAAGGAAGGCCGGCAAGCAAGGCTTCCAGGTCCAACAAAGGGGCTGCGGGCGGACTTCCTCCCCTCCCTCTTTTGGGGAAAGGAAAGGGACTGAGCCATGTCCTCTCCAGCCTCGCCACCCTGCTGGCGGCTCTGGCCTAGGCAATGGTTTCCCGACTGCCTGCAAACTTACCTTCCTCCCACGGCTGGTGGCAGAGGGAAAGGTGAGCCAGCCAGAGCACAGCCATTGCCTCTCCGCTCCCCACCAGCCTGCATCTCGTCCCCTGCCCGGATTCTCTGCAGCTGCTGGGGCTTGTGGATGCCAGGGGTGTGTGGGAGGCAACCAGGAAGCACAAGTCTATGCTGCCCGCATCGCCCCCCTGCCAGCTGCTGCTCCCTTGCCGGGCCAAGCATTTTAGCCAAGTGCAGGCCACCACTGTGAGAATGGTGCAAGCTCCATGGGCTTCCAGCAAGGCTGATGGCAGGGAAGGAAGATCCGCTCTGGTGAGGCTTTACTTGCACCATTCTCACAGTGGCAGCCCACACTCAGCCAAAGCATGCAGGCCGGTGGGCAGCAGAGGGAAGGGGCAGCAGGCATAGCATTGCACTCCCTGGTTGCCCCCCCACCCCTAGCAGACAAGGTCCAGCAGCTGCAGAGAATCCAGGCAGGGGATGAGATGCAGACTGGTGGGGACCCAAGCATCGATGCGTCAACCCTGGCTCTTCTTCCTCTCTGCCACCAGCAAGTCAGGCAAGCTGGAGGCTGGGGATGGTGGGGGGGCAGCTAGCTAGGCTGCGAGTGCCACGTGGGATGGAGCTGCAGTGCTGGTGGCGAAGCAAGGCAGGAAGGGATGGTGTGGAGGGGGCAGATAGCTAAGCCATGAGTGCTGAGGGTGGCGGTGGCACAGCAGTGGCGGCACTGGCTGGCCTGGGAGTCGGGACTCAACCAAGGCTTGTGGCGGAGGTGGCAGCAAGGGTGAGGCCATTGTTGTGGTTCACTGGCAGGCTGTGCAGATGGCAGCAGAATCGGACAGTGGGGAAGAACAGGGACCAGTCTGGAGAGGACTGGGACGAGGGTCCTACGTCCGATGCAGAGATGGGGCCAAGACCATCTGGGAGTGGGGTGCTGACTCCCGAGCCTCTGGAGTCTGGCAGCAGTGAGGCCAAGGAACTAGGGGAGCCTGTTCCCAGTGTGCATGTGTGCAGAGCTGCTAGAAGGCAAGAGCAGCTGAGACAAAAGGGGCGACTCAGGAGTAAGGCTTGGAGGTGATTGCCCCTCACATAAAGGGAGGGTGAAGAAACCTTTGTAGGAAGCAAAGTCGTTCGTTCTGTTCAGATTAATCCTTGAAGTTCTGTGTGGGTTTTGTACTTTGGTTGGTTTTTATAGTTCATTTGGCACTCTAGTTATTGGCAACAATTCAAAGGAAAGAAAGGTGGGTGCTTATCTTGAAGGGACTGTTTGGGACTCATTACCAGCTGGGAATGAACATAATTCCCAGTGTTGAAATAAAACCAGAGTTGTTTTAACTAAGCATGTCCTTAATTATGGTCTTGGGAAGCTTTGGTCAGAACAGGCGGCAGCGGTGGCATGGCAATAGTGGCCTAAGCTGGCCTGGGACTGGAATCAGGAGTCGACTGAGGCTTGTGGTGGTGGTGGTAAGGGCGAGGGTGGCAGCGGTGGCATGATGGTGGTAGCCTAGGCTGGCCCAGGAGTCAGGACTCAGCGGCATGTAGGCGACTGGGGCTTGCAGAGTCTCACTCATCTAGGGAGATCACAGATGAGATTCAGATCAGGCAGGGCTGCAGCAGAAGACAGGCAGCAATGGCTTATGGCTGGCGGGAGGGCAAAGGCAGACTGCAGACAGTGGTGGCGCATGGCCAAGATAAGGAGGGGCAGAGCGGGCAGGGAGGAGCGGGGTCAGCCAGTGGTACGATTTGCCGGTTCTCTGAACTGCATAGAAATGTAACAACTGGTTCTATAGAACCAGTCCGAATCAGTAGAATTCCACACCTGGACAGAGGCATGGATTAATAGCAATAGCATTTAGATTTATATACTGCTTCATAGTGCTTTACACCCTTTCTAAGTGGTTTACAGAGTCAGCATATAGCCCCCAACAATCTGGGTCCTCATTTTACTGGCTTTGGAATGAGGGAAGGCTGAATCAATCAAGAGCCAGTCAGGATTGAACTCCTGGCAGTGGGAATGCAGAGTTAGCCTCCAATACTGCATTCTAACCACTACACCACCACAGCTCTATTAAAAGAAAGAAGAAGGGAAAAAAACCAGTGGGCAGGTTCTTAGAATTTTCCAACATAAAATCTTTCAAGTTTTGATCACCACACTTTAAAAAGATGTTGAGACTCTAGAAAAAGTGTAGAGAAGAGCAACCAGGATGATTGGGGGTCTGGAGACTAAAACATACGAAGAATGGTTACAGGAACTGGGCATGGCTAGTCCAGTGAAGAGAAGGACCAGGACCACATGATAGCAGTGTTCCAATATCTGAGGGGCTGCCACAGAGAGGAAGGGGTCAAGCTATTTTTCAAGGCACCTGAAGGCCAGACAAGGAATAATGGGTGGAAACTGAACAAGGAGAGATTCAACCTGGAAATAAGGAAAAAATTTCTGACAGAACAATCAACCAATGGAATAGCTTGCCTTCAGAAGTTGTGGGAGCTTCATCACTGGAGGCTTTCAAGAAGAAATTGGATTACTATTTGTCAGAAATGGTGTAGGGTCTCCTGCTTGGGTGGGGGTGGGGGTTGGACCCAAGATGACCTACAAGGTCCCTTCCAATTCTGTTAATCTAAATAAAGATAGGATTGAAGGTATAGAAATATGGTACAATAATCTGGATAGCACCAGGATGGAGAAATCTGGGAGATGGTGTGATCTGATGTCTACCACAGCTGCTTTTAGGCTTTTTAACATGATTCTGTGTCTTTGCATAACCTTCTCTATCTTAAAAATAGACAGAATTTGGAATGAATCTGGAATTCATCAGAACAGTATCAGGCACTTGGAAAAAACCTCCCCTTTCTCTAATTTTTTTCTCATCCTACTCTACTCTCATCCTACTCTGTTCATTCCAGATCACATATGAATATTCACATAAATCCACTTATCCTATTAAGTCACACAATAGTTAAGATTATTGTGATTATTGTGGAATCAACTACTCTTGGGACTCCGTCTGGCCCCTGACCTCCGCACCTTCTGTCATGACCTGAAAACTTGGTTATTCGAACAGGCCGGGCTGTGCTGACCTCCGGGGTGGATTTCTTAATTTTTTAAATTTTAATGTTTGAATGTTTATTGGGATTTTTGATGATACTGGGCTTGTGACTGTTTAATTTTCTTTTAATTAATTTATTGTTCACTGTCTGGTTTTAGTTGTGAGCCGCCCCAAGTCTTCGGAGATGGGGCGGCATACAAGTCCAAGTAATAAATAAATAAATAAATAAATAAATAAATAAATAAATAAATAAATAAATGTGGACTAGCCATTGTGTATATTATTTCCATCACATCTTCATTTCAAAAAGATTTAATAATGTGGAGAGATTTAGGGATTAGGATAAAAATAAAACTTGGTTGAAAAAAGTGAAGGTAGGATTATTTACATTTGAGAATATATCATGATTTGTGGATTTATATTACAAGTGAGCCAGGATATTATGGCTTGTTCAAACAACCAAAATTAAAAGGAGCCATTTATTGACATTTCTTGATGCCTGCTCATTATTCCCCCTTACCTTTCTTTCTTTCTTTGAAATATGTAGTGTTACAAAGGAAGATTTTCTGTTTCAGTATTCCGCTAGTAAATGAAAAATAATATATTAATGAATGCATGTATAATACTGATGGAATCTAAAAATATGGGTGGGTAGGAAGTAGAGTAGGAACTTGTTTTGAATGTGTGTTTTCAATAATTGTAATAAGTAGAAAAGATTAGGGGAGACGATGTGGTGACTCCCACATATAATAAGTACATCTAACTTTATTACTGGCTAGGTTAAGTTACTTTCACAGCAAAGCTGATTCACACTAGGCAGTGTAAGTTAGAGTGTAAAACTAAATTGGTTATTTTCCTGTGCTTTCAGATCTGCTTATATTCCCCTATGTATTTTCTTTCTATTGGCTGCTTACCCATCTGTAAAATGGATTTGATAATATCCACTTCTAAGGTTCTCTGCACAAAACACAAAATGAATATATAGTGAGGGATTTAGAAGCACAACATGCAATTCTTTCTTTCTTCATTCCAGGATGGTATAGTTACACATTCTGTATTCATTCATTTCCTAAAGGAACACTTGGTGTAACATCACGGTCTTTGCCTAAACGCACATTAAGAGGGATCATCCATTGGTGTTCTGATCAGCTGAAATCATTTCCTGTTGGCTATTTGGCCCGGGCTGTCTCTTTCAGATTTATTTCCACAACTTATTGCACATTCATAGGTGGGGGAGGATGTCCTTGTAGAAAATTGCCAGAGGCAATGGATTTTGTTTTCTTTTGGTGGCAGAACAATTTTCCACCTGTTGCCCAACTGTCTGATGAGAGGGATTAGGACAGATGTATTGCAAGCACCAATAGAAAGTAGGAGATTTGATGAAACCATTGCTTTTGATATCAACGATTAGGTTACACAGGTGCACATGAAACTCTTAGATCTGTAATGGTTGTTATTCATAATAATTTTACAGTAACTTCAGATTTGGCATCAGACTAAATCTGCCTCTGAATGCCTGTTGTTTAGAAGGAGGAGCAGGAGAAAGAAATTGCTTTCACAATCTATACCCAGGTAGAACCCTTGATCGCTAGCTAAGTTGTATCTTTTCCCAAATTATTAAATAAATTATTTACTGCAGAGAAAATGCAAAATGATGATGTGGAAATAGAGGTAAAACCAAGATGTAAGACAATGTTCTCAACCTTTGAGGTAGATCAGATCAGAAACAGGATGCTAGGAATGTTACTTTATTGTAGTAGGGCATGATAACAGAAGTCAAAGTTTCTTTCAGCCCTATCCTATACCAAACAGAATCAAGGTAGGGCTGTTTGAGTTTCTTTCTCATTTTTCCCAATTTTTCAGGACTAAGTTGCCATTTTACTTTCCTTCATGTTTCCTCCCTTCCAAAGTCATCTCGACATTCTTTTACAGATGGCCAAATTTATGTACGTAAATTACTTGCATAATTAGTAGAATAAATCATAGCTTTAAAAACTATTTTTGTAAGCTATAGTTTGTATTCAGTGTTATTTCCTTGCATGTATGAATGTGTGCCTTTAGCCTATTTGTCCTACACCACGGTTTCCTAACTGTCATTTTTTAAAAATATGCAACAATTGGTTGATCTTGCACAATGTATTAAGCAATAACCTATAAAATAATCCAGGCTCTGTGATGTGCAAATGCAGATTTCAGCAAACCCACAGTAAAAAAGTGCCATGCTATTGTGTTTGGGCGAATCGGTTCACAATATCATGGCACCTAACTTGCTACAAGATGGAAGCAGTCAATCAAATATGACCCATGGCTAACTTGAAAGTCTGAAATTCCTCTAGATGGAAAAAAATAGCTGGCAAATTTATAATTGTTTCACAATATGATTGAATGTTGTAGGCCTTTGTATTTCAAACCAACTAATTATAAATATTGATGATATTTCTTATCTGAAGATGCTCATAAATGGTTTATGTCTTTCCATAGAAATGTGGAAATGTGGAAAGTGAACCTTCTTCCTGGTTTTTAAATATTGTAGCTATTTCTTGGATAGAACTGGTTAGTGTGTTTGCATATGTGAGAGAGAACATTCATGCAAAAATACACACAATCTGTTGCAATTAATGTCTGCAAAATTGCAGAGTGAGAGATGGTATAAATATACTGTGTGATGTTGATCTCTAATGATAGTTGCATTTGATCTTTGAATGGCTTGCTAAGAATAATACCAAGCACAAATAGGTCCAAGGCAAAAGCTGAATTTCATTTCAAGTTCCTTAGATTTGATAGAAATATATGGAGATGTTTCCAGCCCATGCTCAAGTTTTTTCAAGTGCTGTAGGTAGTCAAGAGTTTACTTCAAGTAAATTAGGTACAACAGAAACATATGTACAATGCACAAATTGAATTGGAACCTCTTCAGGATTTGGAAAAGTGATAATTTCTGGGATCTTCACATATTTTGATAGGTAAAAAAAATCAATTTAGACTTAGAATAACTTTATTATCACTTTAAATGTACACTAATTAGCATACATCAAAATGAAAATTTGTTGCATACAGTTCTCAAAAAGTCACCACCTCCACACTACATAAACATGACAAATAAATAAGAAATTATTTTTTTAAAGAAGTTTTATTTTAGACAAACATACACAAACAAAACATAAAACATAAAACCATCTTCCAGCTACATACATACAGTATGTCGGTTGGTTACAAATCTTTTATGCATCCTGAGCATAATCCTCACTTACAGTTTGTATAAATTCTCATATTATCAATCTAGCATACATGTATACATTATTATCATTGTTAATCATTTATTTGACTATAACTATTATTCCATCATTTTATATGAGATATTCAAAATTTTAAATTAATTTATATTATAACATTCATTACATCATCCTAAATCCATCCAATAGTAGTACATCTTTATATTATATTCTGTATAATTCTATTATCCTTGTATTGTAAAATTTTCTAACATATTTCATTTCCATATTTTTTTGTCTAACCATTGATAAAATAAATCCCATATCTTATAGTATTGTTTATCTTCTTGTTCTCTAATTTCAAATGTCAATTTACTCATTTTGGCACATTCCATTATTTTCTTGATAACTTCCTCCTGCGCTGGTATTTTCTCATTTTTCCAATTTTTAGCAAATACAATTCTGCCACGGTTAATACATTTACAATCAAATATTTCAATTCTCTACTGTACATTTCCGGTAAAATCCCCAGTAAAAATATCTCTGGTTTAAAGTCTATATGTTTTTTTTAATCATTTTTTCCAACCATGTGTGGATTTTAGTCCAGTATCTTTTAGCTTCTGCACACGTCCACCACATAATGAACCCGGTATCTGATGACATTTCCAACATTTTTCAGATTTATTCTTAAACATTCTTGCTATTCTCGTCAGGGGTAGGTGCCACCTGTAAAACATCTAAAACATTTTCTTTATATGCTGTTGACATTGTCATTTTGTAATTTTGAGACAATTTTTGCCATTTCTCTAAATCAATCCCATGTCCAAAATTTCCCCCCCAAGCAATCGTTTCTTTAACTTGCTCTTCTTCTAGCTTAACCTCTAATAAATATCCGTATAGTTTTTTAATCTTCTTTTCATCAGTACCTGTCAAAATTTTATATAAGTCAATCAGTTTATCATAAAAGCCTTCTGTTTTAAGATCTAGAATGTATTTGCACATATGAAAACCAATTCATCCTTATATCTTGTTCTTCTAGTTCTTGCATAGATTTAAGTTCATCCTTTCCATTCAATATTTCACCATATCTAACTGTTTGTTCCTTTTTATATGTTATTGGATATGAAAATGCTTCAATAGTTGATAACCAGACTGGAATTTTTAAATAAAGTTGCCTTTTAATCTTCTCCCAGTTTAAAAACAAAGCCTCTCATTTACAATGTCTTCTGAAATACCGCTGTGTTTTAGTTCCTTTGTACCATAAGAAGGCGTGCCATCCAAACAACAAATCATGTCCTTCTAATTTCAATAATCTAGTATTTCTTAGCGTTATCCATTCCTTAACCCACATCAAGTTTGTCTCCTGATAGTATAACTCCCAGTTAGGCAGGCCAAATCCTCCTCTTGTTCTAGCATCTTGCAACAGTTTTAATTTTATTCTCGCTTTCTTTCCCTGGCAAATATACTTCAACACTATTTTATTTAAATCTTCAAAATAATCTTTCCCTAACCTAATTGGAATTGTCTGGAACAAGTATAAAATTCTAGGTAATATATTCATAGGGTTTTGTGCATGCCCGAGTATGGCGGTCCGTGAGTGAATGAGCTCCGGAGGAATGTGGATTTCTTGTCGGCCTGCTGGGGGACAGGGTTGGTGCAGCTTTCCCTCGACCCCTCGGGCTTGTTCTTAAGGAACTTGGCTGTCTGGGTGGTTGAGGATGGTCGCGTGCCGATCGGGGGTGTAGAGCTGCCAGGCTTCTATCTCGGCGCCTGATTGGTTTGTTCGCAGTGCAGCGCGGAAGATGGCGGTGGCGGCTTCCGCAATGGCACCGGAGAAGTCGGAGGTGGTGGCTACGAGCAGCAGAGGTGAGAGCTTCATTGCTGCCAGCTTTGTGAGGGTGGGAGCCTCATGAAGATTGATGGTTGCGGAGGGTAGGGATGATGGCAATGGAGTTGAGAAGGCAAATAACATCTCTGGAGATAGCACTGGAAATGGAGAGAAGGAAGATTGGGGCGGTGGCTCTGGTTGGCAGCAGCTTGGCCTGGTGACCGGTGATGACCTGACAGGGGCTGGAGGAATCTTCAGACATTGGAGGAGGAGCCCCTTGTGGAGGTCAAAGTCCCTGGCCTCAGGCCTGGATTTGCCGCTGCCTGGGAGTTGCTGTCGGGACAGGCTGAGAGCTTTGGGGGTTGGACTTTTGAACCACCCTAGAAGTCTCTTGGTCTCCTCCATTGGAGGTTGTGGGGGCAGCTGGACCTAGTTTGGCCCTTGCTGTTGGACCTTTCGGCTTCTGCATTTCCCCTGTTGTCTTTAACCGATAATTCCATCTATCCCACTGACATCTCTGGACTTCGTTATCCTGCACTTTATTATCCTGCACTTTAAAGACATCTTGATACCTGCTGCTGTTTTTATTTACATCTGTTCTCCCTTTTTTTGTTGTCACCGACCATCGTCCTTGGTTGAGGCTTTGGCCTGCTATTGTGAGAGGACAGCAGGCTGCCTCGTTGTTCCCAGCCCGGTGGTAACCATCATGGTGGGAGAGTGGTGGTTGGACCATGGTTTCATCTGCCCCCCCCCCGAAGGATGGTGAGAGAGCCTTTGGGGGACATGACGCAATAATTGTTGGTGCTGGTTTCAAGGACTGGAGGCGGTGATAATGACTATTGATTTTAACATACTGTTTTTAACATCAGTGCAATCATCTGCGGCCGTATTTTATTTCCCCTATCCTTTGTGATTTTAATGTTTATTATGATATTGGCGTATTCACCTACAGAGTTACAGGCCTACAGGACTGTTCCCTTATCCTTAGCATGGCCCGTGGGGGTATCAAGAGCTTACCTTTATGATGGATTTTTAGATCTCGAGAGGTGGCATCGCGTGACCAAGGGGGTTAATTTTAAATTAGGTAAAGGGAAACTTTTAAATTTTTTGATTCGTCATTTTAAAGGGTTAGGGAGGGGGGAGGGTTGTTTGTCTGGGCAGGTAGCTGATCAATTTTTGCCCAGATCGGAAGGAGCTCAGTTCAGCCCGGCTGGGGATTGTGCCGTGGGATGTGGGGGAGAGGGGGCCCACAGGGCTCCAGGGAATGAGGCGGGAATGCCAATCCCCAGGGTGATCAGACTAGGTAGGGGATGCAGAGGCGGGGGGCCATATCGTGTGAAGGGAGCGTGCTGCAGCTGTCTTCAAGCTGTGGTGTGCTCCGACCCCCATGCTGCTGCCCACTCCCCCAGGGGTACGGGACTCGGAGGCCCTGGGCTTAGGTTGGTGTATTTTAATGCCAGGTCCGTGGTTAATAAGGCACCCCTCCTTGGTGAGTTAATCAAGGAGGAGGCCACAGACCTGGCTTGCATCACTGAGACCTGGTTGGGGCCGGAGGGTGGAGTCCCTCTGGTTGATTTATGCCCCCCCAGGTTTTCAGATTTTACACCGCCCACGAGCTCAGGGGAGAGGTGGGGGTGGGGTTGCTGTTGTTATTCGGGAGACCTTGATTCCAAGGGAGGTCACCATTCCGCAGATAGGTGGGTGTGAAGCTCTCCTTGGGGCCTGGTGGTCAGTTGGGCCTGTTGCTTATATACCTATCCCCCAACTATGTGGCAACGGCCCTGCCTGGGCTGCTCGATGCCCTCTCGGGAGTGGCGGTGGAGTTCCCGAGTCTTTTGGTTTTGGGTGACTTCAACCTGCCCTCTCTGGGGGGGGTGTGTCGGGATTGGCCCAGGAGTTCATGGGCTCCATGGCGGCTATGGGCCTGACCCAAGTAATACAGGCCTCCACACATGAGGGGGGCAACACACATGACCTTGTTTTTGTCTCGGAACGATGGCATAGTGATCTGGGGGTGGGCACCGTGAATGTCCAATCCGTACCATGGTCAGACCACTATCTTCTGCAGCTGGTCTTCCAACAAGCGGCCCCACACTGTTGGGATGAGGAGCCACTGTGATGGTTCCGTCCCAGATGTCTGATGGACCCTGAAAGGTTCCAGACAGAACTGGGGTCTTTGCCCACCTCCCTTATCCACAGCTCGGCCGAGGTACTGGTGGCTATCTGGCAACAGGCTGCTGCTGAGGCCCTCGACTGAGTTGTCTCCTTGTGTCCCCTCACTCGCCGCAGATCCCAGATGGCTCCTTGGTTCACGGAGGAGCTTAGGGAGATGAAGCGGTGTAGGAGGGGTTTAGAGAGCAGGTGGAGGTCGACCCACTCCAAATCCGACCGAGCCCAGTTAAGAGCCTATATTAGGACTTATCTGGTAGCTGTGGGGGCGGCGAAGAGTCATACCTCTTCGCTCTCATAGCATCCGCAGATGACCGCCCAGCTGCCCTGTTTAGGGTCACCCATTCCCTCTTACATCGGAGGGTGGGGTTGGATCCTATGCAGGGTAGGGCTGAGGAATTTGGTCAGTATCTGTTGGATAAGATCACTTGGATTCGGGAAGGGTTGGACTCTAATTTGCAGCTGTCTGAGGAGGGGGGTGCAAGAAGTCCAGCCAATGTCATCTGGGCTGAGTTTGATCCTGTTTCTGAGGATGAAGTGGACAGGATTATACGACGTCTGAGTTCCACCACATGTTTGTTGGACCCGTGACCTTCCTGGATGGTGTATGCCTCCAGGGAGGTCACGTGTGGCTGGCTCCGGGCAGTGGTCAATGCTTTGCTAAGGGAGGGCTCTTTCCCCACTGCCTTGAAAGAGGCAGTGGTGAAACCCCTCCTGAAGAAGCCTGCCCTGGATCCAGCTGTGTTGAACAACTTTCGTCCAGTCTCCAACCTTCGTTTTTTAGCGAAGGTTGTTGAGAGCAAGGTGGCTCAACAGTTTCTGCTTTTCCTGGAAGAAGTGGACTATCTAGATCCCTATCAATTGGGCTTCCGGCCCGGGTTTAGCACAGAGACAGCATTGGTCGCACTGGTGGATGATCTCTGGAGGGCGTGGGACAGAGGATTTTCCTCTGTCCTGGTCTATTAGATCTCTCAGCGGCTTTTGCGCCTGCGGGGGGTTGGGAGTGGGAGGCACTGTTTTGCAGTGGTTCTCCTCCTACCTCTCAGGGCATTCACAATCGGTGTTGGAAGGAGGACAGAGGTCGGCCACAAGGGCTCTCACATGTGGGGTACCTCAGGGGTCGGTCCTCTCACCCCTCCTGTTCAACATCTATATGAAGCCGCTGGGTGAGATCATCCGGGGTTTTGGGGTGAGGTATCATCAGTATGCTGATGATACTCAGTTATATATCTCCACCCCAAACCAAATCAGTGATGCCCTCTCTGTGATGTCCTGTTGTCTGGATGCAGTATGGATCTGGATGGGCAGGAACAAGCTACAGCTCAATCCGGCCAAGACTGAGTGGCTGTGCATACAGGCATCTCACTCCAGTGAACAGATTCCATCTCTGGTCATGGGGGGAGAGGTGTTGCCCCCTGTGGATAGGGCAGGAAACCTGGGGGTTCTCCTGGATTCATGGCTCAGTTTGGAGGAGCAGGTGAGAGCCGTGGCCAGGGGGGGCTTTGCCCAGGTTCGGCTGGTTTGCCAGTTGCGCCCATACCTGGATCGAGATGCCCTTCGCACAGTCACTCATGCACTTGTCACGTCCCGACTCAACTACTGCAACGCTCTCTATTTAGTACTGCCCTTGCATACCATCCGGAGGCTCCAGCTGGTGCAGAATGCGGCCGCGCGGGTTGTGATGGGAGTTTCCCGATACTCCCATGTTACGCCCCTCCTGAGCGAGCTGCATTGGTTGCCGGTTGCCCTCCGGGTGCGATTCAAGGTCTTGGTGTTAACATTCAAAGTCCTTCGTGGCATGGGTCTGGGGTACTTGCAGGAGCGCCTCCTGCCAACATCAAATACCGATCGCTCTGTGCAAGCACACAGGCTGGGACTCCTCGGGGTGCCCTCCTCACGACAATGTTGGCTGGCGGTGCCCCGGGGAAGGGCCTATTCTGTAGCGGCTCCCGCCTTATGGAATCAACTACCCATTGAGCTCCAGCTGGCTCCCGATCTCTCCTCTTTCCGGCGCGATCTAAAAGCCTGGTTGTTCTTACAGGCTGGGCTGGACTGACCTGGGGGGGAGGGGGATTTTAATTGGGTTTTTTACTGTTGGATTTGGCTTGTTTAGGTTTAATCTCTTTTAAAATTATTTATTGTTCTATGTTTTTTATCTGTGAGCCACCCCGAGTCCTTTTGGAGAGTGGCGGCATACAAGTCAAATAAAATAAATAAATAAATCTTAATTGTTGATATTCTCCCTATTAGTGATAGTTGTAACTTTTCCCATTTTGCCAGATCTGTCACAATCTTTTGTTTGAGTTTATGATAATTATTTTAAGTGTACTGCATCTTGCTGTCAAATGTATCCCCAAATACTTAACCTTATTTATGACCTGGATCTTCAAAACTTCTGCCAATTCTTCCTTTTGTCTTGCTAACATATTCTTTGTCAAAATCTTCATTTTATCTTTATTTATTTTCAAACCTGCTACTTTTCCATATTCCTCTATCTTTTCTATCAATTTAAGTGCTGTTTCTAATGGGTCCTCTAGAAAAAAAACCCAGATTATCTGCAAATGCTTGCAGTTTATATTTTTCCTTTTTAATTTTCATTCCTGTTACATCTTTTTCTTCTCTAATTTTTCTATTTAACACTTCTAGTGTTAACACAAACAACAGAGGTGACAGTGGGCAACCTTGTCTTGTCCCTTTCCTTATATCAATAGAATCTGTCAGTTCCCCATTTATCATTACCTTTGCTGTTTGTTTATGATATATAGTTTCTATGGCTTGAGTGACTTTCTTACCAAAGCCCATCTGCTCCAGCTGTAATAACATAAATCGCCAATTCACGTTGTCAAAGGCTTTCTGTGCATCTAAAAATATCAAAGCCATTTGTTTTTCAGGATGTGCCTCATAGTATTCCAAAGTGTCCAGAATTTTTCTCACATTATCTTTAATTTGTCTCTTTGGCAGAAACCCATTTTGATCAGGATGAATAAAGTTATTTAAATATCTTTTAAGTCTTTCTGCCAATATTGAGGCGAAGATTTTATAGTCTGAATTTAGCAGGGAAATAGGTCTATAGTTCTTAATTTGTTGTGGGTCGGCGTCCTCCTTTGGCACAAGTGTGATATATGCTTCTGACCATGATTTGGGTATCCTCATCTTTAGCATGACTTCATAACTTCTAACAATGGAAGATTCAACGATTCCTGTAATTTCTTATAAAATTCTGCTGGCAGTCCATCTGGACCTGGTGCCTTTCCATTATTTTGTTTTTTAAGTGCTTCAGTTAACTCCATCATCGTTATATTCCCTTCTAGCATCATTTCAGTATCTTTAGATATCTGGGGTAGATTCGCTTTTTGTAGGTATTGTTTAACTCTTTCCTCCTCTATGTTCTCTTGTTCATACAGTTTTCCATAGTAGTCTTGTATAATTTTTTTCTTCTCTCTATTTCCATAGCAAATTTGCCCTTGATCATCTATTAGTTGCATTATTTTTCTTGATTCTCTCTTTTTTCAATTTGTATGCTAACCAATTACCTGGTTTATTTGCATCTTCAAAGTAGTTCTGTTTAGCACCTCTAATTTTTTGTGCTAGTTCCTCCTTTTCCATTAGCCCCATTTTATGTTTAATTGTGTCCATTTTTATTTTAATGTCCTTTTTTTGTGGAAGTTTCTGTAACTCTTTTTCAAGTCTCTTGTAATCATCCTCTAATGTTTTAAAAGCTTGTCTTTTCTTAGTATTTCTTTTCCTTGTATAGTCTATTATCAAGCCTCTGGCATAAGCTTCATTGGGTCCCAAAGATTCTGCATTGATGTGTCCTCTTTTCTGTTTTCTTCAAAGAAAAAAGCCAATTCTTTCTTCATTTTCTGAACGAAGTCCTTTTCTTTTAATGTAGTATTGTTTAAAGTCCATCTAGATCTTCTCCTTTGTCCTTTCCATTTAATTGTCATTGGATTGTGGTCTGCCCAAGTTTCTGTATCAACTTCCTGTATATTAAAAATCAATTCCATTGACATCCATATCATATCTATTCTAGACCATGATGAGTGTCTTATTTGAGTAAAAAGTATATTGTCTATTTTTAGCGTTTCTTTCTCTCCATGCATCTTTTAAATTTATTTCATCTGTCATTTTAAAAAAGGATTTTGGAAGAGTCTTTCTACTTTGCTTTATTGTTTTCTGTGTTTTATAGTCAAATTTCACATCTATTCCACTAAAAATCTCCCATCATACAAATATTAACATAGTCCAATTCAATTATTTTCATGTGTAATTTTCTATAAAATTCTTCTTGGTTATCATTTGGAGCGTAAATTGCTATTAAGAGTATTTTCATATTATTGTCCATTATTTCCACCATCAAGATTCTTTCATCATCATCTGCATAGATTTGTTCTGCTAGAATTGTGTCTCTAATATATAAGACCACTCCTCTTTTCTTACATCATGTCAAAGCAGTAAATATTTTCCCTAATTTTGGCTGTATCAATATTTGTTCGTGTTGCTTTTTAATATGTACTTCTTGTAGGCAGATTATATCTAATTTTACTTTCTCTAATTTATGAAATGTTTTCCTTCTTTTAATAGCTGAATTAAGTCCATTTATATTAATTGTAATCAATTTTTTCTCTTCCATATTTATACTTTATAAGAAGGGTTTGCTGCTCTAGTAGATCTCGGTTCTCATTCTAGATTCCACATTGCCGCCTACTGCACCTTCTTCTTTTTCAGTCGCTGCTAGACATTCCTCTTGGAATTTAATTAGTCCCTCTTCTCTTCCTGTCTCCTCCTCTTTCCCCCTAAAATATTCTGCATAAAATAGTTCTGCTTTCTCAGTTGAATCTGTTCTGTGTCTTTGTTCTTGCCATGTAAACATGAGACCTTCTGGTATCAGCCATCTGTAGTTAACACCTTTCTTAAGTAATATTTTGGTCAGAAATTGATATTCTCTTCTCATCTCTCTCACTCTTCTCGGTACTTGTTTCAGAACCACAATTTCCTTGTCTTTGTATTTCAATGTTTTCTCTCTTGCAATCTGTAGTATTTGCATTTTGATTGTTTTCTTAGTAAATCTTATATGGACTTCTCTTGGTAGCTTATTTCTCATTGCATATCTTGTAAAAACTCAAAACACCTCATCTATTCCATCCATCATCTTCTCTTTGGTTATCTCCAATGCTTCTGTCAGAATTTCTATCATTATTTCTGCCAAATTTTCTCCTTTTTCTTCTTCTATGTTTTGAAATCTAAGATAAAATTCTGATCTGTCAATCTCCCATCCCAATGTTCCACTCTTGTCTCTTTCAATCACACTCAGTCTACTATCAATATCTCCAATTTTCTTATCTCTTTGTTCATCTTTTTCTTCAAATTTTTGGAATCTATCTTCATATTGCATTATCATTTGGTGTATGTTCACCACCTTTTCATCTGTTTTTTCTGTTCTCTGTTCAGTATTCTCTATTCTTGATTGTATTTTTTGAATTCCTTGACAAATCATCTGCAATGTCACCTCCTTGTCTTTCCCTCGTCCTTTTCCTGCTGCAACATCATCTGTATTGATCATTGTCCTCCAGATGGTGAAGAAAAGGAACTTGGTATTGAAGAGCCAGTAGCTGTTACCTTTCTACTCATTTCCAAACAATTGCTGGTCTGTGCAATAGTTGAAGGATCTCAAACAATACAAAATCTTCAGGTTCTTCTATACCTTAATCCACTTATATGGAGGGCAAATATGATCCCAAATAACAATGAAGAAATTTTCTGGCTCTTGTATACCTTAATCCAATTAGTTCCAGTTGTTTAAAAAAGAAAAAAATTACAGGTCAATCATAATAAAAAATAAAAATAAACGTCTTCAGGTTTTTCTATACCTTAATCCAATTAAGTGGAGTGGGATAAACCAGATACTATAATTGACAATCTCCAACAGAAAAAAAGAGAAAAAAAATATATATCTGTTTATGCATAAAAATATTTCCAAAGAAAAGGAAAAAAGAAATACACCTTCTTTAAAAAAAAGGCTTCTCCTCTAAAAGACCACAGTCCAGCTAAAAATAACTAAATGAGGGGGAAAGTAGAGAGGTAACACCAAAAGGAAAGAAAAAACCAAGCTTTCTGTCAAGAAGAAAACACTGCCACTATATAATATCCAAGACTCTTTGGTTGAATTCCAAACAAAATTTACAGTTCTCTTTCTAAGGTCACTGCAATCTTCCTTTCAACTCCGAGCTTTCTTTCAACTCCAGACTCCAGCCACTGATAGTATCCCAGAGGAGCACCTGTATAAACAATCTTCCATGCTCATCCCACTAACTTATCAATAAACAGGCTCAGAGTCCATGAAATGTAACACCAGCTCTTACTTTTCTCAGAGTTATCAAACACTCAAACAAGAAAAAAAAACAATGTTTCCAAGTCTCTGAGTGGCAGTGTTACTTATTATCCTCTACTTTCATGTCCTTATTTATTTATTTATTTATTTATTTATTTATTTATTTGGACTTGTATGCCGCCCCCTCTCCAAAAGGAGTTGAGGCAGCTCACAACTAAGAAACAAAACAATAAATATTTTAAAAAAGAATTAAACCTAAACAAGCCCAATTAATAAAACCAATTTAAAACCAATTTAACCCCCCCCCTCCAAGAGGTCAGTCCAGCCCAGCCTGCTCAAACAGCCAGGTTTTCAGATTGCAGTGGAAAGAGCGGAGATCAGGAGCCAAACAGAGCTCCAGAGGGAGTTGGTTCCAGAAGGCAGGAGCAGCTACAGAATAGGCCCTTCCCCGGGGCACCGCCAGCCGACACTGTCTTGCAGACGGCACCCTTCCCCGGGGCACCACCAGCCGACACTGTCTTGCAGACGGCACGCATAGGGCGATCGGTGTTCGATGCCGGCAGGAGACGCTCCAGCAAATACCCCAGACCCAAGCCATGAAGGACTTTGAATGTTAATGTTAACCAACACCTTGAATTTCACCCGGAGGGCAACCAGCAGTGAATGCAGCTCGCACAGGAGGGGCATAACATGGGAGTACCAGGAAACTCCCATCACAACCCGCACGGCCGCATTCTGCACCAGCTGAAACCTCCGGATGGTATACAAGGGCAGTCCTAAATAGAAAGCGTTGCAGTAGTCAAGTCGGGACATGACAATTGCATGAGTGACTGTGCGAAGGGCATCTCAGTCCAGGTATGGGCGTAGCTGGCGAACCAGCCGAACCTGGGCAAAAGCCCCCCTGGTCACGGCCCCCACCTGCTCCTCCAAACTGAGCTGTGAACCCAGGAGGACTCCCAGGTTTCCTGCCCTATCCACAGGTGACAACACCTCTCCCCCATGACCAAAGATGGAATCTGTTGGCTGGTCCAAGATGCCTGTACACACAACCACCCAGTCATGGCCGGATTGAGCTGTAGCTTGTTCCTGCCCATCCAGATCCATACTGCATCCAGACAACGGGACATCACGGAGAGGGCATCACTGATTTGGTTTGGGGTGGAGTTATACAACTGGGTATCATCAGCATACTGATGATACCTCACCCCAAAACCATGGATGATCTCACCCAGTGGTTTCATATAGATGTTGAACAAGAGGGCCGAGAGGACTGACCCATGAGGGACCCCACAAGTGAGAGCCCTCGGGGTCGACCTCTGCCCCCCGCCAACACTGATTGCGAACCCCCCAGAAGGTAGGAGGAGAACCACCATAAAACTGTGCCTCCCACTCCCAACCCCTCGAGGCGCCACAATAGGATACCATGGTCGATGGTATTGAAAGCCGCTGAGAGATCTAATAGGACCAGGACAGAGGAAAGTCCCCTGTCCCGTGCCCTCCAGAGATCATCTACCAGTGTGATCAATGCCGTCCCTGTGCTAAACCCGGGCCGGAAGCCTGATTGATATGGATCTAGATAGTCCGCTTCCTCCAGGAAAAGTGGAAACTGCTGAGCCACCACGCTCTCTACAACCTTCACCAAAAAGCAAAGGTTGGAGACTGGACAAAAGTTATTTAAAATGGCTGGGTCCAGAGCAGGCTTCTTCAGAACAAAAGAAAAAGAAAAAAATTAAGAAGTACAAATAAAATTATACAATAAGGCATTGAAAAAAGAAAAAGGAAGAAAGTCACACAAAAAAATATTAAGTAATTATATAAAGAAAGAAAAAAAAACCAGTCCAGTTTAAAATTAAAAGGCATTTGTAAAAAATCCAGCAATAAAAAGGATTATAAAAAACCACTAAATTTCACTTAATCTCACTGCTTAACCTCTTCTGTCTTCAATTTTAATTTTTCTTTTAGTCTTTTAGGGTGCTCTCTCAAATAATGATTAGAAATTATCTCACCAAACCGACACACTTTCTCTCCAGCTTTCTTCCATTCCGGAGCTGTCCCAGCTTCAGCAGCTTCAATAGCCACTGGAAAAAAGGGCTTCTCCTGGATCTACCAGGGACTTTGCAGTGTCCCTGGGATCAACAGGATGTGCTTTTCTCTGTCACCATCTCTACAGGACGGTTTAGGTCCAAAAGGACTGTCCAGCAGCAGAGATATTGATGGCAATCTTGGAGCTTCAAGATCGCGGATCATACCACCGCGATGCCAGCCCTGCCTCCCCTACAAATAAATAAGAAATTATGATCCACATATATTATATGACACAGAGACACAACACAGTCTAGTTCAGATGTACACATGTACATGTCAAGAAAAATGAATCTTGCTAGTTTACCAGATGGATGCATAGGGAACAAAACTGTTACAGAAACTGGTAGTCCTGCTAGAAATACTTTGAAACCTCCTCCCGGAGGGGAGCAACAGAAACCAACCATAAAGTGGATGTGTGGAGTAACAATGCTTTGAGTTCTAAGCACAGAGCACTTATAAGAAGTATCCTGAATAAAGGGAAGCCAGCTTCCTATAATCTTCTTGGCTGTCCTTAACATTCTGTATGGACCTTCTATCTGAGGCACTGCAAGCACCAAACCAAACAGTGATGCAGTTTATTAAAACATTCTCAATCATGCCTCTGTAAAAAGTGGCCAGGACAGAAGGGGAAAGATGTGCTCTTCTCATCTGATGCAGGAATTGCAGACGCTGGTTTGCATGCTTCACTATTCACCATAGGTAATTTTTCTATGTCATCCATGATGTAGTTCTAAATTATTTATTCAATACCCAAGGTGTGAAGTTCCCCCTTTTTCAGTCTACTCATGCTTAGCCCCAAAGGTGCTTTTTCAAAAGGCAACTGGACCTTCTTTATTTTTCTTTGAAGATACTTTGCTTCTCATCCAAGAAGCTTTTTCAGTTCCAACTCTTCAGTTCTTCAGTCAGAACTGAAGAAGTTTCTTGGATGAGAAGTGAAATGTCTTCAAGGGAAAACAAAAAAAAGTCCAGTTGTCTCTTGAAAAATCACCTTTTGGAGAACCATGACTTGGATGACTGAGAATCTCCATAGACATTTATTCATGCTTAGGTATTTTTGATGCATGTAGGATTGGCATATGTCCCCTTTGATGTCCTTTTAACTCTGCAGATAGAACTAAATTGGGCTTGAGATTTAAGTTGTATCTGCTGAATTAGGTAATAAATAATGTCTGAGTTTTAATAAGTTCAGGATTGATCAGGACCTTGGAGAGCAAACATATACTGTCCAGCTCTACTCTCATAAGAGCTGTATTTGCAGAAGAGCTGTGTAGGTATTTGAAGCCTTAAGAAGACATAAGGACTTGGATAATCCAGTCTGTGTTACCTTCCAGATGATTTATCTTCCTAAAGTACATCTGCAATAATGGTATGGCTAGATCTTCAATAAAAAAAGTACAGAATAAGGTATTAATGATTCCCTTTGAAGACTGTGGCTTTACAAAGTATGGTTCATTTTGGTAGCTTTTATACCAAAGTGAAACAATTGTGGAATTTCAATATTTTGGGGACTAGGATCAACAATAGTGAATTTTAGATATATTGATTAAATGTTTTTATTAATTATTCATGTTGCCATGAATATCAGCTACATTTGCTGATATTTCATTTATAGTCTTCTTCTTACATCAGCAAAGGGAAAAAGGTATCTGTGAGAGTGATCCCTGTAAAAATATATTACATGTAGTCCTCAATTTACAACCACAACTGAGCCCCAAATTTATGTTGCTAAGTAAAAAAAATTGTTAAGTGAATTTTGCCCCATTTTATGACCTTTCTTGTCACAGTTGTTAAGTGAATCACTGCAGTTGTTAAATTAGTAACACCATTGTTCAGTGAATCTATCTTTTCCATTGACCTTGCCTGTCAAAAGATCACAAAAGGGGATCATATGACTCCGGGACATTGCAACTGTCATAAATATGAACCCGTTGTCAAACATTTGAACGTAAATCATATAACCATGGGGATGCTACCATGGTCATACCGTAAGTGTGAAAAATGGTCATAAGTCATTATTTTCAGTGCTGTTATAACTTTTGCACAGTCACTAAATGAACTGTTGTAGGTCAATGGTTCCCTGTTTTTGAGCATAAGTTTACAATCATAAACCAAACTTTGGGGTGTCCTCTTCCTCCTCCACAAAGCATGGCAGTGTTTGGCTTTGTTTCTTTTTTTTCTTTTTAATAGCTAATGAGAGAATGCAGTTTCCCCCCATTAAATAATTAAAGCAGAAGCCACAAATTGGCTTATTTACTGTTGTGCCTGAGCTTTGAATGGGATGTGCCTGGCAAGATTTAACATTTAAAATGTTCAGTGAAATGGAAGTTTTGATTGTCACATTTCTATTGTGGGGCAAGTAGCACAATCAGGCAAAAACATTATTCACTGTCCGAGCATAAAGGAGTATTTTGTCACGCTATGTATCAGAACCTCTTTTAAGCTACACCAACATTTAGTTTCTGACTTGTTTTCATTGATTGTTACCTCAAGCCCCACATAAGATCAAGACTAGAGCTTAGAAAAGTTGCTGCTGGGGGGAAAAGGAGTAATCAGAACTTCGAACCAAGAAAAAAAGATAGCAGCTGAAAACAGAATGTGTATTGATCTTTTATTGTTGGATTTTTTCCAGGCTGAGGTTCATTATGGGACTTCAGCAATGGGAGGAAGAGTGAGGAGATCAGGCATCTCCAGTTCTTTCAAATCACATCTGATTGATTTGTCTTTTCACTAACAATATTTTTTGTTGATCAAAAATTGGTCAGGTAGCAATGGTTTCAATATAAGGAGAAATTTCCTGAAAAATCAAAGGAATTATCCATGTTAGGATGTCAGAAAAGGAAAAAGAAACATGTATTTATCTGTAAAGCTCCTGGTTTAAAGTTCAGTCTCCAGATTTACTAATCCTTTATTTACCTGAATTAAATGAAACTTCTCTGCAGAATTGCATAAATAATTGTTTTTAAAAACTATATATAATCTTATTAGTAATCTCATGTCGTTATTGTCAGTTTTCTTAATTTAATAATCAGGAAACACATTTTAACTGGATTCATATAGATTAAGGTTATACGGTACAATAAATAATAATGTAATTGGATGTCTATCTTGCCTGAATGAATCCATTGTAGTTTATAAATATTGAATCCAGCCTTGATATGCTATGACCTTACTAAATATGGCTTATTTTATGGATGAGCAACTATGACTTCAGGTTCCTCATTTGTGAGATTCTTCTGAATATGATTACTGAAGTCACAAGAAAGTTCCCCATTTTTTCTCATCTATTCTCTATAATAGATAGAGACTGCACTGCAACTCCTAAAATAAGCATCCCACATATACAGAACCAGAAAATATCCAAAGGTTAATTCCAAACCAAGTCCTGCACACATAGGCCTTTGCCCACACAAAATTGTCCTCCCCAGGTTTAAGCCATTAAAAAATTCTAACTTAGCTTCATCATGCATAGATAAGCTTGTCCAAGCATACCACAATGTGATATTGTGGGTAAACCTAGACATTAACTGGGCACTTAGTTGTTTACAAACTGGGGTTTGAGATGGGTGCAAGGCAAATTGTGTGAAAAGGAGGGGGAGAGAGTTTCTTGAGGTGGTAGAAGAGAGACAATTTGAGAGTTTCTGAAGGGACGGTATCTACACAGCATCTCTCTAAGCACTTGCTGCTTTATGAGGCTGCCAGTTTATATATGTGTATATATGTGCCAGTTTATATATATTTATATAAAAGTATACTATGTATACTTTTTCTATATGTGTAAGTAATTCTAGTACAGGTAGTCCTCAACTTATGACCACAATTGATCCCAAAATTTCTGTTGCTAAGTAAAATATTTGTTAACTGAATTTTATCTCATTTTACAACCTTTCTTGCAACAGCTGTTAAGCAAATCACTGTAGTTATTAACGTCATGCCCCTGGTGGAGACTGACTCTGAGCAGTCAGAGGAGGACCCAGGCCCATCCCTTATCCATCCTAGGGCATGCAGGGAGGAGAGGATCAGGGTAAAACATGGTCTACTTGGGAAGAGAGGGCCATGATCCTCTTCATGGGTTGCAGGTGTGAGATTTGCATAAGAGTTTGGACCTGCGTGCTCAGACACTGGAGACAAATTAGTGTTTATTCCTAAAGAAGGTTTATCTTGGTTGGCATTCGTCCAACGGACTGTACCTGGTTATATTCCTGAAGCTGGCAATTATCTATCCTGGTCTGTCATGGAACTTTATTCAGTGCAGTTTGGTTTTGGTTTTTGCTTCGTTATCGGCCCTTTGAATTTGAACTGTGTTTCTTTCCTTTGAAATGTTATTTTGAAAATAGTTTACTCCTCCACTGTGAACAATTAAACAGTGAAGCCAAGTTGAAGGCATTAAAGGACTTTTAGTTATGTTTTGGGTTTTGTTATATTTCTGATATACTCTGGGTCATCACAATTAAACTAGTAACATGGTTGTTAAGTGAATCTGGCTTCCCCACTGACTTTGCTTGTCAGAAGGTTGCAAAAGGGAATCACATGACCTTGAGTCACGGAAAAATGTCATAAATATGAATCAGTTGCTAAGCATCTGGATTTTAATCATATGACCTTGAGGATGCAGCAATGGTCATAAGTGTGAAAAACAATGATAATTCACTTTTTTCAGTGCTGTTGTAAATTCAAATGGTCACTAAATAAACTGTTATAAGCTGAGGACTATCTATACTCATTCATCCAATGTACCAGCCATACATTTAGAACCGGTCATTTCTGGATGCTGTGAGATTTAAAATTTTCCAAATTTCATACTCACTAATTCGACAGACAACTCTGATATACAAAGAAAGTTTATTAAAAAATGTGTTTGCAAAGGCAGGCCTTCATGTCTCTTCCCATAGTGGATTGAGATAATGAAGCACTCAGGGTTTCAAACAATACTTTTATACAATTCCAATCAATAAAGACAATGCCTGAGATACCTCCCAGTTCCCTTTGTCTATGTGCTTGCCAAACACCTCCTGCATACATGACAAACACATCCTTTCCAAACAAGTAACACATCCTGCATTCGGGACAAACATGACTTCCTTTTGTCTGGTTACTACAGGATTTATCTTATCTTTGTTTTATACAGTCTGTTCAGAGCAGTGATGGGATTCAAAATTTTTTATTACCAGTTCTGTGGGCATGACTTGTTTAGTGGGCGTGGCTTGGTGGGCATGTGACTGGGTGGGCATGGCCAACTGGGCAAGGTGGTGCAGCACCTTGCTGCGAGTGACATCGAGTTGGCCATGCCCACTCAGTCACATGACCAATGCTACAGAGACAGGGTGATTTCTTATGTACCTTCCCCCCTCATAGTTGCGGCGCTGCCTGTTGCTGCTGCCCCCATCTGGCTGCTCAAGTAAAGATCCGCACCAGCTCAGGGGGACTGTGAGGAGCAAGAGGGGAAGCCAAGGTGCTCGCCTCATAGCAGTCAACTTCTCTCTCCCTCGCTCCAGGTTAGGCACTGCTGGCATGCACTAGGAGCATGAAAGAAGACTTCTCATGAATTCAGGGGCTACACCTCTCCCAATAATGAGTTGACGGTGATCTAAAAAATGTCTTCCAGCTCTTAAAGATTGACTTTAAGAGTGCCCCCATGGAAGAAGCCGAGAATGAGAGCAAAAGTAGTGGGGGTGGGGGCAACAGGAGCATGTAATGAGTCTCTGCAGTCCCCTCCTGGGTGTCAGCCTGGGCTTCGGCACCTCCTCTTTTCCTCAGAGGCGTGGTGTCTGCCTTCCTTTACACTCCTTGTGGAGGGACACACATGCCCATCATCCCTGCCACCACTACTTTTGCTCTTGGTTCTCGACTTCTTTTATGGGGCACTCTTAAAGTTGACCTTTAAGTGGTCCCAAGACATCGGCCCACCTGCCCAGTGCCCGCCCTTCTGGAGCACGCTTTCTTCCTTCTCCTGGCAGATGCACCTCTTCCAGACCAGCCTGGCCAGCCAGCAAGTGACCACATATCCTGGGGCTTCTCGCCCCCCTTGTTGCAAGATGCCTGCAGCTGCTGCATGCTTTTTTCGGTGCGGCTGCAGTCCAGCAGCCGCACCAAAATAAGCATGCCCTGTTCTATATGCCGGGCCCAGCAAGTCTGAGCAGCTGGCACATAGAACAGGGCTGCACTGGACCGTTGGAGAAGTGCAGCAAAGCTGGAGATCAGTAGCCGCCTCTTTCGCAGCACAGAAATCGGCCAGCTGGTCTCCCTGAATCCGCTGGCTGGTCTTCTCTTTCTCTGTCTGTTTGTTTTGTTTGGCTGAAGGGGAGGAGATCAGCTGGCCAAAGGAGCCGCTGCTGGAGGCGACTCTTTTTCGGTCTCCAGCTGTCTCTTTTGGGAAGAAATCCTCCCCAAATCAGCCGGCTGGTCTCCTCTTTCTCCGCCTGTTGTTTTGTATGACCGAGGAGAAGGAGATCAGCTGGCCAAAGGGGAGACTGCTGGAAGTGACTTTTTCAGTCTGCAGCCACCTCTTTCGGGCAGAAATCCTCCCTGAATCAGCCGGCTGGTCTTTTCTGTCTCTACCTGTTTGTTTTGTATGGCCGAGGGGGAGGAGATCAGCTGCCCAAAGGGGCGGCTGCTGGGAGCGACTCTTTTTCAGTCTCCAACCATCTCTTTCAGGCAGAAATCATCCCCAAATTGGCCAGCTGGTCTCCTCCTCAGCCATACAGAACAAATAGGCAGAGTATGAGGAGACCAGCCAGCCAATTTGGGGAGGCTTCTTGTGCTGTGAAAAAGGCAACTACTGATCTCTGACTTCGCTCCACTTCTCCAACGGTCTGGCATTGCCCTGTTCTATGCGCCGGCTACTCGGACTTGCTGGGCCCGGCACATAGAACAGGGTGTACTTTTTTCAGTACAGCTGCTGGACTACAACTGCACCAAAAAAAAGCACACAGCAACTGCAGGCATCTCACAACAAAGGCAGCAAGAAGCCCTGGGACATCCTCCCACCCACCTGCTGGCTGGCCAGGCCAGGCCAGGCTGGAACAGGTGCGTCTGCCAGGAGAAGGAAGAAAACGTGCTCCAGGAGGGCGGGCACCGGGCGGATGTCCCTGCGCATGTGCAGCAGTCCTGGGACATCTGCCCAAGCTGCGCCACAACCACCACATGATAGGGAAAGCTAGAAGAGCGACCGGGGCAAGTGGGCAATCAGGCGACTGGGTTGGGGCCATGGCCAGCCAGGGGTCACCACTGGTTCAGCAACCCATGCCACATCACTGCTACCAGTTCACCTGAACCAATGCAAACCTGTTGAATACCACTTCTGGTTCAGAGCAAGGCCACACTTTCTGGCACATTCCAGTCAAGCTGACACAAAATTGTTCTTCCTTTATAGTTGTTAACACTGTGGACCTTCTTTCATGCCTTGACACTGAACAGTTGTCTTCCCACAATGTTATTGTTTGCTACAAGCTGATATCAGAAAGTTATTTCTGTTTCAATAGCAATGACCGCTCTCTTTTTAAATATTTATTTTTTTGGCATCGTTTTGCCATATCACACTTGTAAGGTTACTATCTTGGCAACCCAATTATAATTTGGAGCACCACCAATATGAAACAAAAGCAGTATCTTCTCTGGCATCTAAGAGAAAAGACAGCAGCAATCTCAAAATGCTTTATTCTGCCTCTGGAACAAGTTGAACATTTAAGCCAACTTGCAATGTCTGGATGGATGAATTAAAACACATTTTACTGTATTTTCTTTTCCCTGCCCTTTTCATGACACTTGTCAGTTTCCTTGTGCATCAAAGTAGTCCTATGACCCAAAGGCCTGTCAGCTGGCTGTGATTTATTTGCCAGAGGACAGTAACAAATCACTTTAGAGCACGATACTCCCTTTTTGCTTGTAGATGGTGCCAGGCTGAAATTTCTTCAAATATATTTTTGGTTGTTGCTTCCAGGGAAAAGGACAAGGACTTTTAAAGATTATTTTTTCTCATTCACCCTTTAGGAGGCGGAATGTCATAAAACAAGCGATTTCCCTGCTCTCCACATTTTACTTGTGACAACAACACCAAAACAAACCCTTTAAACTTTGTGTGCCTCTCTGTGTGTTGTATGTTTGTATTACCTCCTCTTTCCACTCATAGTAAAGGTAGTCCTCAACTTACAATGGTTCATTTAGTGACTGTTCAAAGTTACAACAGCATTGAAAAAGTGTCTTATGACTGTTTTTCACACTTATGATCACTGCAGCATCCCCATGGTCATGTGATTTACATTCAGATGCTTGACAACTGGTTCATATTTATGACGGTTGCAATGTCTGGGGTTATGTGATCATCTTTTGTGATCTTCTGACAAGCAAAATCAATGGGGAAGTCAGATTCACTTAACAACCTGGTTCTAATTTAACAACTGCAGTGATTTGCTTAACAAATGTGGCAAGAAAAGTTGTAAATTGGGGCAAAACTCACTTAACAAATTTCTTACTTAGCAACAGAAATTCTGGGCTCAATTGTATTTGGATCACTCTAAATGCATCAATGACTTTGACAGACCACATTGATTGACAAAAAGTGCTGAATAATGTTAGAGAATGAAACCACATGCTAAAATCATGCAAATGTTAACTTCTCAGGCTGTAAAATATGAAGTGTTCACCTTCTCCACTTCCCCTCCATCTGTTATAATTCCTTGTTGTCTTTATAAGCTTAAAAACAAATCAGTATGCATGTTCCCTTGCTGACCACACGTGCTGTTTCTGTTATTGTCAATCTTTGCTAAATATTATGTCCCTAAAGGCTTTAGTAAGTCTGTGTATTAAAGGTACAAAGATTTAGGGATTTGTGAGGACATAAAATCTCTGTCTTCCATCAACATCTTAAGTAATTTCAGAGAGAAAATGCAAAAGGGGATAGGGGACCAAGTGTCTTAATTAAGACCCATAGATAAGACCCATCTGGTTCCCTTTTCATATGTGAATACTGATTATATGTGCATTTCTGCTAATATTCTTTTTCACACAACATTATTTTTATAATCTTACAGCAAATAAACTCTTGTGGCTTTAGAAGGGGTAGGTGGGATTGTTCTATTTTTGCCATATTTTTCTGTCATCTGTTCATAAAGATTATTGTGAAGAGGTGAAAAAATGGAGCCTCCAGCTGTGCATCAGAGTAAAAAAAAGGCAGGAAGTTGCCTGTTAGAAAATTCTATTTAAGAAGCTTTTTGAAGCCAAATTCTAGACACTACTTTTTGGTCAGTTGAGGGAGTTATACTGCCTTTCAGCTGTAGAAACTTTTTAAAACTTTTCATTTTATATCTAATGAGAGTGTTCAGTTTTGAACACAAATGCCAAGAATAAATGGACTTTAGAGGACCAGTTGGACCTATTCAATGGTTGATGGAGACTTTCAGGGAAACATTTACACAATAGAGAATCTTAATTCAAAGGCAGAATTGTGATTCAGTACCATGGACAGCTCAGTGAACTAATGCACTAATATGATGGCACAAAACTCATGTTTTGGGGGTCACAAAGATGCTTGAGATTTTGAGTGCAGCATTTAACTGCCAAGTGTTGGGGAAAGTAATCACAAATCTTATATTTTCTGGAAGGAATACTGATACAATTGCTCTCTGCCACCCCATCTAGAATAGCACTTGTTCTCCAGCACTTATTCGTATCATCCAGGATGCTCTTTTTATCTTGTAGCACTAGCACTAGCAATAGTGCTTAGACTTATGTACTTCTTCATAATTTACAGCACTGTTTTACAGAGTTAGCATAACCCCCAACAATCTGGGTCCTCATTTTATCAACCTCAGAAGTATGGAAGGCTGAATCAACCTTGAGCCATGAGGATCAAACTCTCATCAGTGAGTTGAATTAGCCTGCAATACTGCATTCAAGCCCCTGCACCACCACGGTTCCTAGTTGTTCTGTAACTCACCATTGTCTTCTAAACAAAGCACCAAGCTGCAGCCATATTATTTATGTTGTTAAGATATACATAAAGCCTGAAGACTTTCTTTTAGAATGAAGATGATATTGAAAAGTGAGATTGTTTTGTAATATGCTACATTCCCATTTTTCAATTATTTTACTTGCTTACTTATTTGTGAAAGAAAATTTGATGTTATGGTTAAGGCATCCTCTCAGAAACTAGGAGACTGTGAGTTCTACTCCTACCTTAGGCACAAAATCAGCCAGATAACCTTGGGTCAGTCTCTTTCTCTTGGCCTAGGAAAGGAGGCAATGACAAAACACTTCTGAAATCTTGCCCAGAAAAACTGTAGGGACTAGTCCAGATGGTCACCAGGAGTTAAAAAAAGACTTGAAATCACCTCAAACCCTCCCCCATTTCTCCGTTTTTCACTTAGTTTATTTGCTTCCTTACTTTATTAGCTGATTTATAAGCTGCCCCAATCTACTGGTTCTAATGGCATACAACTCCCCAATATATGATTGGAATTAAGAACGTACAAAGAAAACAGTGACTAGAAACATTATTATAGAACTGGGAATTGTGCTAAAAAAAATAACATTAATAAGAAATGGCCACTGTTCCAAGTAAATGGCCACTACAATTGTCCAGCTTTCTTGGTTTGAAAGAGCAACCAGGTGTCACTAATGAAATAGCCTGTAAAGAGATGGGACCATGAATGGATTGTACAATCTAGCATTTGTTGAGCCAGATGGCTGATCTGGGTAACCACTATTATCTGTCTCCATTGGAGACCCAACAGGTGCACTCAGATCATATGGCCATGATAACAGTTGGCACAGATTCTGTTTTGTAAGTATTTTACCCTAAGGATTACAATCAATGTGATTATTTGGATAAAACTGAAGTTCTTGCATGATTCTCCAGTTGATACTGAATGTCAACTTACATCATGACTTCCAGCATGGTCCATAGAAAGTAATAGAAGCTAAGAAACATCTGACAGTGCCACTGTCAGGGTTCTGACAGATGCCTAATTAAATCATGAGCCTCAAGCCAAGTTTCAAAAGAAATCCAGTTATTTATTAGGAGCCTCATGCCGGCATGGACCAGGTGGAGCCAACTCTGACCTTAGTTAATTCGCGCTTTGCCTCTAACCCTGTTTCCCCCTCCTCCCAATATGTGTCATCAGTCACATTCCCCAATGAAGCAATTTTGCTTGTAAAAGTTGTTCCCTCTGGCCACTGTGGTTCCTGTGGAGATGGCCTTGGCGATTCGGGTGGAATGTGCCTTGTTTTGACTGAGATACCAACTCCTTGAGGGAGCAGTGAAGTTCATTCTCCCATCCCCTTTGCCCATGGCAATTCGAGAGCAGTTCCCGGATGCTTTCCAAATTGACATTCGACTCCCCTCACTTCCTGAAGGTGACCTGTGCGAAGCAAAGGCAATTTGAGTACAGATACAGATTTTAGGGGTGTGATTCTTCGCCAGGCTTGTTTGGGTTGTCTGCATGGAATTTAGCTATGAGGTGGTCAGCTTGGATGTTTCTATTCTTTATCCAAGACACCTCTGATAAGGGATAACCCTTCCACTTCTTTAAGTGTTGGAGCTGTTTCCTGTCCCATCTTGAATCAAGGATTATTTGCACCTCATAATGGGTTTGCCCCCCTATGACCACTGAGTCCAGGGGTTCACAGAGTAGTGGTCTCAGGGTTGACCAAACCAAGGGTTTTTAAGAATACCGGGTGTATCTTCCCTAGCAATCGGAGAAATTTTAATTGCACTGTGACCGAGTTGATGATCTTCACTATGGGGAATGGCCGCATGAACTTGGATACCAGCTTCTACTGCGGAGTTTTAACCTCAAGTATTTTGTGGAAAGGTAGACTTCCCCCCCAGCTGGAATGGTCATTTTGGGGCTTGGTGTTTGTCTGCCTGTTTCTTATAGGACTGCGCTGCTTTAGCTAGTACCTTCTTGATGTTTTTCCATGCTGCTTTTAGCATTGACAGCCAGTCTGTCAAGCTAATTGAGGAGTGGGGATCCTTTCGGTATTCTGGCATTGGGATGAAGTCCATGACACTTTATAAGGACCCCCTTATAGAGGTGCTCATGCAGCACCTCATTTATTAACTGCATAAATACTGCCAGAACCCCCTGCAGTCCGAAAGACATTACCTTGAATTGAAAGCTCCCTAGGGGGCAGTTGAAAGCTGTTTTCCATTCATCTCCCTCCCTGATGCTGACTCGATAGTATACTTCTCTGAGGTCTAATTTAGTAAACACCTTGGCTAGATGAGACAGCATGTCTTTCATGAGAGGGAGGGGATATAGGTTGTGTACACACATGGCATTTATTTATTAGATTTATATTGCTGCCTATTCACCATGGCGACTCAAGGCAGCTTACAACATATAAAACCACAATTTAAAACAATAAAACTCCTAAAATCAAATAAATTAATATAGTAAAATTACCCCCCACCTCCCCCAGCGACAGCATATCACACAAGCTATTTGATGGCTCCATCCCACTCTGGGTTCCCCAGGCCCGCTGGCAGAACCAGGTCTTCAATGCGTTCCGGAAGAGAATCAGAGTGGGGGCCAGTCTAATCTCTGGGGGAATGATGTTCCAGAGGGAGGGAACCACCACAGAGAAGACCCTTCTTCTGAATCCCACCAGGTGTATCTCCTTCAAGGATGGGACCCACAACATTCCCTGCCTCCCTTTATACTTTTAAAGTCCACGCATAATCTCATAGTTCCATCTTTTTTCCTTTAAACAGGACTGAGGCTGTCACCTGTGGCTTGGCTGGCTCAATGAACCCCTTGCTAGGTTTTTTTCTATGTATTTGTGCATTTCTTGCATTTCCTAGGGTGTCATTGGGTTTGGGTAGTTTTGCCCCAGGGATGTCAGGATTCTGATGGATGCCTTAATTAAATCATGATTCTCAAGCCAAGCTTCAAAAGAAATCCAGTTATTTATTAGGAGCCTCATGCCGACACAGACCAGGTGGAGCCAACTCTGACCTCAGTTAATTCGCACTTTGCCTCTGACCTTGTTTCCCCCTCCCTTCAATATGTGTCATCAGTCACATTCCCCAATGAAGCAATTTTCCAGGTTGTAAAAGTCCCTCCCTCCAGCCACTGTGGGTTCCCATGGAAATGGCCTTGGTGATTCAGGTGGAATGTGCTTTGTTTTGACTGAGATACCAGCTCCTTGAGGCAGTAGCAAAGTTCGCTCTCCCATCCCCCTTGCCCATGGCAACTCAACAGCAGTTCAGGGATGCTTTGCAAGTTGATAGCCTACTGTACTTATCCTTCTCTTGGAACAGGGTAGTCTACTAGTATTCCCAAAATAATTGATCCTATTTTGGTATCTCCTTTCTGCTCCTAAGACTCCCAAAGATTGATGAAGGAAAAAAGAATGAAGAAAAAAATCCATATTCCTAAAATAAGAATATTTTACAAAAAGGAATAAACTGTCCCAGTCATTATACAAGAAAATTTTGCCATCTCTATTTTAGGAAAACAATATTTATTTAGTGGATCACTAAAACAAAAATATCAACACAAACAGCTTTTTGAGAGTGGAAGGATCGGGGAATCTTCTTGCAGGCTCAGTTTAGGTCAAATGTGATTCCAGCCCTTTCCTCTAAAACATTGTATGGCCATTAATTTTCAAAGTGTCTGTATTGTGTGACTAGGTGTAAACATTTAGTGCTGTGCAGAAGAAAAACAAAATTCCTGTACTTGTCTTTCTTGGCTTTCATTCAATTGGATTAAAAGTTCTTTTTGAATTATTTTTATGTGTTTGTATTGATGAAAGCAAACTACTTGAATTGCTCTTTTAACATTGAAATAGAGAAAGCAGAAAGAGCACATCTTTATTAACTGAAAAAAAAGATAAAATTAAAACCAATGGAAATTTCTCTCTTCCCCACTCCGTCCCTTCTTAAATATAGGAAGGTTTTTTTATTTTGTTTATAAAGAAAACTTTACCTGGCATAAATTTGTCTTGCCCAAACCACTAGTTCTAAGGAAGACACATTTTAAATTAGCAGCAGATTTTTTAACCTGAAATTTAAAAAGTATGCTTGAAAGAAATAGTATTAGCTAGACCAGTGATGGCTAACCTTTTTGGCACTGTATGCCAAAATGGAGTGAGGGCAGGAGCGCGCACGCTCCTGTGTGCCAGAAACTGAAAAAACACATGATCTTCCAGTTTCCGGTGTGCTTGGTCTTCCGGTTTCTGGTGTGCATGCGCAGACCAGCTGGCCAGAGCGCATGCGCTGGATCCACCTGGCATTTCGGGGGGCCTCACACCTCTCTGCCCGCCCCGTCGGGATGGTGGGACATCCCTACCAATGACCCGGTTCCACAGCCCTGGACAGGGATAGAAAGTTGGATGGGGAATGCTGCCTCCCTCCACTGGAAAGCTGGAGTCCCTTCCTGGCCTCGAAGGGAAGGGGCGTCAGTGTTCCTGGGGTTTGGGTTGTGGAGCCAGAAGGTGGGAGAGCTTTGCCCCAACTCTGGCTGGGATGAAGCGCCCCTCTCCAGCCCGCCACTGAGAACAAGCCAGCAGAAACGTTATCATATAATATCATATATTTATTATATAAATATATAATTATTTATATATAAATAATTATATATTTATATAATAAATATATAATTATTTATATATTTATATATAAATAATTATATATATTTATATATATTTATTATATAAATATATAATAGATTTATCATATAATAATATAATAATTAATTGTTAATGGACCACTAATTTACTGATTCATTGAATTGATAGAGATTTAATATTGTATCATTGATTATCTAGTTGATTGATTGATTGATTCTTAGTAATAAGTTGATTGTTTGATTCTTAGTAATAAGTAACCTTACTTTTGATTTGTTCTCTAAGTTATCAATTAACATTTATTAATTACCAATATTCATTAAGTAACTGTCTACCTAATACATTAATTAGCTATTGTAATTGTTTAGTGTACTATTGTCATTGACCATGCCATCCAGAAACTCCACAAACTTCAAATCCTCCACTACCAAACAACAACAACAAAAAAATCTCTACAAATGACCTCCAAGACTCCTGTATATCCTTCAGATGTCTTAAAACCATCAATGAAAGTGAAAAAACATCAAATGCTACCTATGTGACAGCCCACCTTGCTTGCTTAAACTTAAACAAAAACGTAGCTGATCTCCTAAAAGCATCAGATACATTCCCTTGTCTATGTCCATCATGTTTTCCTAAGCTAAACAGACCAAGTACCCTGCCTGACAGAGTTGATAGCATAGAATCACTCATGCACTCAATAGAAAAATGCTTAGCAACACATTTTGAAGCAATTATACAAGAAAGCCTAATCTGTCTTGAAAAAAAAAATACAGCACTGATAAGTGACTACCTATCAGCTCAAAATCAAATCCCAACCCAACAACCACTACCACAACTACTACCTCAACTACAATCACAACTACAACCAAAAAAAACCACCAAACCATTACCCCTCCCCCTGGAAGCAGGCAATAGACCACAAACTGGGTTCTTGTGGACTCTCACCAGTATTCTTAATATCCCTAGGCTTTGACCAAGCAAAGCAAGTAATAATCAATAGAATGAAAGACATGGAGTTCCAAGAAGAATTAAATAGGTTGGCTTGCCATAGCAGGGACAGAATCAAACAGGGAGTGTGGGAATCGGCAAGATATCTGAATGATCTGACCTTTCCAAAACAAAGAATAGCTTTCTTTAGAGCCAGATTTAATATTCTCCCATCAGCACTTCTTCAGGGCAGGTATAAGAAAACACCAATAGCAGAACGTAATAGCAGCAGTATATGTGGTAAAGGAGAAGTTGAAGACATCTCACATGTTTTATTGTACTGTGAGCTATACAGAGGTTATAGGTCATCGTATATTCTCCCCTTACTAGAGAGATTGCCAGGGAGGGCAGACAATTTTTATGTAGACTTTCTCCTCCAGGATTCAAACCCAGGTATTACCCGTGCAGTAGCAAAATTCTGTGTTGCTGCAATGTCTACAAGGAAAAAACTGGTTACAGAATTATAGCGGGCAATTTATGACAATTTTTGTAGATAGAACAATCTTTGGAAAATGATATTTACACACATACTTATTGGATCTCCACTAATATAAACCAGGGAGTCACCCTAACTGTTTGAGAACACGTATTTTCTTAACAGGGATGTTATTATCCACTATTAATGTATTATAATGTCAGTATTTTTATGTATACGTAAATAGTGGTGTCTATTGCTGGTCTAAGACCGTAATAAAGTTTATTCATTCACCACCAAACCACAACCACAAATAATTACTATCCCATCAAATAATTCCACAAATGATATCCCCTTACTCATCAGAGACATCATGGAGCCTGATCAGAAACGTCCAAATGCCATCTTATTTGGTCTTGAAGATACCAATGAATCAGACAACATCACCAAAATTCGCAATATCATAAGCAACTCCAAAACAACAAACATCATTGAAATAACCAGAGATGGCCCTGAGTTCAAATACAATGATGGCTCAGTGGCCCCAAAATTTTGTAGAATTGTATGCAAAAATGAGTCCAGCAAACGTATATTCATTCATACAATAAATGCCATTGCAAAAACCAATCCCAACCACAAAAAACTTTGCTCAAGACCAGACTTATCCATACTGCAAAGAATCCACTCCTGTGAACTCTGCACTGAACTCAAAAGATGTCTAGACAATGAAGAGAAGGACCTGTACATTGACTACCGCACTGATTGTATCAAAAGTAAGTCACACAACCCACAACTCTGCATCCAACCCTACCTCATCCAACCCACCATCTCTCAAAACTAGGCATGCACGACCCTAACTACCTCAATTCCAACTACAACTGGCCTTAAATGCAAGCTACTCAATGCAGAATAAAATACCTGAATTTCTCCTCTTACTAAATACGGCTGAATTCAACATCATATTTGTCTGTGAAACATGGCTCAATGCATCTCTCCCTGACTCCATTACCACAGTAAGAGACTATCATGTTTACCGATCAGATCATGAAATCTGTAGAGGAGGTGGTGTTGCTATCTTCTATAAAAAGTCTTTGCATCTAAAAAACATTCTCAGTCTCTTCCTGAGACCGTCTGCGAACTGTCCTTAAATATCACATTTAGATTCTTACTATGTTACAGAGCCCCTGATTATGACATCAAACATGTAAACAAGCTAAATTCACTACTAACATGGGCAACATCCTGCCCACACACTTTTATCTTTCTTGGTGACTTCAATCTACCTCATATTAACTGGACCCTAAACGAATGTACAACTGAACCCATACGTGCCACTTTCTACGATGCTGTAACAAATCTGGGACTGGAACAACTAGTAACCAACAATACTAGACTTAGCAACTGCCTCGATCTCATCTTCTGCAATAGTTTGAATTAAATTTACGGAATACAAATTAAAGAACCCTTTTCCAACTGTGATCAAAACATGATTGACTTTTGTCTCAACATATGTGTGGACAAAAATCAACACAACAACGTGATCCCCAATTATAATTTCAAAAAAGGCAACTATGATCTTATAGACAACGATCTCTCATCCCTTGATTGGCAATTTCTATTCACTGCATACAATACTGCTGAAGACCATTACAACATATTTTTACTTGAAGTCAAAAGAGTCATCAAACTATATGTACCAATAACAACTCCCAAAACCAGAAAAAACAGACTACCCATAACAATAAGGAAGCTTCAATCCAAAGAGATCACTTTGGCAGAAAAACAAATGTGGTCACATTGCCAACTTCAAAAGCCGATACAAAAATTTATGCCACCAGATGAAGACTGAATGCACCAATTATCACATTAAACAAGAGAAAAACCTTCTACGCACCAATTCCACCCGTGATTTCTACAATTTTGTAAACAACAAACTAAAAGACTCAAGGTCCATCCCACCCCTGAAAGGACCTAATGGTAAAGACTGCAATGACGACACCATTAAAGCCAACCTCTTTAACACATTCTTTGGCTCAGTATTTGTAAACAGCAATGGATCATGCCCAGTATTTCCTAGCCACAGACAACTACAATGATCTAATACATATCGATTTTACAGAAGACAAAGTTGAAATAGCACTATGCAATCTAAAACCATCTCTATCTATTGGACCGGATGGAATATGTACCTACTTCTTAAAAAAGCTATCCACTGCCATAGCTGAACCTCTAAGCATAATCTTTGAAAAATCTTGCAGGACCAGCTCCTTGCCAAAACTATGGTCACAAGCCACGGTCATCCCCATCTTCAAAAAGGGAGACTCCAGTCTAGTTGAAAATTACAGACCAATCTCTTTCTGCTGTGTCACCTGTAAAGTCATGGAATCAATTATTAACCAATCCATTATCCTCCCCTAATAAACAATTTGGTTTCAGAAAAAATCTATCCTGTAATCTGCAACTTTTACACTGCAAAAATATATGGACTACACAACTAAATCAGGACAAAGCAATAGACGCAATCTACATAGACTTCTGTAAAGCCTTTGATTCAGTGGTACATGACAAACTACTCCTAAAACTAAAATCTTTTTTTTTAAACAAATTTTATTCAATTTTTAACAATTTTTTAAAACAGCTCTTTTCAGTAGACAGCATGTTCCCGGGTCATCACTTTTACATGCAAATATGACAGTAGATCTATATTCATTTTAAACATTTGACTTCACTTCTATTCCATTTTAGCAGACAAAGGGTCAAAGAAATTAATCCTAATCTCAAATCTTAATCTCAATCTGTATAACCCCAGTTCATTTCGTTAATTGCAAATATATATATATATTCTTCATTTATAAATCTACAAATAACAATATATTTGATCGAAAAAAAACCCAGACTTCCTTTACTACTTTGAAAGTCTCAGTTTATATTACATAATCATAATCATTGCCCTTTAAAACGAAAGATAGAGAAAAAGAAAAGAAAAAGGAGAAAAGAAAAGCTCCTTACAATATATCTCTAATCGAGGTTCTGCAATACATATTCCCCTAAGATTTATTTATGGTTCCAAGATAATAATAAAAATAACTAATCTTGGTTATTGACAAATCTCATTTTTAGGCATTTTCTAAAATCATTTCAATTAATTCAATTTATCTAATCATCATTTACCTTTCTTTTATAAATAAGAAATAAAATGTGACCTTTACCAGTAAAAATTGTCAGTAACCCCTATTGTTTTACACTTTTATAATTACAATATATTCTTATTACCATTTCTTCATGCAGAACCCTAGCCATTATCTCTATGCAAACAAGTTTCTTTCTTCATTATGTAATTCCCGTGTCTCTCTATCTTTTGTTCTTGTTTCTGTTCCTTCTCTCTCTTTTATCCGCTATCCCCTTCTATCCAGTTTGAATCCTCTCTCTCTTTACCTTTCTGCTCTCTATCCTTCTGGACCTTTCTAACATGCCTAATTTCATAAATGTTCCCCTTTTTAATTACCTTCTTAAGTTTCATTTTTTTGACCATCCTCCTTTCCCTTTATTTGTATTAATCTTTGTGTTAGTTGTCTTCTTAAAATGGCTTTCGCATTGTGCTGGCTCCCTTCTCCTCCCTTTTATCCTGCTCTCCCCTTCTCTATCCAGTTTGAATCCCTCTCTCTCTTTACCTTTCTGTTCCCTTTCCTTCTGAACCTTTCTAACATGCTTAATTTCATAAATGTTCCCTTTTTAGATACTTTCTTAGGTTCCGTTTTTTTAGCCACCCTTCCTTTCCTTTTATTTTATTAATCTTTGTATTAATTGTCTTTTAAGATGGCTTTCTCTTGTGCTGGCTCCTCCTTTCCAAGGCTCCTTCTTCTTCTTTATTCAGCATTTGAATGCCCATGTTTTCTGCAACAAGCCAAGTTAGTTCAGTCACTTCCTGTAGCAGTTCTTTCATACTTTTAAACTCCATTTTTAATTCTTTGGATGGCCACCAGAATTTTTATTTTCCTTATTTCTTCTTCTTTAAATTTTCTATGATCCTAACCCAGGTCCAGAGTCTATATCAATATCACCAATTAGTCCGGTAGTCCGTCTTTGTGTATTCAAGCTTTCACTTTCTATGAGTCTTGCGTCTCTTTAAAATGTAACAACTCCAATCCACAAAGGAACAAGATAGTTTCTTTCTTCTTTAGCTTCCAATTTTTCTCCAAAAGTGGCACTTTCTGCACAGAGTCTTAACCCTTTCCTTTTATTTTGATATTCAAAGTTTTCCGAGCCCCAAACTTAAGTTCTTACGCTGGCTTCTTCCTTTCCCAGTTCGAAGCCCCTTATAGCTGTCAAAAATATTTTACTTATTTTTCCTTCACAGAACTGCGCCGCTTCTGTTTCTTTTTTTTAAAAAACTCATCTTTATCTTAATCCCGGGGTGCCTTGATCTTACCATCCGATACTCCCGGTTCCTCTGCTGTCGACTTCTCTCTTTCCTCCTGCACCAATCTTAATCCTGTTGAGACCTTCTCTTCGAGGTGGCCATTTTTGACCACCACTTCTTGACGTCTTCGGAGGGAAAAGACCAGACCCAAAAGTGGGGAGATGCGGCTCCCCTCACTCTGGCTGGCAGATTTCCCTTTCTCCGCCGCCCCTACGAGGCAGCTTCAGCTCCGAACCTTGCAGGATCGGGGCTCTCCGACGCAAGAGCCAGGCTGCGGTCGTGGACGATCACAAACCGCCGCCCGTTCTCGAGAAGGCTCAACCCGGAAGTGGGTACATGACAAACTACTACTAAAACTAAAATCTTATGGTATCTCTGGACACCTGCATAACTGGGTAGAAGCTTTCCTATCAAACAGACAACAAATGGTCAAAATTAGGAGTGTCCTATCAAATTATGTACCTGTCAACAGTGGTGTCCCCCAAGGCAGCGTTCTAGGACCAACTCTCTTCATACTCTACATAAATGACCTCTGTGATCATATTAAGAGCAACAGCGTTCTCTTCGATGATATAAAGCTATGCAACACCACTGACAATACCGCTACCCTTCAAAAAGACCTCGACTATGTATCAGAATCGTCAAACAAATGGCAACTTCAGATCTCAACAAATAAATGCTCTGTCTTACATATTGGCAAAAAAATCAGAAAATAAAATACAAGCTGAATAGTTAAGACCTTGTTGATGATCCAAACTCTGTCAAGGACCTTGGAGTACTCATCTCTAATGATCTAAGTGCTAGAGCCCACTGTAACTACAAAAAGGCATTAAGAGTTGTTAACCTAATCCTATGTAGCTTTTTCTCTGGTAATATCACACTACTAACTACTAACTACAGCATACAAAACATTTGCTAGACCAATAATTGAATACAGCTCATCAGTCTTGAACCCACATTATGTACCTGATATTAACACAGTTGAGAAAGCCCAGAAATATTTCACAAGAAGAGTTCTCCACTCTCTATTCATTGCAGAATACCTTATGGCACCAGACTTGAAATTCTAGACCTAGAAAATTTAGAACTATGCCACCTTCGGTCTGATCTAAGTATAGTATATAAAATCATACATTGCAATGTCCTACCTGTCAATTAATACTTCAGTTTTAACCATAACAATACAAGAGCACACAACAGATACAAACTCAAGGTTAACCGCACCAAACTTGATTGCAGGAAATACTTCAGCAACAGAGTGGTCAATGTCTGGAATAGTCTACCTGAGTCTGTGGTTTCTTCCCCAAACCCCAAAAACTTCAACCTTAGACTGTCTACTATTGACCTAAACCCTTTCCTAAGAGGTCTGTAGGGGGGGTGCATAAGTGCACCAATGTGCCTACCATCCCTGTCCTATTGATTCTTTTTATTTTTCTTACATGTATCCATTTCATGTATTCATATCTATGTTTATACTTATACCTATTATCTTGTAAGCGATTGACAAATAAAATAAATAAATAAATAATAAAGAAACACACACCCCACTTCCGCCAAGGGAGCATTACTGCTTCCCAGCCAGCACACCTCTTACCCTGGCATTTCTCCGGTGAACATTTGCTGGCTGGGTGGTCGACTCCTCCACACTGGTGGGCCATGCGGGCAGCTCCTCCTCCAGCATCCCGCCTGGAAGAGGCAGTGAAACAGCCCAAAGAGGGGCAGAGCTGAGGGGCAGGACGGGCGGGATGAGGCTTCCCTCCCTCTCCGCCTGAGTGGGGTTCTTGCACAGCTCCAGCCCACGGCACATCCGTTCTCCGAAGCACCTGACCAGATTGGGTACCCCAGATGAGCTGCTCCCCTCCACGCAGCCCCTCTTCCCACCACTTTTGCCAAGGAGGCATGACCGTTTCTGTCCCCGGTGTTCCTCCCACGAGGCTTAGCTCCTGTGCTGCCCCAGAACAGCCGGCTGCCCCCTGTGCAGCGCCGCTTCCCACCTGCCTCTTCCCCTCCCCCCGGCGGGGCCCCCGCAGCTCTGGAGACAGAGCCCCAATGGGAAGGAAGCGGTGTCAACTTGACCGCCGGCTGGGACGAAGCTCCTCGGCGCTCGGCCCACCTTTCCTGGAGGGGCTCCAGGGCAGCCTGGCAAGGCAAGGCAGAGGGCAGGGGAGATGAGGACGCCATCAAGGGAAAGGATGCCATCAAGTCCATACAAAGGAAGTGTCAAGGGAGCAAAAGAGAAAAGAGGGAAGGGAGAGGATCTTGGTCTCCATTCCTCCCTTAAGGAGGTTCCAAGATGCCCCGCCCTTCCCACAGGGGCGCCCTCCCTCCCCATCAGCCGAAACATTCAGCCCCCCCAGGCTTCCTCCGCTGACCCCCAAAGGACCCTGCAGCCCCGGAGACTCTGCCACCACCCCCACCCTTTAGACTCAGCCAAGCCCTTTGCGGAGGCAGCCAGACGGAGCTGGAGGGCCAGAAGGAGACTGGGGACCAGCCATTGAGTCCTTCCAAGAGTTCCGTCCTGCCGGGAGCCTCTTCCTTCCATCCAGCCTCTCTGAGAAGCTCTCCCTTTTCGCTCCAATGGGGCAGGGACTCTGTTGGATCCTGCCGGGGCTGCTGGGCAGCACCTGGGTCTTTTGGGAGCGTGGTTAAGGGAGCCTGGCTCAGCTACGGAAGGGGCATGTAAAGGAGCATAACAAATGTGCTCCGGATCATTTGTGGCAGCTGATCCAGGAGGAAAACTCCTATGAAGGGAGAGACAGGAGGGAGGGGGGAGGGTAAGGGGGGGGTGTCCACAGATTCCCCAAAGCAAAAGCCGCTGCTGAAGAAAGCAGAATTCTGATGGGTTTGAGCACTGAATATTTGAGTAGGTCAGGCTGATTCAGTTATTTGTAGCTACAAAACAATCCAAAGAGAAGGAAGTGGAGGGAGGAATCTTTTCCTCTCCCAGTTCAAGGCAGGGGACCCAGATGGAATGCAAATTCCTCCTTCCTTGGGATCACCTAGATTTTGTCCCCAGACAGGAAATCACCCAGAAGTGATGCCTTCTCTTTATTTATTGCAGAGATTGATGTGGATGCCCACCTCATGTGCAACAGCCGCTGCTGCTGCCAGAGCACCCGGCTGGCTCGGGTGCACAGGACAGCGTTTGCTGGTTGGGTGGGTGGCTGCCTCATGCCCAAGCTGGCACTGGAACCCAGAAGAGTAAGGAGAGCAGAGATGCTGGCCAGGATGGCTGGGGCCGTTCTAGAAGGAAGGGAAGCCCTAATCCTCCGGTCCTCACCCCCACTGCTGCCTTGCCTCCGGTGGTGGTGGCGGTGGTGGTGGCTGTTGCAGTTATGCTTCCAGGCCGGACGTTGGAGGAGGAGCTTCTGGTGGGGAGGTGAGCTACCCGAATGGAGATGCCGCTGAGGGTTTGATTGCTGGCCTGCTGAGCTGGGTGGGAGAAACGCTGGGGACAGAAGCAGTCATGCCTCCTTGGCAAAAGTGGTGGGAAGGGGGGTTGACCAACACTTCTGGGGGGCCCAAGCCAGCCGGGTGTTCCAGAGCACAGATGCACATCATGCCATGGGCTGGAGAGTTGGGGCTGTGCAAGAAGTATGCTCGGGGAGGGAGGGAAGCCCTGGCCTACCTGTCCATGCCTCCGCTGCCCCCTTGTCCCCTGCAGCAGCAGTGGCTGTTGGGCTGCCGCTTCCAGGCAGAATGCTAGAGGAGGATCTTCTGGCGGTGAGGCGAGCTGCCTGAATGGAGATGCCGCTGAGGGCCTGATGGCCGGTGTGCTGAGCTGGGTGGGAGGAACGCCAGGGACAGAAACGGTTATGCCACCTTGGCGAAAGTGGTGGGAAGGGGGCTGTGCGGGGGGCAGGCAGCTCTTCTGAGGCACCCAAGCTGGCCAGGTGCTCCGGAGCACGGATGTGCCATGGACTGGAGCCATGCAACAACCCCACTCAGGCAGAGAGGGAGGGAAGCCCGGTCCCGCCCATCCTGCCCTTCAGCTCTGCCCCTCTCTGGGTCTTTTGGCATATGTGCCCAATTCTCTTTCCTTTGCTGGTCTTTGCACCTGCATGTGCAACAGAAACCAGACCAAATAGCCAATGCACATGCGCACATTGGAAACAAGATTATCTTCCTGGAGCTTGCATGTGCACTAGGTGGCTGCTGTTCTGGTTTTTGGTGCACATGCACACATGAAGTCCAGGTGGCCAGCACACTAGAACCCAGAAGAGCAATGAGCTCTGCATGCCCAGAGAAATGGCTCTAAGTGCCGCTTCCAGTACACGTGTCATAGGTTCACCATCATGGAGCTAGAATGTAGCAAGCACTAGACATTCAATTAGCAAAGAACTACATTCCAAATGTTATTGTTTTATGCACTATGATCTGGTGGCTTTCAACCATTTATATGCCCTATAAAACTGAACACCATATTACTGTATAAAATATGCTGTGGGACATACCTAAGAGAAGCAAGAAAGGGAATTTAGTCATAATATTCTCTAAAAAGTCATTGGAGTAAACGGTGTATTTCTAAGGAAAAGCAGATAGGGAATGCACTATTGGTCATAAAATGTAAACAAAAATCAAGTTTGTATTTGTGAACTCTGTTTTGCAGAAAGTTGATGCAAGCAGTAGAAGTCAAATTCACATACAATTGTACCAAAACCTATCTATTTTAAGTTAGACTGTATGCATATATATGAAATGAAATTCCATTCTTCTTATATAGAACAGACACTTAAAATCAAAGTAAACATAAATTGCCAAGTAAATTGAACTTTCAGTCAATATTGAAAAATTAAAATAGAAGAAATACATTTTCTGCTGCTTTGGTTTCCACCTCACCAGAAAATGAGGCAGATGATCTGTTTAGAATTTCTAGTGTTTTCTGATTATGTGGTTATATTTCATTTCTCACTCTCTCTCCATGTGGTCTGCATAAATAAACAATTTACCTTTCCATGTTTCACCAGCAACTTAAGGAGATCCAGAGGGCAAATCCTAATGTGTTTATGATAGATATGTTGAGTTCACATGCTATGCTAAACATAATTTTATTACTTTGGATTTGGGAAATGGCATAAACTATATGAACAAGCTATGATTTGGAAACTGTTGTTCAATGGCCTATCCACATGATACAAACCAGTTGTATTAAAAACTGAGCAATGGCAAAATACAAATTTATTTATCAAAAGGAAAAATTCTTTAGCACCTTTAGTTGTGTCAGGTAGGTGTTAGACACAAACAACTAGATCTGTACGTGTACGGTTCAAACCAACAACTTTATTATATTCTGCCTATTATACAGAAATCTCCCCAGACTGTCAGCCTTTGCCTGGGAACAGATAGATAAGATCTATGGAGCTTAAGGGGAGGGGGGGCAGTTTTGGATCCCTTGTGTCTGACCAAGGATTCAAGGACAATCAGTTTGAGACCTCTCCCCTGCCTGCCTGGAAATTTCCCAACAGTAGGACAATTTCAGAAAAGGTCCAATGGCTTTTTTCTTTTTAACCTTTTAGTTTCTGAATACTAGTTGGGGAATTCTGGGATACATTTTAGATTCTGACACATTTTAAAATGGATAAGATTGACAAATGCTGATCTAGAACCAGCCTTCTGAATTTTATCCTGTATGCTTTGGAAGTTCAAAGCTTATTCTATGTTTGGTATAAAAAGGGCACAAAGAGTAGCCTTTGCCTTTTAGTTGGGATTGTTGGAAGATCTTTATATGGTATGACATCCTCTTTTTTGCTTTTACAGGAATGGACACCAGTGAAACCCTCCCAGAATCTGTCCCATCTGCTCCAGGGACACTACCCCATTTCATGCAAGAACCTGATGATGCATATATAATTAAAAGCAACCCAATTGTGCTGCGCTGCAGAGCCATGCCAGCAATGCAGATATTCTTTAAATGCAATGGGGAGTGGGTTCACCAAAATGAGCATGTCTCAGAAGAGAGCATGGACAAAATCACAGGTAAGTGATTTTTCTTTACCAGATCCATGCATACATTGGGAATTTTGAAAGCAAGTTAGGATTCTTATAAAATGGCTATCAAGGCAAGGGCTTGCCCATTCACAATATGGCTGTCCCAAGGAACATAACTGAGCACAAAGGATTGATATATTGAAAAACAACATTTGTCAGTTGCTTTCAGAATTATTGTTTTATAAAATATATGATAGGGCCAAGACTCTGGCAACTATCAAGAAGTGTGCATCACAAAAATGTCATTTAAGAGACTTCAGCCCTGTGCTCTTTAACTTACAAATGTATTAGAATTGCAGATAAATGGTAAAAATGGGTGACTTTAGATCATATTCTTGAGCCTTACTAAATAGTTTGGCTTATTTATTTGATTTATGATCCATATTAGCTAGCAGAAATATTGAGAAAGGTGTCAGCTGGTGCTCTATTCAAAATCCAAGAAAGAAACACTTAGATTCCATTAATTAGAGAAAAGATATCTTATACTGGAAATCAAGTGGTAGCATCAAAGAAATTCTGAATCTGAGGAATTGAGCGCGAAAATCACATATACAAAATGATGGCAATGTTCCCACCCACAATAGTTCAAACTGTCCATCCAATTAAAGATTGTATGTAATGTCATGTGGGCATCTTCAGGTGGTGATGAGGCATCTGTCTGTTGACCTTGGCCTATTTTGATAAAGAGGTGTGCTTGCACATAGCATAGAAAAGAAGTATAAACAAGAAACTTTCCCCCCCCCAACTTATACAGTTTATTCTCTCAAACTTCCAGCTCACTTCTTATAACTATTTCACCCCTCCTCTCCCTCGTTACTTATGACAAAAGATGCAAAGCAAAGGAAAGAAATCTTGAAGGCTGACATTCGGCCCTCCTGCAAAAGAGGCGTTAGCCCTATAAAAGAAAGAGAGTACAAGATGAAAGGATAATATACATGTTACACAATACTACAATATTTTAAGGTTTGTCAGGATATTTATAGCACGAAATGCCTGTACAAGCCTAGGGGCTCGAACATCCCTCTCATTCACCCATTCCAACTGGGAAGGAGGAAAGTGTTTCCAGACGACTAAATACTGGAGTTGACCTCTTTGTCTCCTAGAATCCAAATTTCTTTAATTTCAAAATGTTGTTCAGAAGAGGAATGGGGGAATCGAACTGAGCCGGTCTCAGGTTGGAGGTATGTTCAGGTTTCAACAAACTAACATGAAAGACAGGATGAATCCTTCTAAGGGTTTTTGGTAATTGCAGTTGGACTGCCATGGGATTCATAATTCGTTCAATTGGAAAAGGTCCAACATATTTAGGCCCCAGCTTTTTTGACTTTTGTGTGTTTTGCAAATATCTAGTGGACAAGAAAACCTTGTCCTCAACTTGATATTGTTTCTGTGGAGCTCTCTTTTTATCTGCAAATTTCTTATGAGCTTGATGAGTATCATCCAATGCTTTATGGGTAACCGGCCAGGTAAGCTGGAGTTGGGTTATCCATTTACTCAAGGACTGAATATTGGGTTTCTCCTGTGGAAGCTCGGGTATAGGTACAAAGTCTTGTCCCGAAGCAACTTTAAATGAGATAAAACCAGTGCTACTATGAACCGAATTGTTATATGCCACCTCAGCAAATGGCAATAGGTCAGCCCAATCATCTTGTTGATAATTAATATAGCATCTAAAATATTGCTCCAATACTGAGTTAGTTCTCTGACAAGCCCCATTGGTTTGTGGGTGGTGGGCAGAGCTTAAACCCTAGGCAGAGCCCAACAACTTCAGGAACTCCTTCCAAAAGTTCGAAGTGAACTGGACACCCCTATCTGAAATTATCCATTCAGGAACACCATGTAACCTATAGACATGTAAAATAAACAGTTTAGCCAAAGTTTTTGCTGTTGGGATTTTTGCACAAGGTATGAAATGTACCTGTTTGGAAAACAAATCCGTTACCACCCAAATAACTGTATTTCCCCTGCTTTCAGGTAATTCCACTATAAAATCCATAGAAATTTCTTTCCATGGGGCAGTCGGTCTGCCTACATTTTGTAGTAGGCCAGCTGGCTTTCCAGGCAGCCATTTGGCTGAGGCACAGATAGGACAGCTAGCCACATAAGTTTCAATGTTCTTTTTTAAATTAGGCCACCAAAATTGCCTTTTAACCAGTTTTTTACAAACCCGAAGGTTTTTTACAAACCCAAAATGTCCAGCAGCTTTGGAATTATGAGCTTGCTGTAATACTGGGTTTCTCAACTTTGCTGGCACATATAATTTAGCCCCCACCCATGCCAATCCATCTCTAACCATACAGTTATTTGAGTGAGCCAGGAACCAATAATCAAGTTTCAGAACATCTTTTAATTATGCAGATAAATCATTAGATAAATCAACTTCCCCTTTTTTCTGGGCTCTAGTAACCATTGGAGCCGCTAACTATTGTCTAGTTGGGACAATAGGGCGGATCATTCCGGATGAGCACTATTATATTGAGGCAGCCTAGACAGTGCATCCGCCATGAAGTTTTCCCCCCTTGGAATGTACTTCAATGAAAAATTAAACCACTTGAAGTATTGCGCCCAGCGAACTTGCTTAGGCAATAGCTTTCGAGGTGTTTTTAGAGCCTCTAAATTCTTATGATCTGTCCACACCTCAAAGGGGTGTTTTGCCCCCTCTAGAAAATGCCTCCAGGTTAATAGAGCCCAACGAACTGCAAAAGCTTCTTTTTCCCAAATGGCTCATCTTCTTTCTGTCTCAGTTAGTTTACGGGAGGTGTATGCACACAGTTGCAGAGTCCCCTTCTTGTTTGCTTGTAGTAACACTACCCCCACTGCTACATCACTCGCATCGGCTTGGATTACAAAAGGGGTGTCCATGTCCGGGTGCTTTAGCACCAGCTCAGCTGTAAAAAGTCATTTCAGCTTCTCTAGCGGTCAACTGGGCTTCAGTTTCACCTCCCCCTTGGTTTTTAGGAAATTTGTAATAGGCAGAGCAATCTTCGCAAAAGCCAGGATAAACTGACGGTAAAAATTAGCAAATCACAGGAAATTTTGCAATTGTTTCCTAGTGCGGGGAGGGGCCCAATCCAAGATGGCATGAACTTTCCCCGGATCCATTTCTATACCGTCATGTGATATGCAATAGCCCAAATAGTCAATTTTCTCTTGGTGGAACTCACACTTGGATAACTTCGCATACAGTTCAGCAGCTCAAAGTTTTTTTTCAAAACTGATCGCACTAATTTCACATGTTCATCGAGAGTCTCAGTGTAGATAAGAATATCATCAAGATAAACCAGTACCCCTTTGTATAAATGTTCATGCAAAACCTCATTTATCATTTGCATGAATACAGCAGGGGCCCCCTGTAGACCAAATGGGAGAACGTTGAATTGGAAACATCCCATTGGGCAATTAAAAGCAGTTTTCCATTCACCTCCCTCCTTGATTCGAACTTGGTAGTAAGCTTCTCTCAAATCAAGTTTTGTAAAAAATTTCCCTTTGGCTAGCTGGGCCAACATGTCCTTCATTAAGGGGAGGGGGTACATGTTCTCCACCGAAATCACATTTAAATTTCTATAATCAACACATAAACAAAGCAAGCCATCTTTCTTCTTGCGGAACAATACTGGGACCTCTACCCGAGGCCTAGCAGGCTGGATGAAACCTTGTTCAAGATTTTTATCAATAAACGACTGCAGCTCCTCTAGCTCCCATGGTGTCATCGAGTACAGTTTAGGTTGTGGGAGTTTCACTCCTGGTAAAATTTCAATACTGCAATCTGTTGGGTGATGGGGGGAAGCTCGGCCAATGCCTTTTCACTGAACACCTCCTTTAAATCCCAATAGTCTCCAAGGATTTTCTTCTCCCCCCTCAGGTCTCATTGCCCATGTATGCCAACTGTGTGGAATTCTGGGAGTTCGGCTGAGATTGCCCCTTCCCTTCTGGGGGTTGGTCAGTGCATATGCATAATGATCCCCTCCTCCAATCCACTTGGGGGTTCCACTTCTGCAGCCAGGGCAAGCCTAGTAGTAGGGGTTGCTCCATCCCAGGGGTGACAATAAAACACAAAGTCTCTCTATGCCTCCCCATTGTCATTTCCGCTGTTTCCATTATGAAATGTGCAGGGCCACCCCCAGCTACCAATCCATTCAGTTGGCAAAATGCTATGGGAGTTTTTAAATTTCTTAGTCTTAAACCCAATTTCTCCACGACTTCTGAGCTGATAACGCACCTTGTGCACCCGGAGTCTAACAAGGCCAACATTTCCCCTTGGGCTCCTGATGTGGGTACCCTTAATCTCACTTGGATGATCATTGGGTCCTTGTTTGGACTTACCAGAGGGTCATCTTCAGATTTGGATTCACTTTTACCAGAAGAGGTTGGAGTTCCCAGCTCCTCTCCTTTCGGAGGAGTGATCTCTACAACCTCCTCCACTTTAAGAGCCATTTTGCATGGCTTGACTGGAGTTTTTTCAGGTTTTCTTCCTCCCCCTGGCACCCCCTTTGGCTCTAGCTTGGCACGGCAGTCTGCAACCCGGTGACCCTTCTTTCCACATTGGAAGCATGCAGTGGTCTTGGGTTTTGCTGCTGACCCTCCCTTTTGAGGTTTTGGGGCTTCTTGGGGGCTGGTGGGGAATGGCTTGCTCCAACCAAGTCCACCCCTGCATCTGTTTTGGGGCAGATCAATTTCCATTTCCACTGCCAACACGTACCAGAGCTGCAAATCACTGGGGTCTTTTCTGGCAATGCAGCTTTGATAAACATCTTAGTTCAGTCCATCTTTAAAAGCTTCTATCGAGGCTCCCTGGGACCAGCCTCAAATATGGCATGCCAGCTCTCTAAATTCCTGGGTGTATTCAGCCACTGATCTCCGCTCCGATTTATGGTTTTCATCCTAATCCTAGCCTTACATTTAGCTAGTGGGTCTTCAAATCTGGCATGCAACGCTGTCATGAACAGGTCATAATTCATCAACTGGGAGGCATTATCATTATGCAAAGTCACCATCCATTTCACAGCCATCCCTTCCAAAGGCCTGGTAACACATCTGACTTTAGCTGCTTCTGAGGAAAAATCCTCATCATATTCTTCCATGTGGTTCCACACTTGGGCTAGGAAGAAACCTAACTCCTTGGGATCCCCTCCATATTTTACTTCCAACAGAGGCACCTTTGGAGCTCAATGCCTTCTGGCAATTGCTCCCCCCGCCAGGGGCTCCTGGGCTGCTGCTGCCTGGTGCACTGGCCCAGGTTGATTTATGGGGACAGATGCTTGTGCTCTCATAGCTGGGGCTGCCTCCCCCTTTTCCCTCTCGTACCTTTGATCAGCCTGGATTCCTTCGACAGCTTCATTCAGAAGATTTATGGCTTGAGCTAATAAAATATTCTTTCTTTATCCCTCTTGCCATGGTTCTTCTCTCCTATGCCGTTGAGTAGTAGTCACCTCTGGAGGGGGTTCTTCCTCCGGTTCCTTCCAATTGACCCCCAAGGACCATCTAGATTTTACGGCTGGCTTCTCATCGAGATGTAGCCCGGCTAGCAGCTCGGCCTCCCCTGCAGCATCTAAAAGCAGGGAAATTGGTCTTCCAGTAGCTCCCAGATCTTCTTGGTCACTGGCTGGATTGGACATTGTTTTCAGACCCCCTCGGAAGAAAAAGTATTAATTCTCCAGGTGGACTGGTAAACTGAGATTCAGAATAATGTCAGCTGGTGCTCCATTCAAAACCCAAGAAAGAAACACTTAGATTCCATTAGTTAGAGAAGAGATATCTTTTACTGGAAATCAAGTGGTAGCATCAAAGGAATTCTGAATCTGAGGAATTGAGCACAAAAATCACATATACAAAGTGATGGCAGCGTTCCCACCCACAATAGTTCAAACTGTCCATCCAATTAAAGGTTGTATGTAATGTCATGTGGGCATCTTCAGGTGGTGATGAGGCATCTGTCCGTTGACCTTGGTCTATTTTGATAAAGAGGTGCGCTTGCGCATAGCATAGAAAAGAAGCATAAACAAGAAACTTTCCCCCCAACTTATACGGTTTATTCTCTCAAACCTCCGGCTCACTTCCCATAACTATTTCACCCCTCCTCCCCCCGTTACTTATGACAGCTGAAAGATGCAAAGCAAATGAAAGAAATTTTGAAGGCTGACAAAAAGTTACATCAACATTTTATTTTCCACAAGACATTGAGCCATTAGGAAGTTACATAGAGAGCTAGTTTGGTCCAATGGTCAGGCTAGAAAGCAGGCAAATGTGAGTTCATGTCTGTTTTAGCCATGAAAGCCAGTTGTGCGACTTTGGACGAATCACCAGGGAGACTGAGTTTTAATCCTGCCTTAGGCAAGAAAATCCACTGGATGATTTGGGACCACTCACCAGGAGACAGTGAGTCCTCAGGCATAAAAGCTGGCTGAATGTCTTTGGGCCAATCACCAGGAGACTGTCCCACCCTAGACATGAAAGCTACCTGGGTGACCTTGGGGCAGAATTTCTCTCTTGGCCCAATTCACCTCACAAGATTGTTGTTGTGGGGAGAATAGGAGGAGGAAAATATGTTGGATATGTTTTAGCCTTGACTTGAGATATTTGTAAAAAATAATAAAGGTGTGATATATATTGAATAAATGAGAAACGTCATTTTGTGGTAAAAAAATTACCTGCTAAGAGAGGGATTTTAAGTCAGTGAGCTGGGTGGGTGGGTGAGTGGGAAACCATGAGAAATGCAACATATTTTTCTTATCTTCCAGCAAATTTGAGAATTTGCTTTTAAAGTAAGACCATTATAGATTGTATATGAAACAATGCTGAAAAGAACATACAATAATATTCTTTTAATCATGAATTTCAGAACAAAAGAAAAAAATTCTTTAATTATCCACACTTAAATTACTAGTACAACTTTGTCAGCTCACAGGCATCTAATCTTTGGAACAGATAATTTAAACTCACTTGTTCTAGTAACTGAGGCTGTGTCATGAGCTGTTTGATGCTCCTTTTCATTTTTATTTCATGATATTGAGATACAAGTTACATATCAAAGGTGCAGTGTCTAAAATTTGCCAGATTTTATAATATAGAAAATATAAATCAAGGTTCACTCTCATGGTGGGTAAAAACATGGCAACTACTAGCAAATCTAATAGGACCCAATATACCATAGATACTAGCACGCCGAGGTTGTTTTTAACAGTAACAATCAATTTTATTGATTAGTTCATCAGAGCATATCAAAAATATGTAAGCTATAAAAAGATATAAAATCAATGCAGAGAAAACAAAAGGGCATGCTTATAATAAATTGTAACTCATGTGTAAAAAAAGGGAGCAGTGCGAAGACTCAGTGAAGATGAAGGAAAGGGAGGAAGCTACAGAAGGGACTATGGGACCGGGACCAGAGAACTAATTGAGACCCCCTGCCCTTATTCTGAAGAATTTTTGCAAGCGATGGAAACTGCAGAGGAAAGATGGAGACTAGGCACCTGGCCCAAGGAGACGCATTCATGGAGAAGCTGCCAGACAGAGCTGAATCCAGAGATGAGACCAAAGGAGAAGCTGCCTGAACACCTTTCCTACTCCAGCCCTCTGAGGATGGCCCACAAGACAGAGTGGAGAAGTGGCATTGGAATCAGACGACTCCCAAGCCAGTCTTTGGCAGGAATCCCAGAGCAATTCCAGCAATTCAAGGTGGAAAGTTATGTCTCACAGCCACAGCCTCTCCAGGTGAGCTGGGTCCTAACGCAGCCCATGTTCACTTTCCCTAATCCAAGACTTGACAGTGGAACCAGCATGGCATCAGTCAGAGGTGGCTTAAGGAGCCAAGCAGGAAGGGAGGGACAGCAGATGCAGTCAACATTGGGTACGTTACAAATCTCAATTCCTCCCACTCCATAGCCAGCAAGGAGATTACCCCTGTGGAGAGTATTCCTCCAGGATGGGGATTCTATTGTGGTCAGGGGTGGGTCCAATGCCAGTGGATGCCAGCACCAGTTGCACCACCTTGTTCAGGAGCACCCTGGACCCAAGGAGCAGCAGCAATCCCTCCTCAGCAAGGTGATGTGCGCAGGCAGCAGACTGCAGCCACCACCCCCTTTTCCCAGTGCAGAGAAGAATTCAACAATGGCCCCTATTCAGCAGGTTCCAATCCAGCCGCCCCTTGGAGCAACCCTGCGGGGACCTTTCTTCCAGCACGCCCCAGCTGCTTGGCAGATCCAAGCTCAGCCGCCCCTTGGAGTACCCCTACAGAGTCCCTATATGCCCCAGCCAGCTCAACACATTCCCACTCAGCCTGCAGTTGCTATGGCAATCCCTCCCCAGACCAGATCAAGTGGCTTTCAAATCAACTTTTAACAGATGGTGTGAAAACTTTGCTTACTTCCTTACCTGGATCTGGTCACACATAGATCGATTTGGAAATCACTATGCAATAAATCGTGACCTAGTTTCTGCAATTACAATTGGGATGAATGAGGGGGGAGCTTCCAATTGGGTAGTTCAATTGCACTAAGAGGACACCCCAGAGGTACAAGATGTTGATACCTTTATTGAGCTTCTTAGGGCTTGGTTTGAAAATCTTGATAGAATTGGGGAAAATGAAGACAAAATAATGGAAATGAAGCAAGGCAAGCGACCCTTAAAAGACTTTGTATGGGACTTTAGAAGGGTCGCAAGCAACTTCATGAACTGGCCTGACAGAATACTTCTGCACTATTTTAAGAATGCTATTGATCCAGAAGTCAAAAAAGCATGCAGCATCAGAGTAATACCAGAGACATTACAGGATTGGTATGCCATGTCCCTTAGGCTGGACAGGAAAATCAACCCACACCAAAAATCCCCCTCTGAGGGCCCTCCTAGGAGAACTGTGGCCAGACGGCCTCGGCCTAAACCTGCTGAAGCTGCTCCTACCTGACTCACAAGGATTATAAAGTGCTATCAATGTGCCCAGGCTGGTCACAGGGCAGCCGACTGTATGGCTCCTGCACCTGTTCCACAACCAAGGCCAAGTAGAGGGGTTGAAGAAATCCATGGAAGCCTCCAGACACTAGCCAGTTTGCTAGACATGCTGTAGAGGGTCACCTCTCCACAGAAGAGAGCGAGGAACTTCTGGCCAAAGAAATCCTCCCCAGAAAAGCAGATGAAGAAGAGGGCCCCATGGTGAGTGCTGCCATTCTCCTCTTTACAGTTAAAGTGAAGCTGGTGTTGCCTGAGACAGGGGAAGCAGAGGAGGTAGAAGCAGTAATAGATTCTGAGTGTTCCAGATGCCTTATTAGGGTCCCCATTGTTGAACAATTAAGGATAAAGACTAAAGCCCCAAAACACCCAATCAGGTTTGAACAGGTAGATGGAACATTAATTGAAGGAGTTCCAGCCACCCAAATTGCAGAGTTAATCAAACTAGAGATGGGCAGGCATCGTGAGCTCATATGTTTTGTAGTGGCTCCAAAAATGTCAGAATATATTATATTGGAACTTGCTCAAGCCCCTACCATCAAGTGGGAAGATGGATACCAAAAAATCATAATTGGGGCAGCCTGCTGTCCCCCCTACCTCCCAAAGAAACTGCCACCCAACAGGGATCCAAAACCAGAAGCAGCAGCCATCGCTTCAGACTCTCCTCCAGGTGAGGCCTGAATCCCTAAAGAATAGGGTTTTGGTATGCGCATGCCCAAGATGGCAGCCGTGCCTTGAGTGAGCTTTCGGGGGGATCGGGGTTTGTCGGTGTTTCAGGAGTAGGGGCTCCCCCCGATGCTGCAAGTCTCCCGGCGTTTCTCCGGAGGGCCGAGGGGCGCCATCTGTCCCATTTACAGCTGAATTTGGCCAGTGGTGTGGTGTTTTGAGAGCTTCGCTCTCTCGGCCTGTGCAGTGTCGGGGTGGCGGCGGAGGTAGCTGGTTGCCTGAAGGAGCGGCTCATCAGCTGTTCGTCAGCTGTCCAGCGGCCTGGTGGCATTGGCGTCGGCGTCGGTGGAGGTTTGGCGGCTGTGACGGTGGCTCGTCAGCTGTTTGGCAGTTGCCTGGCGGCGTCAGCGTTGTGGGCGGCAACGGAGGCTTGGCGGCAGCGATGGCGGCTTGCCAGTGGTCCGGCGGTCCGGCGGTGTTACCGTCCCTGGCGGCAGCGGAGGCTTGGTGGCTGCGACAGTGGCGGCAGAGGCTCGGCGGCTACGATGGCAGACAGAGGCTCGGCGGCTGCGAATGTGGTGGCCGGAGATTCGCCAGTTGCTTGGTGGTGCTGGTGATGGTTGCAGCGGCAGCAGTCTGCTGTATGGCGGCAGCGACAACGGTGGCGGCAGTAACATTGGCCCGGAGGTCCCCCACTGCTGTCTGTTGGTCGCTTCAAGGCCCTTCAGCCCACAGGGGCATTGCCCTTGAGAGTTTGGTGCCCCTGGGGCTTGCTGGCCCAATGATGCCCATGTTTGACCATCATGCCGGGACCTGGTTATCGTTGGTGGGGCAGTGGTTTGCTGGGGGTTTTGATTTTGGTATTGCCCTCGGCGCCGCTGCCCTTCCCTTTCCCTCTGGAGGTGAAAATCCCCGGAGGAAGAGGCCCTGCCACGGCAGCACTGGAGGGTGGAGGCCTGGAGGCCTGGGGAGTCCAGATTGTGGGCATTGGTGGTTTGGCCCAGGTTGGATGAGTCGGCACCGCCCTGGCGGGGGTCGGTGGTTGAATTTACATTGGAGGAGAGACCCCCGTGGAAGGTTGGTGCCTGACTCTGGACCTGGGGCTGTGGTTATTCGATCTCTTGCCATCTCTGGACTTGCTTCTCTGGACCTGGCCGTCCCCATTTTATTCTACCCTCGGACTGCGGGCTATCTGCCTTTATCTATGGCCGCTGCTGCTCCTTTGTGATGCCTTGAATCCTCTTCCCAGTCGTTCTGGAGGGTACCCGACCATCAGTGACAATTGCCCTGTTTGTTTTTCATTCTCAGACCCTCCTCTCCCCTTTGGACCTGGCTGTCCCCATTGCAGTGGGAGGGCAATGGATGGTGTCAACCCCTCTGTTGTGAGAGGGCGGGGGGTTGTTCTTGGTTTTTACCAGCATCCCATCATAAGTCACTGCAGTGGGAGAGCAGTGGTTTGGCCATTTCAATTCTGGCCCTAGCAGCTGTGAGAGAGCTGCTTGTTGGGGAGGATGTCTCGGTTTTGAATGCCTGGTCCCTGGTGCATGTTTTCACCTATGCAATTTTGAACATCGTGCCAACTGTCTTTGCCCTTCTATCCCGCCCTGAAATGGGATATCTTATGTTAGCCTACTCATCGCCAGAGTTACGGGCCCTCCAGACTGTCCCCTTGTCTTTGGAGTGGCCCTTTGGGTTATTGAGAGCCTACCTCAATGACAGATCTTGGGATCCCGAGAGGTGGCATGGCACGACCAAGGGGCTAAATTTTAAATCTGGTATGAAGAGGAAGCTTTTAAATTTTTTAATTCATTGTTTTAATGGGTTAAGGAAGGGGGTGGGTGATCAAATTGTGGGTCAATACTGTCCTTCCAGGCCAGCAACTGGTCTCGGTATGGAGAGGTTGGGTGAGGTGGCCTCGGGGTCTGGCATGGAGAGGGCAGGGCTGACTATTTCCAGGGTGATCGGCTATGGCAGGGGGTGATGGGACAGGGGACCAAATTACATTATGGGAGCGCACTCCCGGTGTTTATGAGTGGTGGCACGCTCTGACCCCCAGGTCGCTGCCCACTCCCCTGGGGTCTTGGGAGGCATGGTCTCTGGGCTCAGGCTGGTGTATGTGAATGCCAGGTCCGTAGCCAATAAGTCATCCCTCCTCTGTGAACTTATGGAGGAGGAGGCTGCGGACCTGGCATGCATTATGGAAACCTGGTTGGGTCCAGAGGGGGGTGTCCCTCTGTGTGATTTATGTCCCCCGGGTTTCCATGTGTTGTACCGGTCTCAAGCCCAGGGAAGGGGCGGAGGGGTAGCCATAATTGTCAGAGAGACCTTGTTTCCAAGGGAGGTCACTGTCCCGCAGATAGGCGGGTGTGAGGCCCTCCTCGTGACATTGGGCCCTGGAGTTGGATTTGCTGCTAACGTACCTGTCCCTCAGCTGCGTGGCGGCAGCCCTGCCTGAGCTTCTCAACATTGGAGTTGGACGGCGGTGGAGTTCCCCAGGCTTATAGTTCTGGGGGACTTTAACCTGCCATCTCTGGGGGGGGGCGTCAGGCTTGGCTCAGGAGTTCATGGCATCCATGGCAGCCATGAAGCTGACGCAGGTGATTCATGGGCCCACTCACGAGGGGGGTAACACACTTGACCTTGTTTTTGTCTCGGGGCAGTGGTGTAGTGATCTGGGGGAGAGGTTTTCCATCTACCCTACCCCTATCATGGACGGATCACTATCTCCTGCGGCTGGTCTTTCAATTGGCTGTCCCTCGCTGCTGGGATGAGGAGCCAACGTGATGGATCCACCCCAGGCGCCTGATGGACCCTGAGAGGTTTCAGATGGCACTGGGATCCTTGCCTTCCTCCCTCAGCCACAGCCCGGCCAAGACACTGGCGGCCGCCTGGTAACAGGCGGCCGTGGCGGCACTCGACCTGGTTGTCCCCTTGCGGCCTCTTCCCTGCCGTAGACCCCAGTTGGCTCCCTGGTTCTCTGAGGAGCTCCAGGGGATGAAACGGCGGAGAAGACACCTGGAGAGCAGGTGGAGGACTAGCCACTCCGAATTCGACCATGTCCAGTTGCGAGGCTATATTGGGACCTACCTGGAAGCGATTAGGGCAGCGAGGTGTGCTTACTTCTCCGCTCTGATTGCGTCCACCGATGACCACCCTGCAGACCTGTTTCAGGTGACCTGCTCCCTCCTCCAATTGAGGGAGGGGGATGACCCTTTGCAGGGCAGAGCAGAGGAATTTAGTTCACATCTGGGGGATAAGGTTGCTAGAATTCGTGCCGGCTTGGACTCTGATTGGCAGGAGTCTGATGATGGGGTGGCGACGGGTCTGGTTGATTCTATCTGGGTTGAGTTTGACCCGATCTCCCTTGATGAGGTGGACAGGATCATGTGGAGGCTGTCTTCCACCACAAGTTTATTGGACCCGTGTCCTTCCTGGTTGGTGTATGCCTCCAGGGAGGTTACACGCAGCTGGCTCCAGGCAATTGTCAAAACCTCCTTGAGTGAGGGAGCCTTTCCTGCCACCTTGAAAGAGGCGGTGGTGAGGCCCCTCCTCAAGAAGACTGCCTTGGACCCGGCCGTTTTGAATAACTATTGTCCAGTCTCCAACCTTCGCTTCTTAGCAAAGGTTGTTGAGAGCGTGGTAGTTCAGCAGCTCCCCTTGTTCCTGGAGGAAGCTGATTATTTAGATCTGTATCAATCGGGCTTCAGGGCCAGACACAGCACGGAGACAGCATTGGTCGTACTGATGGATGATCTCTGGAGGGCTCGGGACAGGGTTTTTCCTCTGTCCTAGTCCTGTTAGATCTCTCAGTGGCTTTCGATACCATCGACCATGGTATCCTTCTGCAGCGGCTCCGAGGATTGGGGGTGGGGGGCACCGTTTTGCGGTGGTTCTCCTCCTTCCTCTTGGGCCATTTGCAGTCAATGTTGGCAGGGGGGCAGAGATCAGCCCCGAGGCCCCTCACTTGTGGGGTGCCTCAGGGGTCCGTTCTCTCGCCTCTCCTGTTTAATATCTACATGAAACCGCTGGGTGAGATCATCCGAGGTTTTGGGGTGAGGTATCATCAGTATGCTGATGATACCCAGCTCTATATCTCTACCCCAGACCAGATCAGTGATGATCTCTCTGTGATGTCCCGGTGCCTGGAGGCGGTATGGGTCTGGATGGGGAGTAATAGGCTCCAGCTCAACCCGACCAAGACTGAGTGGCTGTTTTTACCGGCATCTCGGTCTTCATTGGATGTACCATCTTTGGTCATGGGGGGAGAGGTGTTGCCCCCCGTGGATAGGGTGAGGAATCTGGGCATCCTCCTGGATTCACAGCTCAGTTTGGAGGAGCATGTGGGAGCTGTGGCCAGGGGGGCTTTTGCCCAGGTCCAGCTGGTTCACCAGCTCTGCCCTTATTTGGACCGAGATGCCCTTCGAACGGTCACTCATGTGCTCATCACCTCCAGAATCAACTACTGCAACGCTCTTTACATGGGGCTGCCCTTGCGGATGACCCGGAGGTTACAGCTGGTGCAGAATGCGGCCGCGTGGGCTGTGATGGGAGTATCCCGATGCTCCCATGTTACACCCCTCCTGCACGGCTTGCATTGGTTGCCGGTTGTCTCCCGGGTTACCTTCAAGGTGTTAGTAACAACTTATAAAGCCCTAAATGGCTTGGGTCCAGGGTACTTGCGGGAATGCCTCCTGCCAGCAACACTTTCTGATTGCCCTGTTTGGTCTCATAGGAGGGGCCTCCTTGGGATACCGTCGGTCAGGCATTGTCGGCTGGTGGTTCCCAGGGCTAGGACCTTCTCCGTGGGAGTGCCTCCCCTCTGGAATCAGCTCCTCATGGATCTCTGTTTGGCCCCTGACCTCCGCTCCTTCTGCCGAGACCTGAAGACTTGGTTGTTTCAACAGGCCGGCCTGGAATGACCCGGGGTTAGGATTTTAATCTTTTCTTAATGTTTTAATGTATTCGGCTTGTTTCATTTAATTGTTTTTTATTGTAAATTTGCTGTGTTTTAATGTTCGCCGCCCTGAGCCCTTAGGGAGTAGGGCAGCATACAAGTCAAATAAATAATAATAATAATAATAATACAGGGACTTGGCTGAGGTTTTTAGTGAAAAGGAGTGAAACATTTAACCCCCCCCAATTGAGTCACTGATTGTGCCATTGAGTTAGAACCTAGAGCAAAACTGCTAAAATCAAAGATGTATTCCATGACACCAGCCAAGATGACTGAGTTGAGGAAATACATTGATACCAATTTAGATAGAGACTTCATTGAACCTACCAAATCTAGGTTGGCAACCCCAGTACTGTTTAAATAAAAGAAAGATGGCAGATTATGCTTATGTGTTGACTTTAAGGGGGTTAATGAGCACTGCGTAAAAAACATGTACCCTCTCCCCCTCATGAAGGACTTATTAAATCATCTGTCTAAGGGCAAGGTATTTACCAAGCTAGATCTGAGGGAAGCCTACTACTGAGTTCCCATAAAGGAGGGAGATGAATGGAAAACTGCCTTCAACTGTGCTCTACGTAGTTTCCAGTTCCGAGTCATGCCCAGGGCCCCCCTGTGGTATTTATGCAACTAACCAATGAAGTGTTACATCCACACCTGTACAAAGGGCTCCTTGTCTACTTGGGCGACATTCTTATATTCCATCCAACAAAACAATCAAAGAACATGTCAAATTAGTCAGGCAAGTACTGAAAAAACTTTTTGCTGCCAAGGTATATACAAAGCTGTCAAAATGCAAATTCCATAAAGAGTTGTTGGATTACCAGGCTACCAAGTGTCTAAGCAGAGGGTTGAGATGGACCCTGGAAAAGTGAAGGCAGTGCTAGACTGGCAACCCCGTGGCTTCGGTCAGTGCTCTTTCATTGGATAGCCCCAATCATCATGATTAGGGGCTGAAGCTGCCTCGAAAGGGTGGTGAAGTAAGGGGAAGCTGCCAGCCAGGTCGAGGGGAGCCGCATCTCTGCCCCTGGGCTTGACAGTTCCCCCCCCCCCAAAGATGACCGAGCGTGGTCTAAAATGGCCACCATGAAGAGGAGGACTTAGCTGGATTAAGATTTGTGCAGGAGTGAAGAAAAAGGTGGACAACATAAGAATTGGGACAATTTGGCACAACAACTAAATAAAAGGTACCCTGGGATTGATGTTATAAGAATCTTTAAGAAAGAAAAAGAAAGCGGCAGAATTATAAAGGGAAGGAAAAAAAAGAGAAAATAATTTTGACAGCTGAATGGGGCTTTGAACTGAGAAAGGAAGAAGCCGGAACAAGATACTTGAATAAATTGAATTAAAATACATTGGCAACAAACAGGCATAAATTAAAGCTGGACTTAAGAGTATTAAAAAGAGGTGGGAAATATACAAATTGGAGACTTGATTGTTTTGGAATATTGAGGCTCGGAAAGCCCTGAACAATAAAACAGGGGGGGGGGAGGTAAGGCTTTGTATAACGGAGAGTGCCATCTTGTGGACAAAAACTTAAACTGAAAAATAAAAATAAAAAGTTCCTGTTTCTTTATGAATCTGACTTGATATAATGAAAAGGAAATATTGAAACAATAAAACAAGTACCCTAGAAAGTGAAAGTTGAACTAGAATAAAAGAAAAAGTAAGAAAAGACGGATTGTTGGACTAATTTGTGGCTGTGCTATAAACCCAGTGTTGGAATAATTCTGAATCTAGAAAGCCTGAAGAAGAAAAAATAAAAAGAGAAGTTGATTTGTGGATTTTAAAGACTATAAGATAGTCTTTCTATAAGAGAGTGTGTAATGATGATATCTCTGCAGGAACTAAAAATGGAACTTAAAAATATGAAAAAACTACTACATGCAAGAGGTGAATCACTTGGCTCTGTGTTAAAAGCTATGGAAATAGTGATTGAAGAACATGAAGAAACCTCAGAGAAGGAGGAGTTAGTTCAAGAAGAAGCTATCTTAAATAGACAATCAGTACAAAAAACACCACAAAGAAGAGGGAAAAGAAGGGGGGTTAAAAATAGGAGATTCGAGAAAGTAACTAAAAAGGGCAATACCGGTAAAAATAGGAAAGACAGAAAGAAACAGCAGAAAAGTAAAAGGGGGAAGGAAGATACAAAGAGGGAGAGGGACACAAATCAGAGGGGGAAAAGAATTGGAAAAATAAAAGGGAAGAGAGGTAATGAGGAACAGGAACAGGAAAGAGAAATATGAGAATTGTAAAATAATGGAAAAAATTGTTTATTTAGAATGTATAGAGATAATGGTTAATGAATTAAGAAAGGGGAATCTGCACTGATATGAGGGGTAATAAGAATGTATTTGCAATTACAAATTATCTAGAAAATAGGGGAATATAGACCATTGAGAGGAGGGAGGGGCACTGATATTTTTTACTAGATGAATGTATGTTCTTATTTTTATTTTTACAATAAAGGTCAATGTTTATTATATATATTGAAATAATTGAAATGAATTGTGAGGATGTTTAAAAATGAGATTAATATCAGTGACCAGGACTAGTTAAATGGATTAATTGTTTCTTTTTGGTCTATCTTTTTTGGTATTATAAATAAAACTATGGAAGTAAAGTGGGAAAATATACTGCAGAATCTGACTGAAAAGTCCAATGTTATGTAGTTCTTTTTTTAGGGAATGATTATTATTAAACTAATTAAAATAAATGTTTATTGGGAATTAAGATGAGGGAATTAAGGTATATCTAAACCACTGAGGTGACGCTCCCAAATTAGTAAAAGGGGAGGGGAAATTTATGTTCTATGTTGTGTGTAAAAGCTTGTATTAATCTAGAATCTATGGAAAGAATATGCGATGGAATTGCAAATCTGACAGATAAAAATTAAAAGGTAATAAGAATGAAGATATGGTAATTATTAGTGATTTAAATGAGAAAAGAGTATTTTGGAAAAGGTCATGCTTAAAAGAAACAATGTTTAAGAAATATATTTGAAATAAATTGAAATGAACTGGGAAGATGTTTAGAATGAAAGTAATATCACTGAACAGGATTAATTTATTTGTTCCTTTTCTTATGTAAAATTAAGTTAAAAATGGATAAGATAGGAAGTTGGATGTAGAAAATGAATATATAATTATTGTCATATTTGCATGTAAAAGTGGTGACCTGGAATTATGTTGTACACTGAAAAGAGCTTTTTTTTCCTTTGTTTTGGAAAAATTGAATAAAACTTGTTTTTAAAAAAAGAGAGAGTGATGGACCCTGGAAAAGTGAAGGCACTGCTAGACTGGCAACCCCCAAAAACTTGTAAACAACTCCAGAGCTTCTTGGGTTTTGCAAATTTCTATATTTATTTTATTGGACTTATATGCCGCCCCATCTCTGAAGACTTGGGGCGGCTCACAATTAACACATACAAATACAATAAATAATTAAAAGAAATTAAATCACTATGAAGTCCAATAAAACCGAATCAAAAATTAAAACTGCCCCATACCCCCGGTAAGGTAATCACAGCCCGACTTGGTCAAATAGCCAGGTCTTCAAATTGCGGCGGAAGGTGCAGAGGTCAGGGGCCAGGCGGAGGTCCAGAGGCAGCTGATTCCATAAGTCGATAGACAATTATTCCTTCGTTTGCTGAGGTCACCCTCCCTTTAACAGAGTTACTGAAAACTGGGCCTTCCCCGACCAAGCCAAAACCCAATCAAGCCATTACTTGCACAATGAATGTCAGAAATCTTTTGAGACATTAAAACACCTATTTGCCGCTGAGCCTATCCTCCAGCATCCGGACCCAACCAAACCTTTTATAGTCCAAGTTGATGCTAATGATGTGGCTGTTGTGGCAATTCTTCTCCAGAAAAACTCTCAAGACCAGCTAATGCCTTGATTAGGGAGGAGTCCCTCTGGTTGACTTATGCCCCCCAGGTTTTCGCATTTTGCACTGGTCACGGGCCCAGGGAAGGGGTGGTGGGGTGGCTGTTGTTATTCGGGAGATCTTGACTCCAAGGGAGGTCACTGTTCCTGAGATAGGCGGGAGTGAAACCCTTCTCCTGAGGTGGGGACCTGGTGGTCAGATGGGTCTGCTGCTAACATACCTCTCCCCCAGCTGTGTGGCAGTGGCCCTGCCTGGGTTTCTCGATATCCTCTCGGGGGTGGCGGTGGAATTCCCAGGGCTTATGGTCCTGGGTGATTTTAACCTGCCTTCCCTGGGGGGGGGGTGTCGGGTTTGGCCCAGGAATTCATGGCCTCCATGGGGGCCTTGGGTCTGACCCAATTGATTCAAGACCCGACCCATGAGGGGGGGAACACCCTCGACCTAGTTTTTGTCTCGGAACAGTGGCGGAGTGATCGAGGGAAGGCCAGTTTTATGGCCTTACCCGTTCCATGGTCTGACCACTATCTCCTGCGGCTGGTCTTCCAACAGGCTGCCCCTCACCGCTGGGATGAGGAGCCACTTAGATGGTTCCGCCCCAATGTCCATCATTGACCATAGGGGGAGAGGTGTTGCCCCCTGTGGATAGGGCGCAGAACCTGAGGGTCCTCCTGGATGCGCTGCTCCGGTTGGAGGAACAGGTGGGGGCCGTGGCCAGGGGGGCCTTTGCCCAGGTCCGGCTGGTTCGCCAGCTCCGCCCGTTTCTGGACCGAGATGCCCTGCGTACAGTCATTCATGCCCTTGTCACCTCTCGACTCGACTACTGCAATGCTCTCTATTTAGGACTGCCCTTGCATACCATCCGGAGACTGCAGCTGGTGCAGAATGCGGCCACGAGGGTGGTGATGGGAGTTTCCTGATTCTCCCATATTACCCCCTCCTGCGCAACCTGCATTGGTTGCCGGTTGCACTCCAGGTGGGATTCAAGGTCTTAGTTTTAACATTCAAAGTCCTACACAACATGGGTCCAGAATATCTAAGGGAGCGACTCCTGCCAATATCAAGTACCAACCGCCCTGTGCGAGCACACAGGCAGGGGTTTCTCGGGGTTCCATCGGCAAGCCAGTGTCGGCTGGCGGTCCCCTGGGGACGAGCCTACTCTGTGGCGGCTCCCGCCCTGTGGAACCAGCTTCCCCTGGGACTCCGTCTGGCCCCTGACCTCTGCACCTTCTGCCACGACCTGAAGACCTGGTTATTCGACCAAGCTGGGCTGTGATAACCTTCTCGGGGGGGTGTGTGTCTTTTTATTTAATTTTAATATTGATATTGGGCTTGTTTCGGTTTAATTCTTTTTTAACTATTTATTTATTATGAATGTATGTTTTTAGCTGTGAGCCACCCCGAGTCTTCAGAGATGGGGCGGCATACAAGTCCAATAATAATAATTATATTATTATTATTATTATTATTATTATTATTATTATTATTATTTATGTACCCAATATCCTAAGACTGATGGTACTGAAATGTAGCCATGAGTCGTGGTTGGGAGGGGACACTTTGGGTTCTTAAAAACCCTACCTTCAGTCAGGAGACAGTTCTGGTGGCCAAAAATGAAAACTGATGTTAAGGACTATGTGAAAAGCTGCTCAATTTGTGCCACGATGAAACACAGAACTGGAACCACACACCCTGGCCTCTTTCAAAAAGTAGCTGAACCAATGAAGCCGTGGGGAAAAGTTGCGATGGACTTTATTGTGGAATTACTGGAGAGTGGAGGAAGTACCGTGATTTGGACTGTTTTTTTTTTAATAAACCATTTTTATTTTTAAACAAATATACACAGACAAAACATAAAACATAAAACCATCTTCCAGTTACATACAGTGTGTCGGTTGGTTACAAGTCATCATCTCCATAGTCCTCACTTATAGTTTGTATAAATTCTCATATTATCCATCTAGTGTGTGCGTGTATGTATGTGTGTGTGTGTGTATATGTATATGTATATTTTCGTAGATTTTCACGGGTACAGGTATGCAGGTCTTGGCATGTTCAGGTCTTTTCCCGTGTAAGATTGAGAGTATCTTGGCGATGTTTCGACGAGGTCCCACTCGCCATCTTCAGGCTGGTGCTTTCGGCTTCATGCTTGTGTGAGCAAAGTGTGATCGGAGCTGCCATCTCTCTATAAATACTGGTGGGGAAGTGTGGTGTGCTGGCTCTGTTGTAAGCAGGTTGGTTGGCTGTGTTATTACTTCTTGATTGGTTGATGGAGTTGATGTTTACAGATTGGTTGGCTTTTTCATAAGAACCTCTGTGGCTGAAGTATTGGCTATGTGTCTATCAGCCTTTTGTGTTGTAACGACCTGGGTAATGGGCTGTGTGATGACCTTCTGAATTCTATTGTTATGACACCCTGGGTCTTGTGCTGTAATCTCCTGGGTCATTGGCTGTGTTGTAACATCCTGAGGTTTTGTGTTGTAACCTCCTGAGTTCCGTGATGTAATATCCTGAGCAGATGGCTATGATGTAATGTTCTGAGCTTTGGTTTGGCTCTGAGTTTCAGGTCTGGCTATGTGTTCATAGCATATGTCAATTTGCTCAGTTTGGGGGTCAGAGGGGGGTGTAGCAGCTGGTGATGCATCCATGGTCTGGTTTCTGGACGGTGGTTGTCTTTCATCTATGAGATGGGTTTGGGTTTGAGTCTGGTGAGGGAGATTGGTGGTGGCGTCATATGTTGTTTTGGGTCCAGTGTTGGTTTTCATGGCTGGGACTCATTTGTTGATTAGGGCTAGTTTCCAGAGGTCTGGTAGGCAGGAGGTATCATCCCATTTATTCATGTTATGGGGGTGTTTCTCTATTTCGATGGCTTCCCTAATTATTCTCTTGTTGAAGTGTTCAGTATTGGAGATTAATTTGGTTCCCTCAAAATCAATTTCATGTCCTGTGGCTTTAAGGTGCTGGAAAAGGGAGGAAGTATTTTCTTCTTTTCTGACTGTGTTCTCTCAATCTTACACGGGTCTTAAGCTATATCCTCGTTAGGAGAATGAGTATGCCCAGGGAAGTGAAAGGAGAGAGATAATGAATAACACACATGACACGAAAGTTATAGTGAATACTGAAATGTAGGTTTTACTTCCAGTAAATGGTTAAGCAGAGTCCAAAAACAGTCCAAGTCATACACGGAGAATATCAGTCAGTAGTCAAATCGATAATACCAAATAACAGTGTCCTTTTCCTTACCAATATCATACACAGTTCGATAAACATGGAGTTTGTGAAAACAGTAGCAAAAACCTCACACCGGATTGAAGAGCAACCAAGACCAAAACCGAAGACAAAGAAGACAAAGAAGAATGAACCAGGTTTCTGGCTCCATCTTATGGCAGGTTGCAGTAACTTCAGCCAGTCAGATTTTGGCATGCTCTTAAAGTTACATACAATCACTTTGCAATCCTGGTTGATATATTGACAACCCAATAGTTAGGTATCCAACATTCCTAACATACTCCCCTTTGGATTGACCAATATATACAACCTTACATTCTAATGCCATATCCTTCACAAGATGTTTTATGTTTCACAGTGCCTTGTGCTTTAGTAAAATTATCAGCAATATTGTTTTCAGACATACAGTATTCTAAAACTATCATTTTACTCTGCACACAGTCTTACATTCAAATAATGTATATCTCTGTGTTTAGACCTAGTCTTTATAGCAAGACTAGAAGCCATTTGTGTTGCTGCTTGATTGTCCTCATATACAGTCAGAGGTTCCTGTATTTTAATACCCATATCACTCATCAGTTGCTTATAAAATACTGAATCTGTACATAACAGAGGTGAACATCAAAATTCAGCTTCCATTGTCGACAAACTGACATGTTTTTGTCTAATAGACTGCCATCCTATTAATATGTTACCCAACAATACTGCTGTACCTGATGTTGATTTTCATGTGGATATATCAGTAGCAAAACTGGCATCAGCATAAGCAGCCAACTGTATATCATTATTAGGCTCTAAGTATAATGCATAATGCATTGTATGTTTTAGATATAGTAATACACACTTAGCGGCTTGCCAGTGTCTTCCAGTTGGTTCAGAATTGAATCTAGCTAACTGGTTTATGCTGGTCCAGACCAATTACTTAAATAAGATAAACTACCAATTAAAGATTGATAGATATTCTTATCAAATACAGGACTTTGAATATCAGTGTTGCAAAATTCCTGGCTCATAGGAGTTTTCACTGGCTTACACATTTCCATTTTGAAATTTTTTAATAATTGGTCAATTTTTGCTGCTTGAGATATTTTATAGCCTCCCCTAGTTTTATCTATCTTTAAAACAAGATAGTGCCTAATTTCACCTAAATTCTTAATTTTAAATTTCTTATCCAATTGTGAAATAATATCAGTAGCTTCTTTTTCAGTTTTAGTAATTAATGCTATATCGTCAGTGAATAATAGCAGTAATGATACTAGACCATCATTTTCCTTTTTAAATAAACATGGATCAGCTATGCCAGCTACAAAACCTATCTTTTCTAATTCCTTCACTATGCACTGATTCCATTCATAACCTGATTGCCTCAAGCCATACAAACTCTTTATTAATCTCCAGCAACCAGTTTTGTTATCATCTCTTATACCTAGAGGCTTTTTCAAATATATATTGTGTTGCAGCGGTGCATGCAGATATGCTGTTTCAACATCCAAATGAGTTATTAGATATTTCTGTTTTGCTGCCCACACTAATGCTGCACGTAATGTAGTCGCCTTCAGACTAGGTGCAAATACGTCATCGTAGTCGTTGGCTGACTGACTAAAACCTTGTGCAACTAACCTGGCTTTATGGGTAACAGTCCCATCTGTACTAGTTTTTACTTTGTAAATCCACTTACACCCTATTGCATGCTCCCCCACAGGTAACTTAACATTTTCATAGACCTCCAGTTTTTTTAAAGATTGTAGTTCCTTATTCATTGCTTCCTACCAAGCAGCCTGATCCTTAGCAGGATACAATTTTAATTCATTATAAGTTGACGGAACTGCATTTACTTGGCATGCAATATTGGCCTGATATCTATCAGGTGGCCTAGAAATACGAGTTGATCTTCTAGGTAACTCAGGGCTTAATGGTGGATCCTCCTGTTTAATTTGTGGTTCTATATCATCTCATGCTTGTTCCTCTTCTTTAATATCAATTACTCGTTTTACTGTATCCTTGTTAGGGACTACTTTAGTTTCGATAATAATATCATTAGTGGATTCCAGTTTATTCCACTCAACATGCTCAAGGAATTTTGCACTAGCACTATTGTGAATATTAGTTGTGCCTGGTGCCCAAAATCTAAACGATCTATGATTTGCATTATACCCAACAAAAACCAACTTCTTAGCTTTAGTTTGCCCTTTTACTCTTATCTGAGATGGAATGTGTACCCACGCAGGAGTATCAAATGTATGAAGATAGTCTAAATTTGGTTTTTTACCATGCCAAAGAGTGAATGGTAATTCACCTGTTGTTGAGTTTACGACATTATTTAACAAATGATTGGCACACATTATAGCTTCTCCCCATAATGTTTTAGGCAAATCAGCATCAGTTAACATTGTACGAGCCATGGCTTGTAAAGTTTGTCCTCTCCATTCTATGAACACATTATGTTGAGGTCTATAAGGAGCAGAACGTTTATGTTCTAAACCTAACTTTTTAAACATTGTTTGAAATTCCTTATTAACAAATTCTGCCCCATTATCAGTAACAACAGTAATTAACTTGTGCTTACTTTTCTTTTTGGCAAATTTCAACCAATTAAAGAATTTCTGAAATGTTTCTGTTTTGGTTTTCATTAAATAGCAGAAACCATATCTTGAGTAATGATCCATAATACTCAATATATAACAGGCACCACCCAGACTGGGTTTCATAGGACCAATTAAATCAGTAAACACCACCTCTAAAAGTTCTTTTGTTTTAAATCCATTAACCCTGTTTGTGGGAGTAACCTTGCTCTTCTCTTGATTACAAGCATTACAGTTTAAATACTTGTTACAAGGTTTTATTTTTACTCCCTCTGCTAATTTTACAGTTTGTTTTAACTTTTCAAAATTAATGTGCCCCAGACGTCTGTGTAGTAAATGAATACATTTATCATGTGGCTTATCATTACTATAAAGCAAGTTAGCCGTCATTATGTATAATATATAACTGGTCATTACGTATAATATATAACTCATTTTCCAACTTAGTGGTAACACATTTACCTTCTTTCTCTATTATACATTTATCTCCCCTGAAGTTTACTTCGTAACCAATTTTAACTAAAGCTCTTATTGATAACAAGTTAAACTTCAGTTTAGGCACATACAACATAGATAAATGCTCATTTAAAGATGAACAATATGCAGTACCTTCACCATCTGCTTTCATCTTCCAACTGTTTGCCAATGATATATGTTGTTTACTTTTGAACATCTTTACAAAGTGTTCTCTAGTTGTCATAATGCATTGCGAGGCTCCACTATCAACAACCCACAAATCATGGTTTCTAGTGGATTTGTTAGACATAGCTAAATTAACATTCTGTTTAGGCCTCTTATAATTACCAGTATTCTTACCCTCCTTACAGAATCTTGCTATATGCCCCTTAGCCCCACAAGAAAAACATTTTTTTACAGTATAGACAGTTGAAGACGAAGCATCTTCCTTCGGTTGTTTCTCTCTCAATTGGTCTCTATCGTTTCTCCTCCTTGCTTCTTCCAACAATCTTCCAGTTATGTCAGTCAATGTTAGTTCATTTCTGGTCAAAACTTCCAGCGAAGAAACATAATCATCATAACTTTCATCCAATGATGAAAGTATGATGTAAACCTGATGTAGTTCTGAAAAAATTAATTCTTTTTCATGTAATTCCTGGAAAATTCTCTTCAACAAGTTTAAATGATGTAGCATATCTCCACCTTTCAGAAGATGTGTTTTAAACAGTTTACGTGTAAGATGTATATGTGCACCAACACTATCACAAACATAAATCTTCTTTAAATTCTCCCAACACCTAGCAGCAGACTCTTCCCCACGAATATGGACAAGGTGCTGGTCATTCAGTGTTAGTCTAATTATACAGAGAGCTCATTCGTTATCTCATTTAAAGTCAGCAATCTTTTTGGCATCATCCTCATTATTTGGATTCAATGCAGTCACATCTGGTGGATCTTTGACTGCATACCATAACCTTTCTCTACGCAGAAGTAGACTGCACTTCATAGACCAGGAAACATAGTTTGTTCCATCCAATCTGGTTATCAGTGATAGACTCATTGCTGGATCATTAGCCATCTTTAACCAGGATAGTAAACCACAATTAACCAGTAAACAGCTGTTCGTGTCCTTTATACAGTGTTGAGTATTCAAACCAACTCTCACTTTTTTGAGCTCTGGACTATACTGGGCCCATAACCAGTGTTAAGATATATCCCCGTTAGGAGAATGAGTACGTCCAGGGAAGCGAAAGGAGAGAGAGAATGAATAACACATGTGACACGAAAGTTATACTGAATACTGAAATGTAGGTTTTACTTCCAGTAAATGGTTAAGCAGAGTCCAAAAACAGTCCAAGTCATACACGGAGAATATCAGTCAGTAGTCAAATCGATAATCCCAAATAACAGTGTCCTTTTCCTTACCAATATTATACACAGTTTAATAAACACGGAGTTTGCGAAAACAGTAGCAAAAACCTCACACCGGATCAAAGAGCAACCAAGACCAAAACCAAAGGCGAAGAAGACAAAGAAGAATGAACCAGGTTTCTGGCTCCATCTTATGGCAGGTTGCAGTAACTTCAGCCAGTCAGATTTTGGCATGCTCTTAAAGTTACATACAATCACTTTGCAATCCTGGCTGATATATTGACAACCCAATAGTCAGGTATCCAACATTCCTAACAATGGGAAAAGACCCGAGCACACCAAGACCTGCATTATATATATATATAATCATTGTTAATCATTTATTTGACTATAACTATTATTCCATCATTTTATATGAGATATTCAACATTTTAGACTAATTTACATTATAACATTCATTACCTCATCATAAATCCATCCAATAATACCGTGTTTCTCCAACAATATGCCCCCCCCATAGGAAGACCCAGCATGTTTTCTAGGCATAAGGTTAAATTCCCCCAAATTTAGGCCTATTTTAAAACATGCAAAATGGGCGGGGGGGAGGGCAGGGGGAACTTGCCGTTAGGAGCACCCCACAGGCAGCCATGCCTCACCACCAGCCGTTCCTAATGGCTGATCATGGCGGAGCACGGAGAGCTCCCTACTCCCGCCAAGTACCTTTGCTGCTGGGGGCTCTTGCCCAGGAAAGATGGGCCACACCAAGAGGTGGATGTTTCTGCTTTCCCATCTACAAAGGGCACCAGCTCCCCGCTCCCCTGCCACAGCCCTGGCAAGGACATGGAAGCTGACTTTAAAACAGACTTCATTCATGTCCCCTCGGGCAGCCAGAGCAGGGCTCGGCAGAGATGCCTCCGGCAGGACTGCAGAAGAGCACGCCACCCTTTGACCAATGCTCCGCCCTGGGCATGAGCGGGTGCAGTGGCAGCCCAGCCCAGCCCACATGGCCCATTCCTCTTGGGGCCCGCAAGCTCACTTGCCCTGCTTGGCCTGGCTTCCAGCGCTACCACCAGCAGCTCTTACCTTATGCAGCAGCGGTGCCTCCTCCTGCTGGCCGCATCTTGCAGGCTGAAACCACAGCCCAGTGGTGCCCAAGTGGGGGCTGTGTGCTTTCACCCCAGCACCCAGCAGAGCCGGAATCCGCCACCCACCGCAGAAGCCCCAATGAGCAGCCTCGCCTGCACTCAGGGGAAATGAAGCTGTGCTCTGCCAGCTCCTTTTCCCCCAAGCACGGGTGAGGCTGCTCATTGGGGTTCGGGTGGCAGGCAGCAGATTCCAGCTTTGCTGGGCCCCGGGGTGACAGCATGCAGCCCCCACTTGGCTGTGTTTTTGGCCTTCCAGGCACCTGCAAGCACCGTTGTGTATACTTTGGCGGCGGCTCTGTAACCAGAGAGTCTATATCCTGTGCATCTGTGGGAGCGCCTGAAGCTTGATGGGGTGCCTGGACCCTTGGTGGTCCCATGTCCTGTTGCGAGCTCAGAGTCCATGGGTTGGAAAACAACCCCCAGAATCCCGAAGATAACTTGTTGAGGGAAGAAGTCGGGGCACGTTGGTTGTGGCCACCGCACCTGAACGGCACAACTACATTCTTTTGGAAAGGTCTGGCTGAGAGATTTGGGAAAATCCCAGGAGGCAGAGCAAGGAGGTTAGGGAGGGTAGAACAAAATTGGTGTGCAACCGGCTGGCTGGTGTTCGCCCTTGAGGGAAGAGGAGCTGGTGGAGTGCCAGCCACCGCGGGAGCACCAGAAAGGTGGCACAATTGCCTTTGTCTTTCCATTTCAATTTGCATTTCAAATTCCCAGAGGTTGTGGGAGGAGCTGCTGGCTGCTTGTGAAGGAAGCAGAGGGTGAGTAGAAAGGAAAGAGGCAGTTTGAATTGCTTCCATTGCATTTCAAATTCCCAGAGGTTGTGAGAGGAGCTGCTGGCTGCTTGTGAAGGAAGCAGAGGGTGAGTAGAAAGGAGAAAGATAGCAGCCTAACGACGTGCGAATCATATAATTATAAAGCAAAAATACCAGTAACACATTTAGGGTAGTGTGCTTGAGATTGTGATTTTATTTTATTTCAAAATGACTGGCTTAGTTCAGTGTAATACTTGTTTTACAGCTGTCTTTCGCAGTACTCTTTTCAAACTTGGATACTGTCCTCTTTGTAAAAAAAATTACCAATCTACATGGACAGATTACCTACCTAGAATCTCTAATCTGTGCTCTCCAAGCAGGAATTAGGTGGCCAATCTATTGAGCTGCCGTGCTACCAGCTCCCACTACCACAAAGATCCAACATGAAAAGGGCAGTTTGGACAACCGGATCTGGCATGGTGAGAGCTGTGGACCATAAACGCAAAACTTTTGCTGTGTCCCACCATAACAGATACAGTGCTCTTGCTGACCTTAATACGGACACTAAAGTGACAGGTCAAGGTAGTTCTGATAATGATAACTCAAGTAAGCCAGGGATCATGGTCCTAGAAGAAGAACTTACTTTGGAAAGGAGAAAGTGTGAATCAGTTATTACGCACCAGTCACACAAGAAGAGCAAGGCATCCAAAAAGAGAAGCCACCTTCTGGTTGGGGACTCAATTGTAAGGGATGTAAATTTAGGAAAGGATACTGAGGTTTTGAAAGAGGCCAGGTGCTACTGCCAGTAGAGACAAGCGTATTCTTAAGATAGTCAAGAATGCCAGCAAGGACTGTGATGTTGATGCTATTCTACATCTTGGTACAAATGATCTGTCCCAGAAGGATGTACCTGCTGTTCAGAAAGACTTCCAGAGCTTGGGGTATGAACTTAGTAATATGGGCTGTAGGCTTATCTTTTCAGAGGTTCTACCAGTATACAAGGAACAAAATGGGAAAGGGCAGCGTGTAGCAGAGTCTAATGTGTGGCTAAAGGAGTGGTGTAAAAGGGAAGGCTTTGGTTTTATTAGTCATGATGTCTGCAGCTGGTCCAATGAAAAACTGTACAAAAGAGATGGTTTGCATTCATCCAAGAAAGGGACTGAGTTACTTGGCATTAAATTCACAGATTTCCTGGATAAACATTTAAACTGAACAGCTGGGACAGAGAATTAATGGATTCAGAACATTTCTGTCCCCAGCAACCTAAAACTAATAAGGATACCAGTGCATGCAAAATAGATGTTTGTGCAGGTAAGATTATCAGCCTTGATGCCAACCAAAACCAAGCATTTAATAGTGAGTGCCATACCATGTGCATTAATCAAACAGGTGGCAAGAAAGTAGAGGCAGGCAGGCAGAACACAGATTATGTAGACAGTAAACACAGTGTCAGACATAAAGTTCTCAAGTGCCTATATACAAATACACAAAGTCTGGGGAACAAACAGGGTGAACTCGAACTATGAATACATGAAGGTAAATATGATATAGTTGGAATAACAGAAACTTGGTGGGATGAAACCCATGACTGGAACATATTGGTATTGATGCAAACTATTAAAAAAAACAGACCCCATAAAAGAGGAGGTGGAGTTGCACTGTATGTAAAGGACCGCTATATTGCTACAGAAATGCACGAAACCAAAGATGAAAAACATGGCCATAGGTGTATATTATAGGCCACCCAATCAAGCAGAAAAAATAGAAGTTCTTTTTGCCAGCCAACTAACAAACATGTGCAGGAAACACACAACATTAGTAATGGGAGACTTCAATTATCCTGATATCAATTGGAAAACTAATTCTGCACCAAGTGAGAAATCAAATAAGTTCCTAACCAACCTAGCTGACAACTTTGTTGTCCAAAAGGTAGAAACTAGGGGGACAGACATACTGGACTTAATTCTTACAAACAGAGAAGAAGTGATGGAGTTGAAACTGCAGGAACCTTGGGTGAGAGTGACCATGTCATACTAGAATTCAACATAAGACAAACACAAGCAACAGAACATAATGACACCAGAGTCTTGGATTTTAAAAGAGCTGATTTCAATAAGCTCAGAGAGAACTTGGGAAAGATTCCATGGATGAAAATCCTAAAAGGGAAAACAACTCAAGAATCTGGGAAACTCTAAAAAGTATGATCATAGAAGCCCAGACCAGTACAATGCCACTGAGAAAGAAAAACAAGAAATCCAAGAAGAAACCAGCAAGGCTGCACAAAGATCTCTCTGGCAAATTGAAAGAAAAAAAGCACAAGTACAAAAAAATGGAAAGAAGGACTAAGAACTAAGAACTAAGGCAGAATATCAGCAGATAGCCAGAATCTGCAAAGACGAAATCAGGATAGCAAAGGCTCAGAACGAACTTAGACTTGCAACAAAAGTCAAAGATAATAAAAAAAAGTTTCTTCCAACATATAAATAACAAGAAAAAAATCAAGGAAACAGTTGGTCCACTAAAGAGAGAAGATGGCAAGGAAGTAACAGGCAACAGAGAGAAAGCAGAATTGCTTAATTCATTCTTTGCATCCGTCTTCACACAAAAAGAAACTATAGCTCAACCCACCAAAAACATAACTGTAAAAGACAGACCAAAAATAAAACTTAAAATAAGCAAAAAAAAAACCAGTAAGAGAACACCTGTCTGATCTTGATGAAAACAAATCACCGGGGCCTGATGGATTACATCCCAGAGTTTTAAAAGAGCTGGCAGAGGTCATCTCAGAACCACTGCACCATATCTTTCAAAAATCCTAGAGCACCGGGGAACTACCAGAGGACTGGAAAAGAGCTGATGTGGTTCCCATCTTCAAAAAAGGGGAAAAACAACAGACCCAGGAAACTATAGACCAATTAGCCTAATATCAATACCTGGGGAGATACTGGAAAAGATCATTAAAAACAGATCTGCCAATATCTAGAAACAAGTAAAGTAATAACTAGCAGTCAGCATGGGTTTGTTAAGAACAGATCATGCCAAACCAATCTTATTTCATTCTTCAACATACTGACTAAATTAGTAGACCAGAAAAATACTGTGGACATAATATATTTAGATTTCAGCAAGGCATTCGACAAAGTAGACCACAACCTACTTCTTAGTAAGCTAGAAAAAAGTGGAATAGATAGCACCACCACTAGATGGACTCACAACTGGCTGGCAAACCGTACTCAATGAGTAGTCTTTAATGGGACTAAGTCTACATGGAGGAAAGTAAGCAGTGGGGTGCCACAAGGTTCCATCTTAGGCCCAGTACTCTTCAATATCTTCATTCTTCATCTAAGTATGAAGTATTCTTCATACTTATATGAGGGAATAAAAGGGGAATTTACCAAATTTGCGGATGATACTAAACTGGCAGGAATAGCTAATACCCTAGATGATAGGCTTAAGATCCAGATGGATCTTGACAGACTAGAACACTGGGCCGTATCTAACAAAATGAAATTCAATGTAGAGAAAAGTAAAGCCCTACACTTAGGCAAGAAAAACCAAAAGTACACATATAGACTGGGTGAAACCAATCTCAATAGCAGTAACTGTGAGAGGGATCTTGAAGTCTTAGTTAAATATGAGCCAGCAGTGTGCAATAGCAGCCAAAAAAGCTAATGCAATCCTAAGTTGTATTAACAGAGAGATACAATCAAGATCAAGGGAAGTACTAATACCACTCTATAAAGCCTTAGCAAGACAGAACAATCAACCAATGGAACACCTTATCTGTTATCTGTCATCTGTTATCTGTTATCTGTTATCTGCCTCTCATGCAGCAGCAGAAAGCTGGGCATTGCCGGGGCCAGGGGCCTCTGAGTGACCCAGCAGTCTTTCCCCCACCTGCTCTTCTCAAGCAGGTTAAGAAAGCAGCCTCCTGAGTAACTGTTCAGAGCGCTGCAGCTTGATCCAAGCCCAAGCATGTCCACGAATTTGGCACTTAATGGAGCTCTGCAGTTTTGCCAAATTTGGCGCTTAATGGAGCTCTGCGGGTTTGCCAACGCACTGGACCAAGAACTACCCGCACAGGCTGAGCTGGCACGATGCACAGGGTGGAAAGTGGTTGGCTGCATGGGTGTCGTGGGAACATGGCCATTCACTGATAAGGGTGTAAATACACACGCACACACACCACCACCAGGCTGCACATGGGGGGGAAATTAAGACATCCTCAAAAAGACAGCCTAGCCGTTTTTTCGGGGTTCAAAAAAAAGAAAGACCCGGCCTTATTTTATGAGAAACATGGTAGTACATCCTTATGTTATATTCTCTATAATTCTATTATCCTTATATTATAAAATTATCTAAAATATTTCATTTCCGTATTTTTTATCTAACCATTGATAAAATAAATCCCATATCTTGTAATATTGTTTATCATCTTGTTCTCTAATTTCAAATGTCAATTTACTCATTTCAGCACATTCCATTATTTTCTTAATAACTTCTTCCTGCATTGGTATTTTCTCATTTTTCCAATTTTTAGCAAATACAATTCTAGCCACTGTTGACACATTTACAATCAAGTATTTCAATTTTCTACTGTAAAATACCCAATAAAAATATATCTGGTTTAAAGTCTATATGTTTTTTTGTCATTTTTTCCAACCACATGTGGATTTTAGTCCAGTATCTTTTAGCCTCTGCACACGTCCACCACATATGGTAAAATGAACCTGATAGCTGATGACATTTCCAGCACTTTTCCGATTTATTCTTCTTCTTCTAGTTTAGCCTCTAATAAATATCCATATAGTTTTTTAATCACCTTTTCATCAGTAGCTGTCAAAATTTTATCTAAGTCAGTTAATTTATCATAAAAACCTTCTGTTTTAAAATCTTTATCATATCTAGAATGTATTTGTGCATATGAAAACCAATTCATCCTTATATCTTGTTCTTCTAGTTCTTGCATAGATTTAAGTTCACCCTTTTCATTCAATATTTTGCCATATCTAACTGTTTGTTCCATTTTGTATATTACTGGGTATGAAAAAAACTTCAATAGTTGATAGCCAGACTGAAATTTTTAAATAGTGTTGTTTTTTAAATTTTCTCCCAATTTAATAACAAAGCCTCTCATGTATAATGTCTCCTAAAATTTTTATTTATTTATTTATTTATTTTATTTCATTTATTTATTTTGTCAAACAATTATAAGATAACAGGTATAAGTATAAGCATGGTTATGAATACATATAAGAAAAAGAAAGAAACAATAGGACCAGATCTTCAAAACTTCTGCCAATTCTTCCTTTCATTTTGCTAACATATTCTTTGTCAAAATCTTCATTCTATCTTTTTTTTTTTTTAATTACATTTATATGCCGCCCTTCTCCAAAGACTCAGGGCGGCTTACAATTTTTGGAGCACAACCCAGTGCGCTCAGCAATAGCCTTCATTCCATTGTATATGCCTGCTTATTACTAAGCGGCATTTTTTACAAGGTCAGCTAATTGCCCCCAACAATCTTGGGTCCTCAATTTACCTACTCCGAGAGGATGGAAGGCTGTGTCAACCTTGAGCCTGGTGGGATTCGAGCCTACAGTAATTGTAGACAGCTGGATCTTAAGAGCAGGCATTTAACAGGCTGAGCCACCAAAGCTATTTATTTTCAAACCTGCTACCTTTCCATATTCCTCTATTTTTTCTATCAACTTAGGTGCTGTTTCTAATGGATCCTCTAAGATAAAAACCAGGTCATCTGCAAATGCTTGTAACTTATATTCTTCCTTTTTAATTGTCATTCCTTTTATATCCTTTTCTTCTCTAATATTTCTATTTAGTACCTCTAATGTTAACACAAACAACAGAGGTAACAGCGGGCAACCTTGTCTTGTCCCTTTCTTTATATCAATACAATCTGTCAATTCCCCATTTATCATTACCCTTGCTGTTTGTTTATGATATATAACTTCTATGGCTTGAATAAATTTCTTACCAAAGCCCATCTGCTTTAACTGTAATAACATAAATTGCCAATTCACATTATCAAAGGCTTTCTGAGCATCTAAAAATATCAAAGCCATTTATTTTTCAGGATGTGCCTCGTAAATCATGGAGATGGCATTGGTTGCACTGGTGGATGATCTTTGGAGTGCACGGGACAGAGGTCATTCCTCTGTCCTGGTCCTGTTAGATCTCTCGGCTGCTTTTGATACCATCGACCATGGTATCCTACTGCGACACCTCGAGTGGTTGGGAGTGGGGGCACCATTTTATGGTGGTTCTCCTCCTATCTCTCGGGTCGTATGCAGATAGTGTTGGCAGTGGGGCAGAGATCGGCCCCGAGGCCCCTCACTTGTGGGATGTCCCAGGGGTCGGTCCTCTCACCCCTCCTGTTCAACATCTACATGAAGCTGCTGGGGGAGATCATCCGTGGTTTTATGGTGAGGTATCATCAGTACACTGATAATACCCAGCTCTTCATCTCTACCCCTAACCAACCCAGTGATGCCCTCAAAGTGATGTCCAGGTGCCTGGAAGTGGTACAGGTCTGGATGGGGAGGAAGACTCCAACTCAACTCGACTAAGACCAAGTGGCTGTATGTACCGGCATCTTGGGTTTGCCAGGACGTTCCATAGTTAACTATGGGGGGAGAGGTGTTGCCCCCCATAGATAGGGCTCGCAACTTAGGTGTCCTCCTGGATGCACGGCTCAGAGGAGGTGAGAGCTGTGGCCAGGGAGGCATTTGCCCAGGTTCGCCTGGTGCGCCAGTTGCGAACCTTCCTGGAGCAGGTGAAAGCTGTGGTCAGGGGGGCATTTGCCCAGGTTCGCCTGATGCACCAGTTGCAAACCTTCCTGGACCGAGATGCCCTATGTACAGTCACTCATGCACTTGTCATTTCCCATCTAGACTACTGCAACGCTCTCTACATGGGACTGCCCTTGAGGACCACCCGGAGGCTTCAACTTGTCCAGAATCCAGGGGCGTGGGTTGTGATGGGGGGATCCCAATACTCTCATGTTACACCCCTCCTGTGTGAGCTGCACTGGTTACCGGTTGCCCACCGGGTGAGATTCAAGGTGCTGGTGTTGACCTATAAAGCCCTTTATGGCATTGGACCGAGGTACTTGCAGGAAACCCTGCTGCCAATAATGACTTCCCAATTCCCAGTGCGCTCCCACAGGCAGGGCCTCCTTGGGGTGCCGTCAGCTAGGCAATGTCTGCTGGCGGCCCCCAGGCGTAGGGCCTTCTCTGTGGGGGCACCCACCCTTTGCAACCAGCTGCCCCTGGAGCTCCAAGTAGCCCCTGACCTCCAATCCTTCCACCATGGCCTAAAAACCTGGCTATTCCAGCTGGCCTACCCAGACTGATGGGGAGGGGGGAGGGCTTTTAACGGGTGTTAAATTCTAGATTTTCACAATTATGAGATTTCTGGGGTTTAATTTATTTTTAATATTTGTATTTCATGGTTTTTAGTGTTGTAAGCTGCCCTGAGTCCTTAGGGAGATAGGGCAGCATATAAATCTCATAATAAAATAAAATAAATATTCCAAAGTGTCCAGGATTATTTTCATGTTGTCTTTGATTTGTCTCTTTGGCAGAAACCCATTTTGATCAGAATGAGTAAAGTTATTCAAATATCTTTTAAGTCTTTCTGCCATTATTGTAGCAAAGATTTTATAGTCTGAATTTAGCAGGGAGATAGGTCTATAGTTCTTAATTTGTTATGGATTGGCATCCTTCTTTGGCACAAGTGTCATATATGCTTACAATAAAACACTAAAAAGAAAATGAAAGAAAATCTATCACCTGAAAAGGATTATTAAGTAAATATAAAAAGAAGAAGAAAAAAAACAGTCCAGTTTAAAATTGAAAGGTGTTTGTAAAAAAATCCAGCAATAAATAAAATAAAAAGACACTAAGTTTGACTTCAGGCTTAATCTCACAGCTTAGCCTCTTCTGTCTTCGATTTTAACTTTTTCTTTTACCCCCTTAGGGTGTTCTCTCAAATAATAGAATTTAAAGAGTATCTCACCAAACCGACACACTTTCTCTCCTGCTTTCTTCTTCCGTTCCGGAGCTGTCCCAACTTCAGCAGCTTGAAATGGCTGCCTTTCTACCGTGGAAAAAAGGGCTTCTCCTGGATCTACCAGGGACTTTGCAATGTCTGTGGGATCGACAGGATCTGCCCTTCTCTCTCACCATCTCCACGGGACGGTTTAGGTCCAAAAGGACCATCCAGTGGCAGAGATATCAACGGCGATCTTGGAGCTTCAAGATTGCACATCTGTATCATCGCGACATCAGCCCCTCCCCGATTTGGACTGTTATTGAATTATTCTCTAAGCAAGCCCACTTTACAGCATGTAACGGACTACCTTCCGCTAAGAAACTTGTGAAACTGTTTGTGAAGTATATTTATCGGCTCCACGAAGTACCTCATAGAGTAATCTCAGATCGAGATGTATAGTTTATTGCCAAGTTCTGGAGGGCTTTCTTCAGCATTCCATCCTGCATGTAACAGCTGCAGAGAGAGAAAATGCTATGGTGGAACAATATATTAGATGTATGTAAATTGTCAACAGGAGAACTGGGCAGAACTGTTACCATTTGCAGAAGTTGCTTACAATAATGCAGTACACAGCAGCACAGGCTTAACTCTGTTCCAAATCAACACTGGCATGGATTTTGTCCCTATGCTGGAGTTGCCTAGGGAACCCCACAACTTCCATGTCTTTAACAGAGTGGATGGAATCATTAAAGAAAGCTTGGGAGGATACAAAAACAGCTCTAACTGAAGCCACTGAGGAATATAAAAAACAAGCAGACAAACGTATATCTCTCCAACCATCATTTAAAGTAGAGGACAAAGTGTTTTTGTCAACTAAATATCTTAGGTTGAAACTTCCTAGTAGAAAGTTGGGCCCTAAATTCTTGGATCCATTCCTTCTATCTAAGATAATCAATCCAATGACAGTCCAATTAAGTCTCCCTTGGCTATTGGGGAAAATACACCCAGTATTCCACAGTAGTTTGTTGAAGCCTGCTGTAGGGTCAAATCTAAGGCCGATACCAGCAGCTCCCCCCAAACCTCTGATTGTACAGGGTGAGACACATTATGAAATAAAGAAAATCCTCAATTCTAGATTACACCGAGGATGATTACAATATTTGGTGTTATGGAAAGGTTATCCTTTGTCAGAAGCTGCTGAGACGTTGGGATATACATGCAGATAGATTGGTTAACCAATTCCATGAATGATTCCCTGACAAGCTAAAGGGCCCCCTTGGATGGAGGAGAGGGGGTTAAGGGCATCACATTAACCCCTGGTTGTGTATTGTTTATTGTATCTTCCAGGACATGATTTTTTCAAGGGGGGATGCCTGTCAGCTTTGGAAGCCATGTTGAGATTTGATGCTCCCCCACTGCCACAATTTAGCCTGGGAAGGTGGGAGGGGGGAATTCATTTGAGTATATCTAGTTAGACAAAATAAAATTCTTTTGCTGGTTCAAAATTCTTTTGCTGGGGAGAGGAGCCACTTAGGTGGTTCCGCCCCAGACGCCTTATGGACCCGGAGCGGTTCCAGGCAGAACTGGGTTTTTTTCCCCCTTCCCTTGCCCACAGCTCTGTCGAGGATCTGGTGGTTGCTTGGCAACAGGCTGCGTCGCATGCCCTCGACAGGGTTGTCCCCATGCGACCCCTCACACGTTGTGGATCCCGGTTGGCTCCTTGGTATACGGAGGAGCTCCGGGAGATGAAACGTCGTCGGAGGGCTTAGAGAGCAGGTGGAGGTCCACCCGCTCCCAGGCCGTCGAGCCCAGCTAAGAGCCCATGTTAGGACTTACCTGGTTGCTATGAGAGTGGCGAGAAGGGCTTATCTCTCCACTCTCATAGCGTCCGCAGATAACCGCCCGGCCGCCCTGTTTGGGTTACCGCTCTCTCCTTCATTTAGGGGAGGGAGCGGACCCATTGCGGGGAAGAGCTGAGGAGTTTGGCCAATATCTGTCGGATAAGATCGCTCGAATTGGGGCAGGTTGTCCTCTGATTTGCAGTGGTCTGAGGATCGGGATGCAAGTAGTCTGGCCAGTGTGATTTGGGATGAGTTCGATCCTGTTTCTGAGGATGAAGTGGACGGGATTATGCGGCGCCTGAGTTCCACCACATGTTTGTTGGACCCGTGTCCCTCCTGGTTAGCTTATGCCGCCAGGGAGGTCACCTGCGGCTGGCTCCGGGCAGTTGTCAACGCCGCTAAGGGAGGGTGTCTTTCCCGCCGCCTTGAAGGAGGCGGTGGTGAGACCTCTCCTGAAGAAGCCTGCCCTGGACCCGGCCGTGTTAGACAACTTTCGTCCAGTCTCCAACCTTCGCTTTTAGCGAAGGTTGTTGAAGTGTGGTGGCTCGGCAGTTTCCACTTTTCCTGGATGAAGCGGACTACCTGGATCCAGATCAATCGGGCTTCCGCCCTGGTTACAGCACGGAGACGGCATTGGTCGCACTGATGGATGATCTCTGGAGGCCCGGACAGGGGTTTTTCCTCCGTCCTGGTCCTATTAGACCTCTCAGCGGCTTTTGATACCATCGACCATGGTATCCTTCTGCACGCCTCAGGGGTTGGGTATAGGGGCACTGTACTTCAGTGGTTCACCTCCTACCTCTCGGGCGGTCGCAGTCGGTACTGGGGGGACAGAGGTCCACCTCGAGGGTGCTCTCTTGTGGGGTCCCTCAGGGGTCGGTCCTCTCCCCTGCTATTTAACATCTATATGAAGCCGCTGGGTGAGATCATCCGTGGTTTCGGGTGAGTTTTCATCAATATGCAGATGATACTCAGCTGTATATTTCCACCCGAACCAGATCGGTGATGCCCTCTCCCTGATGACCCAGTGCTTGGATGCGTACGGATCTGGATGGACGGAAACATGCTTCGCCTCAACCCGCCAAGACTGAGTGGCTGTGCGCCGGCATCGCGCCCAGTCAGGATTATCCATCGTTAACCATAGGGGAGTGGTGTTGCCCCTGTGGATAGGGCGCGAATCTGGGGGTCCTCCTGGATGCACGGCTTCGATTGGAGGAGCAGGTGGGGGCCGCCGCCAGGGGCTTTTGCCCAGCTCCGTTTGGTTCGCCAACTACGCCTTTTCTGGACCGCGATGCCCTGCGCACGGTTACTCATGCCCTTGTTATCTCCAGACTCGACTACTGCAACGCTCTATTTAGGACTACCCTTGCATACTATCCGAGATTGCAGCTGGTGCAAAATGCGGCGGCGCTGGTGGTGATGGGAGTTTCCGGTTCTCCCATGTTACCCCCTCCTGCGCTGTCTGCATTGGCTGCCGGTTGTGCTCGGTGAGATTCAAGGTGTTAACATTAACATACAAAGTCCTCCATGACATGGGTCCGCAATATTTAAGGGAGCGACTCCTGCCGACATCAAGTACTAACCGCCCTGTGCGATCACATAGGCAAGGACTCCTTGGGGTCCCGTCGGCTGGCCAATGCGGTTGGCGGTCCCCGACGACGAGCCTATTCTATGCCCCTGACCTCTGGAATCAGCTTCCCCGGGCTCCGTCTGGCCCCTGACCTCGCCTTCCGCCGTGAATTGAAGACCTGGTTATTTAACCAAGCCGGGCTGTGACCCTTTGGGGGGGGATGGCTTTTATTATAGTTTTATTGTGTATTTGTGTAATTGCATCTTAATGGGGCTTGTTAGTTTAATTCTTTTTTAATTATTTATTGTTTCCTTGTTTTATTTGTGAGCCGAGTCTTCGGAGATGGGGCGGCATACAAGTCTCATTAATAAATAAATAAATAAATAAAGGTCATGTAGTGTTGCGCATAATGAAAAGGAAATCTTACTTTGGGATGTATGGTGATTGGTCCAGGTGATGTGGTGATGGGTATGGGGGATGGATTTGTAGTTTTTATTTTTGCAAGGAAGATTCGGGATTCCACAGATGTGCTACTTACTATCCAAATAAAAGGAACTTTTGAGAGATGTCTGTCTTGGAGTTATTGTTTGGAATGTAGGGTTGCTGGAATGCTGACATTCTGCTGTCAACTCCAGTCCATTCTAGGTAGTGTAGAGTTAAGGAAACTTCCTGATTTGACTGCTTCTTATCAATTTTAGACACATATAGTGGTATTGGATATTGGAAACTCACCACTGGTGAATATCTATGGAGATTCTAAGTCATCCAGGTCATGGTTGTCCCAAAGTTGCTTTTTCAAAAGGCAACTGGACTTTGTTTTTCATTGAAGATGTTTCACTTTTCATCCAAGAAACATTGCAAAGAGGATCTTAATGATGTGACTCCAAATTATAATTTAAAAAAAGCCAACTATGATCTGATAGCTGCCGACCTTGCATCTCTTGATTGGCACTGTTTGTTCTCAGGTTGTAATACTGCAGAAGACCATTATAAGACTTTTTTGCTTGAAGTCAATACAGTCATTAACCTATATGTTCCAAAAATAACCCCTAGACCTTCTGGTGACGTCGTGTCATGGCAGTGCAGAGGAACTTTGTTCTGTTCCCTGTACTGAGATTTTCACTTTGGGCGGTCAATCAAGGCAGTGCTCGGTCCCGGAGGGACCAGCAGAGTGAGGGGAATCTCAGAGACAGCTTGGAAGGTTGCAGTTCCCAGCTGAACAAGAAAGAGAGCCCAAAGTTCGAAATGAAACAAGCTGGCCCTAGGGCAGACTCGGAGGCATGACGAGCTGACAGAAGGAGAAAGGAAAGAAAGATGGCAGTATGGTAGCAGCAGGTGAGTTATCAATGCGATAGAGGCTGGAAAATTTGTTGTGGAGCTGGGACCGAAAGCAGCCTAAATCAAGAAGACCCCAGAGTGGAAGGGGTGAGTGCGGAGAGTAGGTGGCAGCAGCTTGTTTTTCTTACCCTCCAGCTCTGGGAGCAGAGTGGCAGCTTGAGAAAGGAGTGATCAAAGGTGGAAAAACAAGACTCAATGAGAAGAAGAGGTGAGAAGGAAGCTTTTATCTGGAAAAACTGCCTTTTGAGACTGAGATTGACTGTGTAACTCCAACTGTGAAAGAACTGAATTGATGAATGTGGAGAAACAGTGTGGATGAATGACTGTGCAGATTGCAGGAGACCGCCATTGTGAGAGAGAAGGAGACTGAAGAACTGAAAATGGAAGCAAGCCTGACAAGTGATGAGCAATAGAGAACTTGTTTATATGAATTTACACTTCTAGATTAATATTAATTATTATTTATATCAAAGTTTTTGGTTTCTATTTATAATTACAATAGCTACTCTCCTCTATTAATACATTATTATTGATTATTAAAGTTAATATATGTATATATATAATATTAGTAAGAAATTTAAGATAATAGCCAGATTTTTCTTTTAGTAATATTATTTATATAACCTTTACATATATATAGATAACATTTATATAGAATTTTATAGAATTGTATAAAGCATTAATAGAAGATATTTAAATAATTTTACATAATTAAATACTACGGATTAGATTGATTTATGTACTTGAAATACTTGAGTTAATAATTATTTATAATTATAGTATAAGATGTACTATTATATAAGAAAGTATTGATAGTATTGTTATTAACTGATAAGCTTTAAGTATTAGTTGTCATTATAGTATTTATTATTAATTTAGTATCATATCTATCATATTAGACTATATTTAAGAGTTCAAGAAATTGACTTTCCTACTTAACATATTGATAAATTAGTAAGTATTAATTATTAGCATTAATGACTAATGAATAACTAATTATTAACTAATACTTTTATTTTTATAAGATCAACTTTTTGGATTTATTTGGATTTATTTTATAGACTATTAAACTGAGGGAAAATCCCCATAGAGACTAAATTACTTAGATGGTAGTCTGGGAAAATATTTATAAGATTATAGGAGAACAGCATAAAATTATCACGGAGATGACTAGCGTTACGACTACCAAGAACAGAAAAAAGCCTACATCATTGGTATCAATTTCCAGTCCGGCTACATCTAACCAGTGAACAATTGAAGGAATTTTGGCTCTGGATAAACTGAATACCACACTTAATATGCAGATGGTGCAAACCACTCTACTGATAATACAGGAAATGATGATCAAGCTTCAAGAAACCATGTTGAAAAACCACATGGAAATCAAGTCTGATATGGAAGTGATGAAAGCAGAACTAAAATCGGAGATCGGAGAAATGAAAGTAGAAATTTGTAACCTAGATGATAAAATGGGGTCCATCCACAAAACAATCAAGAAAAATGAGGAGAGGATAAAAACAATCAAATTGCAAACAGAACAGATGGAGAAGAAAGTAGAGGCAATGGATCAGAAGATTTCAGGACACAATAAAGAAATGGAAGAGTCCCTCATCTATTTTGAAATGGATTGAGCTTCATTTTTCTTAAAATTTCAGAATGTGGAAAGAATCGAAAGAGGAAGACCTTACAATCCTGATGGCTGAATTGATGGCTAACGCTCTACAAAGAGACAGACAAGAGATGATAAATGAAATTGATGACTATAGGGTGTATACCAGCTATGCCAGACGTCATAGACTCCCTGGAGAGGTCCATATAAGTTTTGCAAGAAGGAAAGTAAGGGACATCATTTACAAAATCACTAGAGAAGAACCAATGACATACAAGGGAAAAGAAATATTTGTATTAAAACAGATATCTAGGAGAGTATGTGAGCAGCAAAAAGATTACCGATTCTTGGCTAATCAACTAAATAAAAAGAATATCCTATTTCAATGGATTACCCTGGAAGGCATGCTGATTACATGAAACAATAAAAAAATAAAAATTGACAACCTGGGGAAAGCTCAAGACTTCTACGAGCAGCTAGTTGGACCTGAAGAAGAAAACAGCAGCAGAGAAGAACTGGATTCATCAAGCCAAGAGGAACGTCAGCAAGAGAATAAAGAGAAAGGAAGCAATGAAGGGATAGTTGATCAGGAAGAAGAAGGAGTTAGAACCAGAAGCCAAAGAGGAACTAGAGTAAATAGAAGACAAAAACAGGAACAGACATAAAAATGGAACAGGGACTGAAACTTTTGTTGATCAATGTGAATGGATTAAACATACCAACAAAAAGAAGAAGAATATTATCTAAAATAGAGAAACAGAAGACTGATGTAGTGTGCCTCCAAGAAGTGCACATTAAGAAACAAGATGAATGATACTTACAAAATAAAAAGAAGGAAGATTATATACAACATTAGCAGAGGAAAAAAAAGAGGGGTAGCAATATATATTAGGGAAGAAATAGTTTCTAAGTTAATATATAATGACACTAGAGGGAGGATATTGATGCTGGAAGTATCTATAGAATATAGAAAATAAAAGTATTTTATTGTTAGGGATATATGCGCCTATTAAAAATCAAAGTGAGTTCTATAAAACCATACATAACAAACTTTTTGAAATAGGAAATCAGAACATATGTATAATTGGAGATTGTAATGCAGTTGCAAATATCTGAAAAGACTATGCCAGCAAACAAAAGTGCAAAAAGAAAAGAAACACACTACTAAAGACCTTTTTTGAAGTGTCGGAAGAATTGAACCTAATGGATGTATGGAGAAAATTGAACCCAGGAGAAACTAAATTCACGTTCTACTCCAACCCACATAAATCTTGGTTAAGAATAGATATGGTCTTGGTAAATAGAGACTTACTCAAAGACACTGGAAAAATAGAAATAATGCCAAATACCTGGGCAGAGAACAATCTACTTAAAATAACATGGAAAGGACAAACAAGAAAAAAAGGCAGATGGGCATTAAATCCACAAATCCTATTTTTAAAAAATCTCAGAAGAATTGTAACTATTCTTTAAAAATAATAAAAAACAACATACCTCATTGCAAAATTTATGGGATACAATGAAGGCATACTTGAGAGGAATAACAATAGCCTATATGGCAAAAAGAAATAAAGAAAAATGGGGAAACCATAATACATTAATAGGGGAGATAAAGAGATTAGAAGATAAATTACAAAAAGACCCAGGAGAAGAACAAGCTAGAAATAATTTGGCATTAACAAAACACAAGTTGAACATTTTAGAACAGGAAGACTTAGCAAAGAGTTTATAATTTACAAAACAAAACTATTTTGAATATGCAAACAAACCTGGGAGATGGCTGGCCTATAAATTAAAAAAAGAAAATGAGAGAAGAACCATACACCAACTATTAGACAAGAATGGAATTGAGGAAACCAATATGGAAAAGAAAAAAGAAATTGCGAGAGAATACTTTGAGAATCTGTATAGTCAGGAAACAATAGAAACAGGGAAAATAGATGAGTACCTAAAAGAAGAACCATTGTACCCACTTTTGGAAGAAAAAAAGGAAATATTAAATAAGGAAATAACATTAACCGAACTAAAGGAAGCAGTTAACAGACAAAAAAACAATAAAACCTGAGGCCTGGATGGTTTACCAGGTGAACTTTATAAAAAAAATAAGGGAATCAATAGAAAGTATATTTCTGGAAGTTTGCAATGAGGTATTGTTGGAAGCAAGGATACCAGATTCATGGAAGGAGGCCTATGTTACATTAATTCCAAAGGAGGGCTCAGATGCTAATCAAATCAAAAACTATAGACCAATATCTTTTTTAAATGCTGATTATAAAATCTTTATGAACATAATGGCAGATAAGTTAAAGAAAATATTAAACAATAGAATACATCCTGATCAAAATGGATTCCTCAGGACAAGACAAATTAAAAATAATACTAGAACAATAATCAATATATTAGAATACTATGAAATGCATCTAGGGAGCCAAGTAGCTCTTGTCTTCCTGGATGTGCAAAAAGCATTTGATAGTGTTAATTGGAAGTTTATGATACAACAGATTAAATTTATGAAATTTGGAGAAAGATTTGAGAAAATTTATAGAAATGATCTATTCTATCCAGAAAGCGAATGTATTAATAAATGTGGAAATGACTAAACCATTTGAAATAAAGAAAGGAGTTAGGCAGGGATGTCCACTGTCACCTCTGCTTTTCATTTTAACATTAGAAACGTTATTGAGAAGAATTAGATCAAATAAGGAAATAAAAGGAACACAAATTAAAAAGGAAGAATATAAATTACAGGCCTTTGCCAATGATATGGCATTTATTATTGAAGACCCGCTAGAATCTGGCCCGATATTACTACAGGAAATAGGGAAATTCAGTGAAGTAGCAGGCCTCAAAATTAATAAAGATAAAACCAAAATGTTAGTTAAAAATCTAACAGTAAAAGATAAAAGGGAATTAGAACAAGTAATGGGTCTCCAAATTGTTAAAAAAGTTAAATATTTAGGCATTTGGTTAAGGGCGAGATGCTCAGCTTTAAAAAAAGATAACTACATAAAAATGATACGACAAATAGGAATAGACCTGGAAAAATGGAGTAAATTACAGATTTTGTTCTTAGGGAAAATAGCCACAATTAAAATGAATATTCTTCCTATATTATTATATTTGTTCCAAACTATTCCAATTAAATTAGATAAAAATTCATCAAAGATCTAAACAAAATGACTGAAATTTGTATGGGCAGGGGAAAAGGCACGAATTAAATCAATTTATTTACAGGATAGCAAAAGCAGAGGTGGCTTTGGACTCCCAATCTGGGAGACTTACTATAAAGCAGCATCTTTAATATAGATCAAAGATTGGATTAAATTAGAAAATAAGAATTCTAGCATTAGAAGGATATGACATGCAGATAGGGTGGCATGCCTTTATATGGGACCCCAGAAATAAGAATCATTCCTGCTTTGATAGACACATCTTGCGAGATTTTCTGATTAAAACTTGGGAGGAAATCAGGAAGAACCACTATATCAAAATTCCAGGTTGGTTATCCACTATGGAGGCAATGTTACACCCAAATACCATGGACATTAGTAAAAAACTTAAATACTATCAAATCTTGGATAATCAAGGGAGGCTTAAGACAGCCCAAGAACTAGAAACACAAGGAATATCTATGGATTGGTGGTTGTATCTTCAAATACAGATGAGATATAAAAGAGATTTAAAATAAGTTGGATTTGAAACAAAAACAACTCAATTAGACAAATTATTGCTGGGACCAGAAGAAAAAATGATATCAAAATTATAAAACTATTTACTAAATTTTGATCTAGAAGAGGAAATTTTAAAAGGACCAATGCTAACTTGGGCAAATTTTTTTGGATATAATATAGAATTGGATGACTGGGAAGAAGTATGGCAAAAAAAAAAACCTCCCCATGACGAAATCAGTTGCCTACAAAGAAAGTTTATACAAGATGCTTTATAGATGGTATTTAGCACACTGCAGACTCGCTAAAATGTATTCCAAAGTAAACCTGAATTTCTGGAAATGCAAGAGAACACAAGGTACCTTCTTCCACGTCTGGTGGCTATGCACAGAAATTAAAAAATATTGGACCAAGATAAAAACATGGCTAGAGGAAATTAGCCATTGCAGGTTGGAGTGGAAGCCGGAATTATTTATCCTGGGAAACATTAAAGAAAGGTTTCCTCCTAAAATTAGATATTTGATTATACATATACTAACGGCGGCACGAATTGTGTTGACGCAGGCTTGGAAGATGTCCACCACACCATCTAATAATGTTATAATTCACAAAATTATAGGCTCACATTGAAATTAAAGGATAAGGAGGACTCAGAGTATTATTTAATTTGGAACATTTGGTATCAATGGTTAGACAGTAAAGTACAATAAAGAAAGATCACAAAAGGAATTTAAAAGAAGAAAAAAGGGAAATAAAATTGGAATATTAGCAAACAGACAGGATGAGGGAGAAGTTGTAGACATTGAGGAACTGCTAGGAAAAAAAGCGAGATTTAGATAGACATCCAGATTAGGATTTATAATTACCTAGATTTACTGTAGAAATATGTAGAAATATGCAATAATGAATGATAAAAATGTGTTCCCTTCCTCCCCCATACCCATGGAACATTAAACTACAGCACATAGACTATAAACACTCCTGTTGTTTGTTTTAGATATATATACATATATTAAGTGTCAATATGATGTTCTTTTTTTTCTCTTTTTACCCGAATCAGTGACCTATAAAGATAATATAGCTTTGTTTATTAATATTAATTAAGAATTGTGAATTAATACAGTTAATATGCTAAAATATTGTCAAATTCTAGGCATATATATGGTATTTAGTGTACCACCAAGAAAATGTTACTGAAAGATGTCGATATAATTTTTATTACAGAAACTTTCATAAATCTTTTTATTATTTTGCTTTTTGTAAACTTTTTAATATTTTGAACTTTAATAAAGTATTTTTTTAATTAAAAAAAAATCCTAAAGCAAAAAAAAAACCAAATTACCCATAATAATAAGAAAGTTACAGTCCAAAAAAACCTGTTTGCTGAGGAAACAAAATTGGCTACAGAGCTAACTTTAAAAACTGCTACAAAGCCTTATGATGCCAGATAAAGGCAAAATGCACCAATTACCAGTGCAAACAGGAGGAAGAGTTGTTAAACTCAAAATCCACCCAAGCCTTCTATAATTTCGTAAATGCCAAACTTAAAGCCTCAAAATCTATCCCAAATGACCTAACAGGGAAGACTGTAATGATGAAGCTGTTAAGGCCAACTTCTTCAATACGTTCTTCAGCTCAGTCTTTGTTGACAGCACTGGCTGCTGCCCCCCATTTCCTAGTCATACCATAACAAATTGTAACAATTTACTACATATTGATTTTACAGTAGATTACGTTGAAATGGCACTACATCACCTAAGGCCATCTTTAACTATTGGCCCTGATGGATTATGTGCCTACTTCTTGAAAAAGCTTGCCACTGCCCTAGCTGAACTTCTATACACAATCAGTGAGGTATCTTTCAGAACCAGCTCTTTGCCTGACTTATGGTCATTAGCCACAGTCATACATATTTTTTAAAAGGGAGACCCTAGTCTAGTAGAAAATTACAGACCAATCTCACTGTGATGTGTCACCTGTAAAGTCATGGAATCAGTTATTAACTAATCCATCACCCTCCACTTAGAAACAAACAACCTGCTTTCTAACAGGCAGTTTGGTTTCAGGAAAAATTTGTCCTGTAATCTGCAACTTCTACACTGCAGAAACTTTTGGACCACACATCTTGACCAGGGTAAAGCAATAGACACAATTTACATAGACTTCTGCAAAGCCTTTGATTCAGTGATGCATGACAAACTACTGCTGAAACTTAGTTCTTTGGCATCCCTGGATCCCTGCACAAGTGGATAGCCGCATTCCTGTCAAACAGAACAAATAGTCAAAGTAGGAAGGGCTCTATCAAATCCAGCACCAGTTAACAGCGGTGTCTCCCAAAGCAGCATTTTAGGACCCACACTCTTTCTGCTTTACATCAATGACCTATGTGATCATATTAAAAGCACTGATGACGTAAAATTATTTAACACCACTGACAATGCTGCTGCCCTTCAAAGTGACCTTGACTATGTGTCAGTATGGTTGCATAATTGGCAACTCCAAATTTCAACTAATAAATGCTCTGCCCTACACATTGGCAATAAAAATCAAAACACCAAATACAAATTGGGTGGAAATTATCTCGTAGACAACCCTCATTCTGTCAAGGACCTAGGAGTCCTCATCTCAAACGATCTAAGCCCCAGAGCTCACTGTAACAGCATTGCCAAAAAGGCATTAAGAGTTATTAACCTTATTTTGCGAAGCTTCTTTTCCGGTAACATTGAATTGTTAACTAGGGCAAGCAAAACCTTTGCCAGACCAATTCTCGAATACAGCTCATCTGCCTGGAACCCACAATGTATATCAGACATTAATACGATTGAGCGGGTTCAAAGGTATTTCTTGAGAAGAGTACTCCACTCCTCTACTCACAATAGTATTCCCTATGCCTCCAGGCTTAAAATTTTGGGCTTGGACAATCTGGAACTGCACCGCCTGTAGTCCAATCTAAGCATAGTTCACAAAATTGTCTGCTATAACATCTTGCCTGTCAACAACTTCTTCAGCTTCAATCACAATAATACACAGGCAAACAACCAATGCAAACTCAAGAGCCTTGGTGGTGCAGGCTGTTAAATGCCTAGCACTTAAGTTCCAGCTGCCTGCAATTACTGCAGGCTCAAATCCCACCAGGCTCAAGGTTGACTCAGCCTTCCATACTCTCGGGGTAGGTAAATTGAGGACCCAAGATTGTTGGGGGCAATAAGCTGACTTTGTAAAAATGCCACTTAGTAATAAGCAGGCATATACAATGGAATGAAGGCTATTGCTGAGCGCATTGGGTTGTATCCCAAAAATTGTAAGCCGCCCTGATTCTTTGGAGAAGGGTGGCATATAAATGTAATTAAAAAAAAAAAAAGTAAACTGCTCCAAACTCAATTGCAAAAAATACAACTTCAGCAACAGAGTGGTCAACGCTTGGAACACCCTACCCAACTCTGTTGTTACAGCCTCAACCCCTCACAGCTTCAACCTCAAACTGTCTACTGTGAACCTCACCCCATTCTTACGAGATCCTTAAAGGAGGTGTGCATAAGCGCACTAGCGTGCCTACTGTCCCTGTCTTATTGTCCCCATTTATCTGTATTTACTTCCTTTGTTCATGTTATACTTGTTATCTTGTACATGTATGAAAAATAAATAAATAAATACAAACAAAGTCCAGTTGCTTTTTCAAAAAGCAACTTTGGGATCACCAATGGTGACTTTTTTGATCTCTCTGTTAGGATATATTTTTGGTACAGAGAGAAAAAAAATAGCAGTGGACCATTTTGGAGGAGAATTCAAAGGGAAAAGGTTTTCCAGACTTTAGTGGTAAGAATTGTAAGCTGATAGAATATTTGTAGTTTGGGGTTGAAATGAGAAGTCATTGGTGCTCTCTAAGCTTGGTTGTTTTCTTGCAGACATTTCATTACCAAACTAGATAATATCATCAGTGCTAGCAATAAACAAATTTCTCAAAGAAGCTGTGTGTTTTTTCCCCCAGGATTTGGGCAACGGCACCATGTATTCTTCAGATAAAGTATGTTGTATTTAAAGAGATTATCACAGTCGTACCATGGGTTCCTGCACATAGCCTAGATCAGTGGCTCCCAACCTTTTGGGCATCTGGGACTGGTTCTGTGGAGAGAGGTTTTTCCATGGACCAGAGGGTGTGTGGTTTCACATGCTGCCTGCATCCTATGTATTCAGCTTTGCTTGTTTTCATGGTCCGGTTTCTGGCATGCTGCAGACCAGTGCAAGTCGATGGACCGAGAGTTGGGGACCCCCGGGCAAGATTAGCTTTTCTCCTTCAAATCAGGACTGCCTATAGAAAACATACGGTATTAGCAATGAGTGCATGAGAAAGTCTGAGTGTATACACGTAGTGTAGGGGCTTGGAAAATTTTTACTGGCTTCTTGGCAAGAATTCACCAATACTGTTGAAAATAAAGCAATGGATACTAAAATAGAGGTAATGGGGATTGATGTGCCATCTTGGGGAGGGGAATAACAGAATAACAGAGTTGGAAGGGACCTTGGAGGTCTTCTAGTGCAATCCCCTGCTCAGACAGAAAACTCTATACCATTTCAGACAAATGGTTGTCCAATCACTTCTTTAAAACTTTCAGTTTTGGAGCATGAGGATTTATTTGTTCTTGCCAAGGATCCAATGCTCTGTTTTTTCTGTTCTATTGAAATGCTTTTTGTTTCAAGTAATGGATAGCTTTAGAATTGCTTCTTGAATTCTGAAACATGAGGAAAAAATTCTTACATTTTATTTTTATTTTTTGTGGGAACTATAATAGAAGATGTGCCTCATATCACATTAGGAGAATGTTGAAATGATCACTAGGCTGAGAAAACTTATTACAGATAAATGAAAAACTTTTTAAAAAAATACTGGAATACTTCTTTGACAATCCCTCTTTCTTCTGAACTCTGAATATAGTACCTGCTGTGTCTTGGTCTTCCTATTGGTATAAATTTGATGCTTAAGAAAGCAGGTGCTCACCCTCTAATTAGTTTGCTGAGAATGGAAAGCAGATGGATTTGCATCAGGTTTGTTGCAAGGTGGAAGAGTGAAGTGATTGGCTTTGGCAAATACCCAACTTGCAATTCAATTCACATTTATTTCTAGCCTCCTTCCCAATTTCTTTGTACTAGCCCAGCAAATGTTGCTTATCGCAGTCTAGGCATGTAAGAATATCTCAGTGAAGCAATCACATTAACACTTTTCTCTGCATGATGATTCATGCATGAATGGCATATGCAGCCAGGCTTCTCAAAACATTAATTTGTCCAAGTAGTTTGGCTTTGAACATCTATTTTAAAAAAAAGTAGCTGAGAAATGCTTTTCTATCCAAGCCCTGATGTTGACATTTCTATGCAATATTGACAAAATTAGTTAGTTCTCCTACAGTTTTCTTCTCCATTTAATTTCTGGATATTAATACATACATTGCTTGCATTGTGTGTGCTACCTTTACCTGTTAAATCGATGTGACCTTTTCTCTTAATAGAAAACTTTTGAAAGGATAAATTCAGTGTCTCAGTGTGTTGTTTGACAGCCTTGGTAACATAGCATCACATGACATGCCATATAAATCCCCCTTAACTTTTGGAAGGAGTTTTTGATATATACGTTAATTGTGCTTTCCCAATCTCTCAATATACTCCATACCCAATATCCATACCCAATTCTTCAGTATTCTTCAATATTCTTCAAAAATAATCAGATCCCACAATTCTGAAATATAACTCAAAACAACAATGACATCCTTCACTTGAAAACATTTACCCAGACATCTACCTATATGTGTAGCTCATTCTTACCGCACTAAACTATGATATATTATGGCGGCCAAATCTGATCAAAGAGCATCAGCTCATTTTTACTACTCCTTCAGATACTGAGATTCCTTCTCTTGTGATCTGAAAGTTTTCATGATTAAAAGAGTATTTGTTAAGGGTTTAAAATATATTGTAACATTTAAACCTATTTCAAATGACTGCTTCAAATTGGCTATGAAGTATTCCAATTTCTATTTTCCCAGTGGTAGGAGACCTGCTAAGAGTAAGTAAAGTTTCCTTGTCAGATAAATAAAAAGATTATAGAAATAACTGCTGTCAGCATTTTTCTCATTTAAACAAATAAAGCTGACAAATGATGAAGCTCGGTGTTGCTCTGTTATGCTTAAGCACATGCTGGGCAGTTATTCATCCTGTCCCAGCATAAGTTCGTCTGTTGCTAAAGCACCAGCAGTACAGAACACTTATTAGCATAGCAGTTTGAGAAGCAATAAAAATTTCATATTCTTTTAGGTTATGCTGGATGACAAAGGATGATAGTTATAATTTGCACAATAATTTAAATGGCTGGGCAACTCCTGTGAATTGGATTTACATAAGGTATCAGAGAACAATGCTAGTTTTCCATTTGTAGTGCATTGATTCTTAAATTGATGAGGAATACTAGCCATGCAATTTCCATTATTCAAGGCAGAGGAGACCTGTAGTTGAAAGAAATATCAAAATGTTTTCTCTTGCAAATAGCCCAACCTTTAACTATGCCTACTTCCACAGGTTTTGTTTTAATATAGTGTTTATGGAGGGAGAATTGAGGAGAGGAGGAAGATCTCTTTATGTCATATTTTTAAAAGTAGAGCTTATTAACTAAGTACATTTTGATGGATTCAAGCGTCACACTAAGTAATAAACAATAGCTTATATACTTCAGATGAATTAACACATGATGCTAAACCAAACAAAAAAATTCTTTGTGTGAAAGGTGAACCCAGATAATATGTGTCTTCAGTGGGCCCATTCTTCAGTTTCAATCATGTCCATCCATCAATCTTGTCAGCATGATCTTGAACAGTCATTCTATTTTCAGCTTAACCTATCTCATGGGATAGTAATGTAGAAAGTTAGCACCCACCCCTCTCCTAGAAGAATGAAATATTTTTAGGAAATATTAAAAAGGCAGAATATTATTTTTTCCTAAAATGAGAAATGGAGAAACATGCTCTTGGAGGGAGAAAACAGCATTCACCTTCCTTAATAGCCCACAGCAGATGTCAGCACTTAAGAGATAAAGAGATAGATAGCATTATTCATAAGCAAATACCCTCACCCAAGATCCAACAAAGATAGGATTAGCCCCCAACCACAATAGGAATTGCCCAATGCCGTGTCACTGCATCACCCTCAGAAACTGCAACCAAACTTAGCTCAGACAAACACCTACAATTTCTACTTTGCCTATAGACCCCTACATAACCCCTACATAACCCCTACATGGCCCCATGGGAGTTGACAAAAGCCAATAGAATACATGTTCTTGCACAGGAACAGAAAGCTCAAGTGCAAAGCCCAAAAGAAGGTATAATCCTACCCACCCCACTCTCAACTCCATGTGGTCAGCCTCCCAGAACCACTCATGTGCTTCTGCTTCATCATCTTTCTGATCAGTCTCCAGCCTCCATTTTGTCTCCAGTATCTTTCGCGTGGCTTGGGACTGAACCAGATGGATATTTCTTCCCACAGTAAGAAGGTAAAATAGAAGCTGCACACTGAGAATTGAAGAGGAAGGGAAAAATAAACATAAAGCAAACCTAAGGTTTCTCCAGGACAGGACAATTCCAGATAACAGTTATGATCAATCTTGAAGCAAGATGTTCAAGTCCACTAGATAGTTTACTTGAGAGAATTAACTACAGGAGATGAATGCCTTTGATTAATATGAAATGAATTTTGTTTAATTCACATTTTCTACATTCATACAATTTCCTGAAACAAGCTGTCAACTAGAACATGCTTTCACACTGCTTAAACTTTGTTATTCCATTTTCTATTACGTCCCAAAATGGGCAGAAAGATGGACAGCAAAATACACAGGCCAAGCTTGTTTATCAATATACTTATCCCTTGAAATTGGAATTGCTAGCTAAATGTATAGGATATTACAATGGCATGGATACAGTGTAGAAAATGGCTACTGTTGTTGGCATTTGATTAGAATATTTATATGTATCCAGATTTTTATCTCCAAATTAGCAAGCTGTTGATCTCCAAATGGAATGAGCTTGCATACTTTTTTGGCATTCAAAAACTCTTAATTTCTAATGCACACAAAATTGCACTGGATATATATACACACTACACTGGAAATGTAGTGTGGTAGGTCAGTCGGGATGGATAGATATGGAGGTAGGTAGGTAGGTCAGAATGGATAGATGATAGATAGATAGATAGTTAGTTTATTTATTTATTTATTTATTTATTTATTTTGACTTTTATGCCGCCCCCTCTCCAAAGGGACTCGGGGCGGCTAACAACTAAAAAACCAACAATAAATAATTACCTAAAAATAACATTAAACAATACAAGTCAAATAGAACTAAAACCCACCAATTAACTAAAAATTTAAACCCTCCCCCGGAGGTCAGCACAGCCCAGCCTGTTCGAAGAGCCAAGTTTTTAAATCATGGCGGAAGGTGCGGAGGTCAGGGGCCAAACGGAGTCCCAGAGATAGTTGGTTCTGTGGTGGGGGCCGCAACAGAATAGGCTCTTCCCCGGGGCACTGCCAAGCAACATTGGGTCGCAGACGGCACCCCGAGGAGCCCCTGTCTGTGGGCCAGCACAGGACAGTTGGTTCTCGATGCCGGCAGGAGACGCTCCCATAAATATCCCGGACCCATGCCTTGAAGGACTTTGTATGTCAACACCAAAACCTTGAACCTCATCCAGAGGGCAACTGGTAACCAATGCAGGTCGCGCAGGAGGGGCGTAATATGGGAGTATCAGGAAGCTCCCATCACAACCCACGCGGCCACATTCTGTACCAGCTGAAGCCTCCGGATGGTGTGCAAGGGCAGTCCTAAATAGAGAGCATTACAGTAGTCGAGTCGAGCAGTAACAAGTGCATGAGTTATCATGCGCAGGGCATCTCGGTCCAGATATGGATGTAACTGGCGAACCAGCCAGACCTGGGCAAAGGCCCCCCTGGCCGCAGCTCCCACCTGCTCCTCCAACCTGAGCTGCGAGTCCAAGAGTCCAGGTTCTGTGCCCTGTCCATGGGGGGCAACACCTCTCCCCCCATGACCAAAGATGGAATATCTTGACTGGACTGAGATGTCGGTATGCACAACAACTCCATCTTGGCCGGATTGAGCCGAAGCATGTTTCTATCCATCCAGATCTGTACCACATCCATGCAATGGGATATCACGGAGAGGGCATCACTGATGTGGTTTGTGGTGGAGATGTACAACTGTGCATCATCAGCATACTGATGATACTTCACCCCCAAACCACGGATGATCTCACCCAGCGGCTTCATATAGATGTTGAACAGAAGGGGCGAGAGGACCGACCCCTGAGGGACCCCACAAGTGAGGGGCCTCGGAGTTGACCTCTGCCCCCCTGCCAACACCAATTGCGAGCATCCCGAGAGGTAAGAGGAGAACCATTGTAAAACAGTGCCTCCCACTCCCAACCCCCCAAGACGCCGCAACCGGATACCATGGTTGATGGTATCAAAAGCCGCTGAGAGATCTAACAGGACCAGGACAGAGGAAAAACCCCTGTCCTGTGCCCTCCAGAGATCATCGACCAGCACGACCAATGCCGTCTCCGTGCTATACCCGGGTCGGAAGCCCGATTGGTACGGATCCAGGTAGTCCGCTTCCTCCAGGAAAAGTGGAAACTGCTGAGCCACCATACTCTCAACAACCTTCACTAGAAAGCAAAGGTTGGAGACCGGACGAAAGTTATTCAATACGGCTGGGTCCAGGGCAGGCTTCTTCAGGAGGGGTCTCACCACCGCCTCTTTCAAGGCGGAGGAAAAAGAACCCTTCCTCAGTGAAGCGTTGACAACTGCCTGGAGCCAGCCACACGTGACCTCCCTGGAGGCATACACCAACCAGGAAGGGCACGGGTCCAATAAACATGTGGTGGAACTCAGCTGTCACATAATCCTGTCCACTTCATCCTCAGAAACATGATCAAACTCAGTCCAGGTCATACTGGCCAGACTACTTGTATCCCCGACATCAGACCACTGCAAGGTAGAGCTCAGCCCCTCCCGGATCCGAGTGACCTTATCCGACAGATATTGTCCAAATTCCTCAGCACGACCCTGCATTGGGTCCTCTGCCCTCCCTGGTTGTAGGAGAGAGCGGGTGACCCAGAACAGGGTGGCTGGGTGATTATCTGCGGATGCTATGAGAGCAGAGAAGTAAGCTCTTTTTGCTGCTTCTTCTTGACAGATAGATAGATAGATAGATAGATAGATAGATAGATAGATATAGATATGGATGGATGATGAATAGATGAAAGAAGAAAGAAAAGGGAAGGAAGGAAAGGAAGGAAGGAAGGAAGAAAGAAAGAAAGAAAGAAAGAAAGAAAGAAAGAAAGAAAGAAAGAAAGAAAGAAAGAAAGAAAGTTAAGTAAGTAAGTAAGTAAGCATGCTTGGAAAAAGTATACAATCTAAGAATAATTATACCAAACAGCCTATCTCAGAAGAAACATATTTCATGTAAATGCTTTTCTTCTGCTGAATTTGCCAACACACTGAAGTGAATTTACTATCATGCAAATGAGAAATTGAATTAAATTGCAATTGACAGTTCTGCTTGCATTAATTTATACCTAGACTTTCTGTTTCAATTGCAGGTGTGGGTAGAGAGAATGTTGCATTTTTTAAAATAAATAAATAAATGCCTTATTTGCTTTTGGAATATTGATAGGGCATATTATGAGAAAATAACAGGAACACATTCTTGTACTTTGCATCTCTCATTATATAATCTCTCTAAATTTCTTGTCATCTCTTTGCTGTTTAGTGATGACCAAAAATCTTTCTCTCCTTGTACCCTCCTTAAAAAGGCAAACAAATCCATATGTCCTATTAAACTACTTTTTTCCTTCATATATATACATATATTGAATGTTGTTTTGCATCCAGCCATAGTCAATATTTTGTGATTACACTGTTTGTAGTTTTCTTTATTGTGGAAATGGCAGGGATTCCTCTGGTATTTGTGTGTTTTGATGAATGAAACTTTTGGGAGTTGGAGAAGGAACCAGAATGCTCTGGATAAGATAAGTAAATAACAGAATAACAGAGTCCGAAGGAACTTTAGAAGTCTAGTGGTTAGTAGAGGGGCTGTGCATAAGTGCATTATCCCTGTCATTGTATTTTTATTTTTTTCTTGTTTCTGTTTGACAAATTCTAATCAATAAATAAATCTTCTAATCCAACCCACTGGTCAAGCAGGAAATTCTGCATTCAGACTCTGCATGCAGACTCAGAATCATTCTGGACAAGTGACAGCTGGCAGTCTCCCCCTCTTCCCTCCCCCAAGGTGGGTCTGATGGTTCAGTCCCGTAGGGACCCCTTCAACAGGGTAAGCACGGATTGAAGCCACACATGATCGTGGACTCCGTCCATCCTTGACGGAAGTTATTTATTATTTATTATTATTATTATTCATATTTATATCCCGCCCTTCTCCGGAGACTCAGGGCGGCTTACAAATTTTTGGGATACAACCCAATGCGCTCAGCAATAGCCTTCCTTCCATTGTATATGCCTGCTTATTACTAAGCGGCATTTTTACAAAGTCAGCTTATTGTCCCCAACAATCTTGGGTCCTCAGTTTACCTACCCCAAGAGGATGGAAGGCTGAGTCAACCTTGAGCCTGGTGGGATTCGAGCCTGCAATAATTACAGGCAGCTGGAACTAAGTGCTAGGCTATTAACAGCCTGCACCACCAAGGCCACCAAGTGCCACTAGAAGTCCCTGATTGTTGACTCTCTTCTTAAACACCTCAAGTGTTGCAGCACCTACAACTTCTAGAGGCAAGTCGTTCCACTGATTAATTGTTCTAACTGTCAGAAAACGTCTTCTTAGTTTTAGGTTGTTCTTCCTTTAATTCATTTCCAGCCATTGCTTCTTGTCCTGCTTTCAAGTGCTTTGAAGAATAGTTTGAACCCCTCTTCTTTGTGGCAGCCTCCCTCCTCTTTTCTTGTCATGAATACTGTGTGAAAATGATTTCCTGAGCTTCTTTGCCCATTCTTGATATTAGATACAGATTAACAGAGTTGGAAGGGACCTTGTAGTTCATCTAGTCCAACCCCCCATCTGTTCTGACCCAACCGGGTTCCCAAAGACAAACACAGACAAAGGTAGGAGCCCCCACCTTTTAAGGTTTAATAATGAATTCTGTTCTGAAGGCTGCTTTCCACTAACTAGCTCCAACAAGAAAAAGCCATGCCAAGTTGTTTGTCAATGATGCCAAAAACTCAGAGATAAGAACTAATTTACAAGATTCTCCAAACACAAACTAAGATGTCCACAAGTTGAGCTTCAGAGCTTCTTTGCTCTCTGCAAAGAACGCTTTTCCAAACCTGGCTTTATCCTCTTGAGGGAGGGGCTATTACCTTGCAGCTGTACTCCTGAGTCACCTGTGCTGCTGTAACTGCTGTCTCCTACAATCAATCCTGCGCACACATGCACTTGGCACAGGCTCTTTGGGAACCTCCTCATCACTGCTGCCAGCCCCCGCAATCTCTGAAGGCAGCAGTCCACTTCCTGATGGTCCTGGCCTCTCATCAGAGTCCTGTCTCATCAGCCATGTGCACCTGCTGCCAGCTAACCACAACCCTATCCCTCACCACAGGGCCCTTCCCCCAGGTCTGATGGTCTGGATGCGGCTGAGATGGGAATTGTGTGTGAAACATGTTCACCAAATCCAGAGCATGAATGGAAATCGCATCCTCCCAAGTGAACGCCTCCGGTCCGTACCCTTTCCATTTGATCAAGTACTGAAATAGCCCTTTCAACCACTGAGAGTCTTGAATCTTGGCAACCTCATACTCTGATGGACTGTCTCCATTGCATGCTGCTGGCGGGGAAGGATCAGGTTGGCGGAGCAGACAGGCCGGCCATTTGGGAACCAGAAGGGAGGGATGGAACACTGGATGGACCCGTAGTGTGCGAGGCAACTTCAGATGGTAGGTGACTGGGTTGATCACCACCTCTACAGGGAATGGGCCAAGGTACGAATGGTCAAGGTTCCTCACTGGCCAGTCTAATGGATGCCGAGTAGACAACCACACCTGATCCCCCACAGCCGATGGTGGCATCACTCTCTGAGAGTGGTCCACGACTCGTTTATAGTCTTCCTTAGCCTTCTCCAAATACCGTCGCATCAACTGATGAACGGACTGTAACTCCAACAAGAAATCCTTCGCCTCCAGAACCAGTGAGTTGAGTGGCATCAAGGGGAATAGCCGAGGATGGTTACCCACATTGGCAAAGAATGGGGTGGTTTGTGTGGAGGTATGCTGAGCGTTATTGAATGCAAACTTTGCGAGTGCTAAGTAGTCCACCCAATTGTCCTGTTGCTGATTGACAAAGCAGTGCAGGTACTGCTCCAGGATTCCAATCACTTTCTTCGTCCTACCATCAGTTTCCGGATGGTGAGAAGACACAAACAGATTTTAACGTCCAAAGTCATCATCAGCCCTTTCCAGAATTGGGCAGTAAACTTCATCCCTCGGTTTGACACCACTAGATCTGGGAGTCCATGTAGCTGGAAGATGTGCTGGATAAACATGCAGGCCATGGCACGAGCTGTTGTTAAGCCCTACATGGAACAAAGTGCGCCATTTTGGTCAGCATGTCAACCACCACGAACACTGTGGTGAATCCCGATGAGGGGGGCAGATCTGTCAAAAAGTCCATCGACAAGGCACTCCAAGGTCCCTCCGGTGTGGGCAAAGGCTGGAGCAGTCCCGAGGGAGCCCCTGTCAAGGACTTGACCTGCCGGCATCGCACATAAGACATCACATAGGACTGCATGTCGTGTTGTAGTCAGGGCCACCAGAAAGTCTGAGACATGATGTGCAATGGCTTGAACAGGCCAACGTGCCCTGCCGCAGGGTTGTTGTGGCACTGCAACAAGATAAGTCCCCGCAGCAGCCCTGCCGGGACATAGAGTTTGTCACAGTAGCACAAGTTTTCCTCCTTGAATGACCATGGTGAGTTGGGTCCCACTTCTTGCCTCCGCTGATCTGCCCAAACATTGTGCTGCTGCGCCTCCCGTATCTGCACCCATAAATCCACTGGCTCCTGCACAGCGGAGAACAATTCTACAAGCAGCACCGTCCAGAGCAGGGGTTGATCCTCTGGACGCAGGTACTTGGACTTCCAGGAGAGTGCTTCTGCCCATTGGTTATGACCACTTGGAACATAAGTAACACAAAAGTTAAAATGGGCAAAGAAAAGGGACCACCGGATTTGGTGCTGATTTAATTTCTGTGCAGTCTTTAAATGCTCCAAATTCTTATGGTCTGTCCAGACTTCTATTTGATGGCAGGGCCTCTCCAAATGGTGCCTCCAGGCCTCAAACGCCATCTTAATGGCCAGTAACTCCTCCCAGATGGTATAGTTATGCTCAGCAGGATTGAGCTTCCTGGAAAAATAAGCGCAAGGGGAAAAGGTGCCATCAGAGGCGTGAGCCTGGAGGAGCACCACGCCGAGCACTACATCTGAGTATCCACTTCCACCACAAACGAACGGTGTGGATCGGTGTGCTTCAAGATCAGTTCTGTCATGAAGGCTTGCTTCAAAGCCTGGAACGCCTGCTTCTCAGGAACACCCCACCAGAACATAACCTTTTCCTGGAGGAACCGAGTGAGAGGTGCAGTCAGGGAAGCGAAGCCGGGGATGAAGGTCCGATAATAGTTGGTGAACCCGAGGAGTCTCTGGACATCCTACACTTGCTGGGGAGGTTACCAACTAAGCAACAACTCGACCTTACTCGGCTACATGGAAATGCCTTCTGGAGAGATGCAACGTCCCAGGAACTCAATGGTGGACTGGAAGAACTGGCACTTCTCCAACTTGGTGTACAAGCGATTCTCCCGGAGCTGATGTAGAACCAGGCGCAAGTGATGCAGGTGACTATCCCTCAATTTAGGGTAAATCAAAATGTCATCGAGGTAAACCACCACAAACTGATCAAGGAGGTCCCAGAAGATGTCATTCATAAAATGTTGGAAGACAGCGGGAGCATTGGTCAACCCAAATGGCATGACCGTATATTCAAAATGCCCATATCTGGTCTCGAATGCCATCTTCCACTCATTTCTGGGCCAAATCTGCACCAAATTGTACGCCTCATGCAGGTCCAACTTCGTGAACACAGTAGCCTCCCAGAGCCACTCCATCAGTTCTGGAAACAAAGGCAGAGGTACTGATTGCGCACTGTGATGGCATTCAACTGATGGTAGTCACAGCAGAGGTGCAAGTCACCTGTCTTTTTCTTCACAAACAGGACCGGAGCAGACAAAGGCAATGACGAGGGCAAAATAAACCCCCGAGCGAAGTTTTTGTCCAAGAAGTCCTGCAACGCGGCCAATCCCAGATCCGACATGGAATACAAACAGCCCATGGGAAGGGGTGTGTCAGGCACCTGATCAATGGAGCAATCATAAGGCCGGTGCGGGGGTCCACCTCCTGCTCACTAAAAATATCTGCAAAGTCCTTGAGTTCCAAAGGCATGGACCCCTCAGGTGGATTCATCACCTGCCCTGCACAGACTTGATGGGTATGGTCCATGCACTGCAGGCTCGGGAATACGATCATGTTCTAGCACCAATAGATTTGGGGGTCATGAGTCCAAAGCCATGCCAAGCCCAAGACCACAGGGAAATGCAATCTGAAAAGGTAAAACTGGATCGCCTCCTCATGTGAGCCGATAGTCAGGCACAAGGGCTCGGTGGTGGCCTTGATAGACCCAGACAAAAGCACCCGGCCATCAATGGTCTCGACAAGCAGAGGAGGTTCTACAGAGCACTGGGGGATTGCATACTTTGCTGCAAAGGCCATGTCCATGAAGTTCGTGGTGGTGCCGGAATCCACCAGAGCATGCTCCGGAATCCCCTGGGAACTATTGGCCAGGAACACTTGGGTCACCAGGATCAAATGCCAAGGGGGTCCAGAATTCACATCTGCGGGATGTGACTCGAGTCCTGTGCGTGCTCAATCCAGGGTCTTCCCTAGATCGGTCTCTGCCCGTTTCCTGACAAAGTTTTCTGGGTCTGGGGAGCAGGCACAGGAACTGACCAAGTTCACTGGGTCCAGGGAGCAGGCACTGGGACCGACGCCCCTCGTTGCTTCTTGGGGCATGAAGCAGCCATATGTCCAGGTTCTCCGCAGTATAGACACAACCCCTCAGCACGCTGTCTGTTGCACTCCATCACAGACAAGCAGGGTTTGATGGCACCTAGGTCCATGGGCTCCTCCCGTGGGAACGGGATCTCAGGCACAATGGGCCACAGGAGTCTCTCGGGAAGCATGGCAACAGTTCTGCCTTTGTAGGTGGGCGTCGATCCTCAGGCACAGGTGAATCAATGCATTGAGGGCTGCAGGACAATCCACCCTCACCAGCTTATCCTACAACTTGTCTGCCAGCCCGTCTTGGAATGCATCCTTAAGTGCTGCCTCATTCCAGCCCAAATACTGGCTAAGCAGCCGGAACTCGCTGATGTACTCCTGTAAGGATTGCTGTCCCTGCTGCAAGTCTTTCAAATGACGAGCAGCAGTCTGGGTCTTAATGGGGTCCTCATACATCAACCACAGATGGTCACAAAACTCCCGGAAGTCATTCAGCAAAGCACTATCCTGCACCAGCAAGGGTGTGGCCCAGCGTGCTACAGAGCCAGACAGCAGGCTAATTACAAAACCCACCTTATCTCGGTCAGAGGGGAAGTCCTCTGCTCTCAAACTAATGAATAGCTGGCACTGTCCCCAAAATGCTGGAAACGTAGTCTGGTTGCCGTCAAACTTATCCGGCACAGCAACAGAGCATTTTCTTCAAAGAGGGGGAGGAGGAGGTGCAGCAGCGAATGCCTGGAGCTGACCTACCTGATTAGCTAACAAAGCCAGCTGTTGTTGCAACAGAGCATTCTCTGCTTGAAGCTGTTCCATTTTGCAGTAAAAAGTAGGTTTCGTTTGTGGCAGACAGCAAACTGTTCTGACCCAACCGGGTTCCCAAAAAGCAAACACAGACAAAGGCAGCAGCCCCCACCTTTTAAGGTTTAATAATGAATTCTGTTCTGAATGCTGCTTTCCACTAATTAGCTCTGACAAGAAAGAACCTTGCCAATTTGTTTGTCAATGATGCCAAAAAGTCAGAGATAAGAACTAATTTACAAGATTCTCCAAACACGAACTAAGATGTCCACAAGTTGAGCTTCAGAGCTTTTTTGCTGTCTGCAAAGAACGCTTTTTTAAACTTGGCTTTTATCCTCTTGAGGGAGGGGCCATTACATTGCAGACTTACTCCTGAGTCGCCTGTGCTGCTGTAACTGCTCTCTCCTATGATCAATCCTGTGTGCACACGTACTTGGCACAGGCTCCTCAGGAACCTTCTCATCACTGCTGCCAACCCCCACAATCTCTGAAGGCAGCAGTCCACTCCCTGATGGTCCTGGTCCCTCATCAGAGTCATCGCTCTCCTCAGCCATCTGCACCTGCTGCCGGCTAACCACAACACCATCCAAGCAGGAGACCCTACACCATTTCTGACAGATGGCAATCTGTCTCTTCTTAAAAGCTTCCAGTGATGAAGCTCCTACACCTTCTGAAGCAGTTGTAATATTCTACCAGTTCGGCCTAGTTCAGGTGAACCGGGAGTAAAAAATGCTACTGTTCGGCCAAAACAGTAGTAAAAAAACAACTATTGGTTTGACCGAACTGGTATTTCTTCTTATTTTTCTGCTGATGATCAGCTGTTCCAATGATCAGCTGTGCTGGGATCCCCCTCGCTGTCTTACTGTGTGCCCCCCCATGCTCTGTTTTTTGCCTCCTGGGCCTCAGGGAAGCCTCCTGGGAGCAAAAACAGTCTCCCAGTCTCCTTCTGAGGCCCAGGAGGCAAAAAAACAGAGCGGGGGGGGAGTGCAAAAAGAAGAAGAAGAAGCCACGCCTACACAGTCACATGGCCCACCTAGCCACTCCCATCTAGCCATGCACACAGAACCAGTAATAAAAAATATTTGCATCTCACCCCTGTTCTGAAGGCCATTGGTTGATTGTTCTCACTGTTAGAAAATTTCTCCTTATTTCCAGGTTGAATCCCTCCTTGTTCAGTTTCCATCCATTATTCCTTGTCTTGCCTTCAGGTTTTTTGGAAAATAGCTTGACCCCTTCCTCTCTGTGGCAGCCCCTCAAATATTGCTATCCTGTCTCCCCTTGTCTTTCTATTCACAAGACTAGCTGTGCCCAGTTCCTGTAACTGTTCTCCATATATTTTAGTCTCCAGTCTCCTAATCATCCTGGTTGCTCTTCTCTTCACTTTTCTAGAGTCTCAACATCTTTTTTATAGACAGGTGACCAAAACTGGATGCAGTAGTCTAGATGTGGTCTTACTGAGGCTTTATAGAGTGTTATTAGTATCTACCTTGATCTTGGTTGTATCCCTGTGTTAATGCAGCTTAGGATTGTGTTGGCTTTTTTGGCTGCCACCACACACTCTTTGACTCATATTTAACTGGTTGTCCTCTAAGACTCCAGGATCCCTCTCACAGTTACTGCTATTAAGCCTGGTTTCACCCAGTCTATATGTGTACTTTTGGTTTTTCTTGTGTAAGTATGAGACTTTATTTTTTTCTGCATTGAATTTCATTTTGTTAGATAGGGCCCAGTGTTCAAGTCTGTCAAGATCCATCTGGATCTTGAGCCTATCATCTAGGGTGTTAGCTATTCCTGCCAGTCCTCTGGTAGTTCTCCAGTGTTCCAGGATTTTTGGAAGATGTGGTACAGTGGATCTGAGATGACATCTGCCAGCTCATTTAGAACTCTGGGATGTAATCCATCAGGTCCCTGTGATTTGTATTCATCAAGATCAGACAGATGTTCTCTTACCATTTTTTTGCTTATTTTAACTTTTATTTCTAGTCTGTCAACTCACGAAGCATTCCTGACCTACTCTTGAGTTGTCATAGGCAAGGGAGATGGGAATCGAACCTCACAGGTGCATTGAGAAACTTGCATTTCAGTCTCCAAGCAGGCAGACTTCATACCTTGCAAGATACCTAAGATATATAAGTCTTTATTTTAGAAGATCCACAAAATCAGAACTTATGGAAAATTTAGAAGAATTTGGAGAAGTTGCGGGGGGAAAGTTAATAAAGAAAAAACCAAAATAATTACTAAAAATATGACAAATAAGCAAAAACAAGCACTGACCCATATAATGGACATCCAGATAGCAAATAAAGTAAAATATTTGGGGATAAAGATTTCTGCAAAATGTATAACAATTAAGGAGGACAGTTACACTCCATTAATAAAATGTATAACAGAAAATTTGGAAAAATGGGGTAAATTAAGATTATCTTTCATGGGCAAAATAGCAATCCTAAAAATGATTGTATTACCAAAATTATCGTTTCTTTTCCAAAATATACCCATAAAACTAGAAAAAAATTCTTTGGTGATTTGGACAAATTAACACTGAAATTTATTTGGCAAAAGAAAAAATCTAGGATCAAATTAAAATTGCTGCAAGATGTTAAAGAAAGAGGTGGATTTGGCTTACCAGATTGGGAAATTTACTGTCAAGCTGCAACACTTACCTAGGTAAAAGATTGGATAATTTTTGATAATAGAAGAATGTTAGCTCTAGAAGGCCACAATTTACAAGCAGGATGGCATGCCTTTTTATGGCAAGATAGACAAGAGGCCCACAGATATTTTCAAGACATAAGATTAGGCAGGCATTGTTATCGATATGGAATAAAACTAAAAAAAAAACCAAATATATATAGAAACAACAATATGGCTATCCACACTGGAATCCCTAATGCACCCAAATTTACTTTGCCGAGGGAAAAGGAGAACTGAAATCAAGACAAGAACTGAAAGAACAAGGAATAGATTTGGAATGGTGGGCTTACCTACAAGTCCAATCACGATACAGGAAAGATATGAAAGATGAGGGAATAGTAGGTAAAAAACACAATTAGATGAAATACTACTGGGAGCAGATGATAAATTGATAAGGCAAATTTATTGACTATTATTAGAATATAAATTAGAGGAAGAACAAGTAAAAGAAACAATGTTGGCATGGATGAAGGATATTGGACATGGTATTAATTTGGATAATTGGCAAACCCTATGGGAAAGAAATAACATTGGCCACATCGTACAAAGAAAATTTATACAAAATGTTTTATAAATGGTACATCCCTCCAACAAAATTAGCTAAAATGTACCCAAATTTATCTTCTATCTGCTGGAAATTCTCCCAGGAAAATGGATCGTACTATCATGTATGCTGGACTTGTAGGAAAGCCCAGGATTTTTGGCATGAAATTAAAAGCTGGTTAGAGGAAATAGGTGAAATCAAACTTGAATACAAACCGGAATTATTCTTATTGGGAATTAATATAGAGAGACATAATAAAGATATGATGTACCTAATAATACATGTGATTATGGCTGCAAGACAAAGTTTATGCTCAAAAGTGGAAACGTCAGGAAATTCCAGATGAAATTGAGATAATTAAAAAGATATGGAGATGTGCAGAAATGGACAAATTAACACTGGAACTAAAAAATAAAGTTGAATCTGAATATTACAAGATATGGGAAAAGTTTTACCACTGGTTGGGAAAAAGGAAGGACTTAAAATTTAAATTAAAATAAGATAAGGATGTTAAGATGACAGACTAAGAATATATAAGAATTGTTGATATAGATGTATATATTATGTAAATATGTATTATTTATTATCTGAAATAGCTATGTAAGACAACTAGATGTGTCAGGATGATTACACCATGTTCAATGTTTTTAAATGTTTTTCTTGTTGTTCAATTATATATACACACATATTAACAATGAATATTAACAGATTGAATTCTCCCGCAAAAAGGAAAGAAATATTTACAAATTTATGGAAGCAAAATGTGGATATAACATGTCTTCAAGAAGTCCATATTAAGAAGCAATAGAGGAGCTGTCTAGAACATGTAAAGCTAGGGAAACTTTATGTATCATTGACCGATCAGAAAAAAAGAGTAATAGCAGTATATATAAAAGAAGGGTTAAAAGCCAAACAAATTTACTCTGATGATAACGGAAGAATATTAATGATTGAAGTAAAAATGCAGCAAAAGCAAATGTTGCTGGTGGTTATTTTGCCCCAAATGATAATCAGAAGGAATTTTATAGTAAATTGTATGAAAAAATAATAGTAACAAGACAGGAAAATATTTGCTTATTGGGGGATTTTAACACAGTGGTAAACATTTAAAAAGATTACATAAGCAATAAAAAAACAAGAGGAAGAAAATTCTACTGAAACCATTCTTTGAGATGACACATGAATTAAATTTGCAGGACAGTTGGAGAGAGTTAAATCCAAAAGAAAATAAATATACTTTCTATTCCAATCCTCACAAATCATGGTCTAGGATTGACATGGTCTGGATGAATTGGGAAATGGGAAATAACATAGATTCAATAGACATTATGCCAAATACATGGGCAGACCATAATCTCTTGAAAGTAATTTGGAAAGCCCCCCCCCCAAAAAAAGAAGATGGACATTAAAGCCACAGATTCTGAAGGAAAAAGAATATGCCCAACTGATTAAAAAAAACTGGAACTTATTCCTTAAAGAGAATATGAATCACTATTCAACATTACAGAATCTATGGAATACTACTAAGGCATATTTACGTGGAATAATGATAGCGTATATTGCCTGAAGAAACAAAGAAAACGGAAACAACAAAATACACTACAGGAAGATTTTAAATGATTAGAATCTGCGCTACAAAAAGAATGATAAAATTAAAGGAGAAAGGGATTTAATCAGACATAAATTAAATTTGTTGATACAGGAAGAAAGGGAAACTTAAAATTTGTAAAACAATTTTTTTTCAAATGAGCCAACAAACCAGAAAGATAGTTGTCATACAAATTAAAAAAAGAGGAGGAGAAAAGACTAATACAGCAACTACAGGATGAAAACGCAAATTCCCAATATCATATGGAAGAGAAAAAAATATATTACACAAAAATAATTTGAAGGGTTGTATAGACAGAAAAAAATAATGAATGAGAATATATACCAATATCTAAAAAAGAAAGGTTTACCTCCAATATCAGAAGAGAAAAGAGAAATGTTAAATAAAGAAATAATGCAGATAGAATTGAAAAAGACAGTATATAAACAGAAAAGTAATAAAACCCCAGGGCCAGGTGGAATTCCAGGGGAATTTTATAAGATTATCAATGGGATCATTAAAGTTGGAGGTATATAATGGGGCATTGTTAGAAGCTAAATTGCCAGAATCATGGGCTGAGGCCTATATTATACCAAAGGAGGGTACAGACCAGTGGTGGGATTCAATTTTTTTTACTACCGGTTCTGTGGGTGTGGCTTGGTGGGCGTGGCAGGGGAAGGATACTGTAAAATCTCCAGTCAGAGGTGGTATTTGCCAATTCTCTGAACTACTCAAAATTTCTGCTACGGGTTCTCCAGAACTGGTCAGAACCTGCTGAATTCCAGGCCGGCCTGGAATGACCCGGGGGAGGGGGGTTTGAAGGTTTTAATTTTCTCAACTTTTTAATTGTATTTGGCTTGTTTATTTGTTTAATTGTCTTTTTATTGTAAATTTGTCCTGTTTTAATGTTCGCCGCCCTGAGTCCTTAGGGAGTAGGGCGGCATACAAGTCGAATGAATAAATAAATAAATAAATAAATAAATACCACCTCTATTACAGACCACCAACAAATTAAAAATTATAGACCTATCTCATTGCTGAATGCCAATTATAAAATATTTACTATGATAATAGCAGAAAGAATGAAAAAATTGTTAAATGAAATTATACATTCGGACCAAAATGGATTTTTACCCAAAAGACAGATTAGAAACAATACCAGGATGGTAACAAATGTGTTAGAATATTATGAAGCCCACCTGGAGAGAAAAGTTGCATTAATTTTTTTTGGATGCGCAAAAGGCTTTTGATAATTTAAATTGGGAATCTTTTATTCAACAACTAAAAGATATGAATTTTGGGCCGATTTTTGAGAGAATGATATCTGCAATATATTCCACACAGAATGCTAGTGTGATACTAAATGGAGATATCACAGGGAGGTTCAATATAACTAAGGGAGTGAGACAGAGATGGCAGATGTCACCTCTACTCTTTATTCTCTCAATAGAAGTTTTATTATCACAGATTAGACAAAAAAAGAAATAAAAGGAATTAATATTAAAAAAGAAGAATGCAAAATCCAGGCATTTGCGGACGATTTAGTATTTTTTATAGAAACCCAATAGATAGGGGAACTATTTTACTACAAAAAATAGAAGAATTCGGTAAAGTGGCAGGCCTCAAAATTAATAAATTTTGACCAAAATATTAGTTAAAAATCTTACTGACAATCAGAAAAGAGAATTGGAAGAGAAAACTGAATTGCAAATTACAAAAAAGGTTAAATATTTAGGAATATGGCTGATGGCAAGATGCTCATCAATAAAAGAGGACAATTATAATAAAATAATGCAACAAACAAGGATTTGGAAACCTGGGGGAAACTACAATTATCGCTATTGGGAAGAATTTCCTCAGTCAAAATGAATATACTACCAAAGTGGCTATATCTGTTCCAAATGATTCCTATAAAATGAGATGATGTTTTTTTGAGGAGTTAAATAAAATAACAAAATTTGTGTGGTCAGGGGGAAAACCCCGAATAAAACTGAAACTGTTACAGGATAGTAGAAGTAAAGGTGGCTTCAGACACCCAGATTGGGAGCTATATTATCATGCTGCGGCACTAGCATGGATAAGGGAGTGGATACATTTGAATAATAAAAGAATTTTAACATTAGAAGATCATGATTTGCAGACAGGATGGCATGCCTTTATTTGGGAGAAAAAGAGCAAAACTCACTCATTTTTTTCATAGACATCAAATTAGGGATGCGCTTATACAAGTCTGGGGGAAAATCAAGAAAAAACATTACATCAGAATACCTGGTTGGCTATCAACCATGGAAGCGATGATTTACCCAAATACACCAGACCTAGACAAAACGATATAGTGAACTGTTAGACAACCAAGTGAGGCTGAAAACAAACCAAGAATTGAGAGAGCAAGGAATAAATATAGATTTGTGGCCATACTTACAATTGCAGGTGAGATATAAAAAAGAAGAATATGGCATTGATAGAGAACAACAACAATTAGACAAAATTATACTAGGATCAGAAGAGAAATGTATAACAAAAATGTACAATTATTTGTTAAGATTAGATAGGGAAGAAGGAATAGCTAAAGAATCTATAATAGCCTGGGCAAGGAATTTTGGGTATATTATTCAACTAGAAGAATGGGAAAAATTGTGAACAAAAAATATAAATTAACAATGTCCGCTGTTTACAGGGAAAATCTTTACAAAATGTTTTATCGCTGACATTTAGCACCGACAAGACTGGCAAAGATATATCCAAATATGAGTGCAGAATGCTGGAAGTGTAAACAAAAACATGGTACCTTTTTTCATATGTGGTGGTCATGCCCCGAAGCAAGGAAATAGTGGGTAAAAATAAGAAATTGGTTACAGGAAATTATAGGTCTTCAAATTGAGCTTAAACCCAAAACATTTTTATTAGGAATAATTAGAGGAGAATTCAGTAAAAAAACCAAATACTTTATAGTGCATATAGTGACAGCGGCAAAAATTGCCTTTGCACAAAATTGGAAATTGGACAGTACCCCTTCCGATGGTATGATAATAAAGAAAGTGTTGGACTGTGCAGAGATGGTCAAACTTACTTTGGAATTGCAAGATAGAGAGGAATAGGAATATTATATGGTGTGGCATAAGTGGTATAGTTGATTAGACAGTAGAAATAAGAATTAAAAGTATATATGTATATATATGTGAAATTGTCGATGTCACAGTGTTGTAAATAATGTACAAGAGATTTGTAATTGTGGAAAAGTACAATAATATATATAAATATATATAAAAAGACTTAGTAGGAAGCCGTCCGCCACGATCAGCCGCAGTGGGCCCACAAACATCTTAAATGAGATTTGGAAGGTTCTGCTTCCAATGACAGGGATACTGTTCCCTTGGTAGTCTCAGGGTGAAGGTGCAGCTGGCTTTTAGAGATTTTCAGCACCAGCTTCTTAATTGTGCTCTAGGAAATGATGGTCATGGATGACCTGGCATCCACCTCCATTTGACAAGGGGAACCCTCGATCAAGACAGTGACATGGATTTTTTTGTCTCTGCCCAGCAGGTGCCTTTCTTCTCCATGATTTTGTGGTTTGTGTTGTACTCTCCTGTGGCCTGTTTGGCTTGTAGGTTGGTTAGCGTGACAGACTCTGGCTAGATGCCCCTTTTTGCCACATCTTTGGCAGATGGCATTTTAAAATTTGCACGCCACTCTCAGGTGGTTGCCACCGCAACCCACACATGCTGTTTGTATCTTTTCGGTAGCCATACCTTGTCTTTTTGATGATTTGAGCCAATAGATGTTCTCATCATCATCAGTTGACTCTCCGTGATCCAAATCATCATGGTGCACAGCAATTGTTTGGGCTGTTCAATTTCTGGATCTCAGCCATTGATTGGTTTAATGTTTTGGCTGCTTGTGCCTCGAGCACCATCTACAGGTTGAAGTTTGGTTTTGTGAGTGATGCTGCTGTAACTTGATGTCCCTCACTCCACAGACCACTCTATCCAGAAGAACATTGTCTAAGTCTCTGAACTCACAATACAATGCTGCTTTCCAAAGGGCTGCTACATTCTGATTGATAGATTCACCCTCTGCTTGATTGCAATGGTGGAAAGCATGTCGGTGAGCAATTTGCAACGGTTTGGGCATGTAGTGAGTTCTTAAATTGTTCTGCAGCATGTCCCACGGTATGGTCATCAGAGCGAGGAGAGCCCTGGCCGTCTCAAAAATGTTCGGGCCGCAGTAGCTTATGAACAATACCCTCTTTCTGTTGTCCGAGATTCTGGTAAAATCATTGGTTTTGAGGAAGCATTCAAAGCAAACGATGTATGAGTCCCATGTCTCAGAGGCTGAGTTGTACAGAGTAAATGGAGTCAGTGCAACCATTTCCTCTAGACCGATGTGAACCCAGGCAATTTGGAGCTGATGCATTTATGGTCGATGAATGGTGTTGCAGCGAATGGCAGATCATCTCTGGTGCTCAGCTCTTGAATGGGACCACGATCAACTCTTTTCAGCCTCAATTTCCATCCGATCCCACCCTTGTCACCAGTGTTAGATTGGCGGTGAGAATGGAAGCGAAGCCAGAGTGATTTCAGCAAAGCTCTTTTTATTTAGTTCATATGAACAACAGCAACAGTCTGGCTGACAGCACTCCTTTTATAGGAAGCGGTTAGCCGATTAACCAATCAGATTTAAGTATTTTCCCGCTTCAACAGTGGACCTGAGTGAGAACTTCAACTACGATTCCCATTACTCATTTTGTTAAGTTTGCATGAAGAGACAGACGTGGAGTGCTTCAAGCTCTTTGTTTATTAGTGACTACAGCTCAGAACGAACCCACTTTGGCTGGGCTGCGGCTGCTACTTATAGCCAGCAGCCGCAGTTGCCAGCCAATCAGAGTGCAGGGTTTTCCCGCACTTTTTAAACCAATCATTTCTTACATTTTACAAGAACAGTTCAAACTAAACCAATGACTTTAAACCTGCATACATAACACCTCCCACTAGGTTCAGTCCATACTCAAACCCCAGCCTATCTAATGTATTCTTTTAAATAGGTGGGGCTCTTACGTGTACATTGAGACCTATGTGGTTCAGATGTTTTAAGGTTCTCACCTTGTGAGGGGGGGAAATGTGTCTGCTGACATTTCCTTACTAGGACTTGTAGTAATGGTAGAACCTGTTTGGTTACTACAACCTGGTCTCTCCTCCCAATCCATCTCCAACCCAATGTCAGCACCTAAATGAGGTAATGATGTGCAGTCTTCCATTTGTGAAAATGGTATTGTGACAGGTTTTGGGATGGTTCCTGTCGTGTTAGCTCGTTACACATGGGGTTGATTCTTGCTTGTTCATTACACTCATGATCCTCCCCTTCCCCCCTAGAAGAGGTATTAGGTATGGGAACTAGAGAGGAACAATTGCGATGTTCCTGAGGTAATCTGGATCTAAGCTGATCAATGTGCCTGCTCCAGAGGACACCATCCTCTGTTTGTACCCTGTAAGGATGAGGGCCTGTGATTTGGGTTATCTCAGCAGGAATCCATAAAGGTTCACCCATAAGGTTCTTAGCATAAACAGAATCACCCACAGTGAACGTGTGAACTTTGCTAGTGGAATCTAGTGGTGCATTGGGTGCGTAAGTGGGATGAAGGCGGTCAAGGGGAGACCTGAGTTTCCTACCCATCAACAACTCTGCTGGGGACAAATTAGTTGAGGGGTTGGGAGTGATATGCTGAACACTGAGAAGTTTTTCAACTCTCTCAGTGATATCCCCTGGACCCAATTGCTGAAGTTTTCCTTGGTAAATTGTACCATACGTTCAGCCCGGCCGTTAGCCGAAGGATGCCCAGGGGTGTCAGGGCATGTCTGATACCCTGTTGTGCTAGATATGATTCAAAAAGGTTGGATGTAAATTGAGGGCCATTGTCAGAAACAAGCATCAGGTAACCCGTGAGTTACAAAAGCTTTTAAGCTGTTTGATGACAGCTTCAGTTGTGGTGGATGCCATAGGGATAACCTCTAGCCATTTGGAATATGCATCAACTATAATAAGGAAAGTGTGCCCTCTGGTAGGGCCAGCAAAATCAATGTGAATCCTGGACCATGGGCCCCTAGGACATTCCCATTCCTGTGTGGGGCGAGAGGTGGGGCAGGCCTGACTACCTGACAGTTGGGACAAGATGCAACCCAGTTTTCAACCATTTTGTCAATACCTGGCCACCATACATAACTCCTGGCCAATCCCTTCATTCTGACAATACCTGGATGACCCTCATGTAACATTTCCAAAACCTCTTTTTGCAGTTTTGTAGGAATAACCACCCTGTTACCCCACAAAATACATCCTCTTAATACAGATAATTCAGTTTGCCTGGATTTAAAAGGTTGGGCAAGTTGAGGTAGATCTTGAAGAGGCCAACCTTTCTTAATCCAGCCTATAACAGGAGCCAATAAAGTGTCTTTGGCAGTCTCTCTGGCAATTTCAGCAGCGTGTACTGGAAGCTTGGCAACAGTTTCTAGGAAAAGGTGTAAGTCTCAGGAGCAAAGTCCTCAGTGTGAAAAGGAAGTGGGCAGCAACTCAAAGCATCTGCATGCCCAATGTCTTTGCCAGGCCTGTGGATGAGTTTGTATGAATAAGCAGCAAGAAATTCAGTCCACCTCAGCATTCTTGGTGACAGGATAGTGGGCGTAGGTTTGTCTCCTGCCACAATGCCTAACAGAGGTTTGTGATCTGTGACAATGGTAAATGTTCTCCCATATAAATACTCATGGAATTTCTTGACAGCTGCAACAATTGCCAAGGCTTCCTTGTCCAGTTGGCTGTAGTTCCTCTCTGCTTTGGTCAAGGTGCGAGAGTAAAATGCAATAGGAGCTTCCCGCTGGGAAGCCTGTGGCTCAAACCCACCACTCCAAAGGGGATGCATCACAAGTCAGTACAACAGGCAAATTCTCAGAGAACTGTATCAGTACAGCATCAGACGTGATTAGTCTTTTAATATTGTTAAATGCAGATTGTTCTTTTCTGCCCCAGACCCACGCAGACTTTTGTCTAATAATCTGTGCAGTGGTTCTGCAATGGTTGCCTTCTGAGGTAGGAACATGTGATAAAATTAATGAGTCCAAGGAAGGCTTGCAAATCTGTTTTACATTTTGGTCTAGGGGCTTCTTTGATTGCCTGAACCTTGGCATCTGTGGGGTGGATACCATGCTTGTCAATCATATAGCCCAAGAACTCAACCTTGTCAGTTCTAAGAGTGCATTTTTCTTCCTTGACTTTTAACCCACTTTTTGAATCTGGTAAGGACTTCTCTGAGTCTCTCTTGTAACTGAGTGTCATTTTCAGCAGAGATTAACACATCATCAAAGTAAGGTACTACCCTGGCAGTCCTTGGAGCATCCTTTCCATAAGGCTTTGGAAGATGCCTGGTGCCAGCTTACTCCAAACTGTAACCTTTTACATTTGAAAGCACCTCTATGAGTCACAATGGTTTGGGCCTCTGCAGTGGCATCATCAACTGTTAATTGTTGATATGCCTGGGCCAGATCCAATTTGGCAAAGACTGTACCCCTGCCAAGTGAATGTAGTAAATGATGCACCACTGGAACTGGATATGCGCTCTGTTGAAGCGCATGGTTCAATGTCCTTATAGTCTCCACAGATTCTCACTGACCCATCAGTCTTGACTGGTGTGACTATGGGTGTCTCCCACCTGGAGTGGTCAGTGGGCTCTAAAACTCCTTGAGCTATTAGTTTATCTAATTGTGCATCAATTTTTTCCTTTAAGGCAAATGGGACCCTTCTGGGCTTTAAAATTGGTGGCACCTTGGGATCTAGATTGAAAGTGATTGGGGTCCCCATATACTTGCCCAATCCATCGCTGAAGACCTCTGGAAACTCAGACCTCCTCCCATTCAGTGTTGCTTACATGATTGATGCCAGTCACCGATGCCTAGTGGATTGAACCACTCAAGTCCCAGCAAGCTTGGGTGATCCTTGTCCATGATGGTCAGGCGCTTGGTGTGGCCTTTGAACTTCACGATGAATTCTCTTGTTCCAACTACTGGAATCTTGGTCCCTTGGTAGTCTTTAAGAGTCAGTGCTTGCTTCTTGAAATGCTTCTTCTGAATGTTTGGGAGTAGTCTGTGAATAGTGTCCCATGACACCATAGATAAATAGAGCCTGAGTCCACTTCCATTTGGCAAGGCCTTCCTTCAATTAGTACCTTGACATGCACTTTTCTGTTATTGATAGAAGAAGAATGACCAATAGTTACTGTCTGATGAGTTTCATTCTTCCCCTTTGCTTCTGTGCTGCCCCATTTTCTCACTGAGGTTGTTGGGCTTGAATTCTTTGTCAGGAAACTTCCTTCTGTTGGGTGGAGTTCTGGATGATTTGCAGACTCTTGCTAGGTGTCCTCTTTTTCACAACGGAGGCAGATGGTATCTAGGAACTTGCATTCAGTGTGGGGTGGCTTCCCCACAACCTCTGCAGTAAAATCTTGCCTCTTTCTTCCCAGGTCTTTCTTTTCCACTCCATTCTGAGTCTATAAATTCCTTCCTCCACCTCACTACAGTCTGACTCAGAATCTATTTGCTCACAATGAGTTGTTGTGGACTTTTCCACATCAGGATGGCTTGTGGCCTTGTTAATTTTCTTCATGGCTGCTGCTGAGGACTTGGTGGCTTCTGCTAAAGAGGCCTCTTCTATTGCTTCCTTCAGCGTGATCTTAGGTTTCATTAATAACTTGCTCTGTAATACCTTGTCTTTAAGGCCTAGAACAAATCGATCGCGCATGGCCTCTTCTAAGTTGTTAAATTCACATGCACCCCCAATGTCTCTTAACCTTGCCATGAAGTCGTTTACGTTTTCGCTTTCCCCTTGATCCCCAAGGTAAAACTCGTGTCTCTTAATGAGGCACGATACTTGTGGGGTGTAATGGGCTCTTAACAACTTTTCTAAGTCAGGCCATTCCATTACCTTCACGTCTGCAGCTCCCGCTAATGCCTTCGCCATCTTGAAAACTGCGGCGTGAGAAGACCGCCCTCTTCCGCTTCTCAGAAATGTCGGCAAGATCGTTTCCTTCCAGATACATTTGGAAACGATCTGCATACGTCTCCCAGTCTTCTGCCATCGGATCGAATGGGGCTGGGGGGGTGTTCAGCGCAGCCATCTTGCTCTCCTGCTTGCTTTCCGCATCGTCTTCTCTTCAGGGGAATCCCACCTTCGTCGCCAGTGTTATGTTTGCATGAAGAGTCGGACGTGGAGTGCTTCAAGCTCTTTGTTTATTAGTAACTACAGCTCAGAACAGACCCGTTTTGGCTGGCTGCTACTTATAGCCAGCAGCCGCAGTTGCCAGCCAATCAGAGTGCAGGGTTTTCCCGCACTTTTTAAACCAATCATTTCTAACATTTTACAAGAACAGTTCAAACTAAACCAATGACATTCAAACCTACATACATAACAGTTTCTGTTATTAACTCCTTGAACATTGAGCTAGGAAGATGGAGTTCCAATTACATAAACCAACAGTTAATATAAAAGACCACAAGCATGCTTTTGTAATAAATAAGTAAGCCTCTTTTGTATCCTTGAACCATTGAACTACGCTCCTTGTGTAGTTCTTAATTATACCCAGCTCAATCAGTCCTTTCCTTGTTATTCTGCTCTGTGTGAACCATGTAATCTAAAATCAGCCCAACCGTATGCTTTTCATTCATCTAGAAGCAAATCCTGATGATTTCAGTGAAGAAATATGCTTTTAATTACAGTTGGATTTCATTAGATGATTAGGTATTATATGATGTTTTGCAAACTTTTTTTAAAAAAGCTGAACAAAGCATCCTTTTTGTAGAATGGGAAAATGCCAGCAAAAGATTTTAAAGGCAGATACTGCATGGTTCTGAAGTCCTTTTTTGGCAGGCGCATACTTTCAGCTCCTGTGTCCTGACCTACTTGGTGGTGAGGATTTAATTAAGAGCCATATATTATTGTCAAAGTCATTAAAGCTTTGCCTTGATTAAAAATGGAATTGTTTAATTAAAAAGAAAAGGTTTGGCTAACCCTAGCATTATGTTTGAATAAGAGATTTTATATCAACTAATTTTTCCTCTATCTTTCACATTCAGGCTTGATGATTCGGGAAGCATACATCAATGTGACAAGGCAGCAAGTGGAGGATTTTCATGGACCAGAAGACTACTGGTGCCAGTGTGTGGCGTGGAGCCTCCTAGGAACTTCCAAAAGCCGGAAGGCTTCAGTCCGTATTGCCTGTAAGTAGTTTTTGTTCTCCAGAAATGGATGGGCATCATTATTAATCTATGTATCTCATAACAGCTCAGTGTGAATGTAGGTACATGTGTAGCATTCCTGTGTGTAGAAAGAATTTGTGTCTGTGTCCCTGTGTAGATGAGTATTTGGATTTCTGGTAAAATTTGCATCATACTGGTGAACCGCTGTTGTGTGTTAGATTTCATAGGAGTCCCAAAGGAGCATTTTTTCCCCATAAAGCTTTTCTTGGTTTTTTTTCCCTTTGAAAATGTTTCACTTCTCATCCAAGAAGCTTCTTCAGTTCTAACTCAGTTCTTCAATTAGCACAGTATATCTACAGTGGGTTGCACTTTTTAGAGCATTTTCAGGCAAAAATATCTCATAAAATGGATTGTACTTTTTAGAGCATTTTCAGGCAAAAATATATCATAAGAATGTAAGACAGGCCTTACATTCAAGGATCAAGCCTTTGTTTTTCTAAATGGTCAGCCAGGTGCTCACAAACAGGAGCCCACCCAGTCTAACTCTTTGAAACCTATCCAAGATGGATAACGAAAAATGATTTGTTCAATAAATTCCAAAGATTTGTTGTGTGATGAATCTTTTTATCTTTCCTGAATCTTTTTCCTGTCAGATTCAAATATTGATCCTTGCTACTATTGTTTTGAGAAGGGAAGAAAAGAACTTCCTATTTGTTTTCTCCATGCATGCATGCATCATGCATGGTTTTATACACCTCTGTGTCTATTATCATATGTCAACCTGCAAAATGACTTCAGCTGAAGCCATTCTTTTACATGCTTACTTCTTTTTTCATTTCTTGGTTGCTATTCACTGGGGGTGGGGGGATAGGGGAATTTAGGAATGTGTTGCCTAAACTAAAAAAAACATCTACCAGCCGGCATGTGAATCAAGGCCATGTCAACAGACACCTGTCAGAACTGAGCGGAAACCTGTGGCTGATTTGATTGGCCCATGTGACCTAAAAGACACAGGGGGTGGGAAAATCCTATTCTTTTAACTATCCTTAAGTGTGGGAACTATTTAGAGATAGCTTCACCCTTCTAAGTGCCAATACGATGTACTCAATAAAGGATTTTTTGAACCTGAACGAAGTTTACAGATTTACAGATTAACAGAGTTCGAAGGACCTTGTAGGTCATCTAGTCCAACCCCCTGCCCAAGCAGGAGACCCTACACCATTTCTGAAAAATGGCAGTCCAATCTCTTCTTGAAAGCCTCCAGTGATGAAACTCCCACAGCTTCCAAAGGCAAGCTGTTCCATTGGTTGATCGTTCTCACTGTCAGAAAATTTCTCCTTATTTCTAGGTTGAATCTCTCCTTATTCAGTTTCCATCCATTATTCTTTGTCTGCCCTTTAGGTGCCTTGAAAAATAGCTTGACCCCTTCCTCTCTGTGGCAGCCCCTCAGATATTGGAACACTGCTATCCTGCCTCCCCTGGTTCTTCTCTTCACTAGACTAGCCCTGCCTAGTTCCTGTAACTGTTCTTCATATGTTTTAGTCTCCACTCCCCTAATCATCCTGATTGCTCTTCTCTGCATCTTTTCTAGAGTCTCAACCTATTTTTTATAGTGTGATAACCAAAACTGGATGCAGTAGTCAAGGTGTGGTCTTACTAAGGCTTTATAGAATGGTATTAGTATCTACCTTGATCTTGGTTGTATCCCTCTGTTAATGCAGCTTAGGATTGCATTGGCTTTTTTGGCAGCTGCTGAGCACTGCTGGCTCGTATTTAGCTGGTTGTCAACTAAGACTCCAAGATCCCTCTCATAATTACTGCTATTAAGCCTGGTTTCACCCAATCTATATGTATACTTTTGGTTTTTCTTGCCGAAGTGTAACTTTTTACTTTTCTCTACATTGAATTTCATTTTGTTAGATACGGCCCAGTGTTCAAGTCTGTTAAGATCCATCTGGATCCTGAGCCTATCATCTAGGGCAGGGGTAGTCAACCTTTTTATACCTACTGCCCACTTTTGTATCTCTGTTAGTAGTAAAATTTTCTAACCTCCCACCGGTTCCACAGTAATAGTGATTTATAAAGTAGGGGACAAAACCCCTACCACCCACCATGAAAGTTGGAACGCCCACTAGTGGGAGGTAGGGACCAGGTTGGCTACCATTGATCTAGGGTGTTAACTATTCCTGCCAACTTAGTATCATCCACAAATTTGGTAAGTTCCCCTTCTATTCCCTCATCTAAGTCATCTATGAAGATACTGAAGAGTACTGGGCCTAAGATGGAACCTTGTTTTACCCCATGCTTACTTCCCTCCATGTAGATGTAGACGCATTAAGGACTACTCATTGAGTACAGTTTGTCAGCCAGTTATGAATCCGTCTGATGGTGATGCTATCTATCCCACTTTTTTTCTAGCTTACTAAGAAGTAGGTTGTGGTCTACTTTGTTGAATGCCTTGCTGAAGTCTTAAGTATATTATGTCCTCAGTATTTCGCTGGTCTAATAATTTAGTCACTATGTTGAAGAATGAAATAAGATTGGTTTGTCATGATCTGTTTTTAACAAACCCGTGCTGACTTCCAGTTATTACTTCACTTGTTTCTAGATGTTGACAGATCTGTTTTTTTATGATCTTTTCCAGTATTTTCCTGGGTATTGATGTGCACGTCAGAGTCCTGGTTTCCCCGGGTTTACTCCTTGGAATGATGACACCATATGTGAAATACTCTGTATGTAAAGAGGAGTTGAAATGTTTCCAAAGTAGACAGAGGAAATTCAACCTTTTTAGCTTATGCCTAAAGAATCCCCTCCCTCCTCCTCCATCATGCATTATTATTACTCCTTCAACAATAATTCAGACTCTTCCAAGCATTGCAGGATATTTATTCACCCTTTACTCAAAAGGCCATACAAACCACTTCTATACAAATTTATTATTTTTGAACAATGTCATTACTTATAATGGAGCCAAATTTTCTGAATAAGTGTATAGAATATGATAGGCATTGATACCCTATAAAAATTAATTGGGATATAAATTCTCTATATATTTTGATGTTAACATCTAATCTATTTATATAAACCTTGCCATGTAATTATAATGTGGTATAGTTATTTGTTTAATCTGATTGGATATTATTGTAGAGTTAGGATTACAGTTAGGTTTAGGTTATTTTAATTTACATTAATTAAATACATTTCATACTGCTGCATAATTTTTAGGTTCATAAATTTATTGGTTATATAGATTTTAGATTTACTGCTGTTTTACTGTATGTAATAGTAGTGCATAGATGTTTGAGTCTTAGATTTGTTCACTTGCAGTTTCCCATTTATAGATTATAATCTCCTAAATACTTTGTGGTAAATATAGTTTACTTCATTGACACTAACACTGTATGTACAGAATGAATTCTCTGATTGTTTATTAGTGTTCAATTTACATTTTAGGCAGATCAAAGACCAAAATAAATAAACATAACTGCATTTATTAAAAGATGGAGTTCACATATCACTAGCTTTGATCACAGGACATTGAATAAGATACTGATTTACTAAGCCATATCCTTGTTTTCAAAATACAGTATCATGGTTCACCTATTACCCAAAGCCAGAATCAGACAAATTTATGACCTTAGCCTAAAAAATGTTTCAACTCTTAATTTAGCAATCTCTAAAACATACAAAATGGCAAGAAAGCCTTTCCACCCCACCCCACTTCACCCCATGCCCCCCAATCCTTCTATCATTTGATTGCTGCCTCTTAAATTACCAAAATTAAGACTACAAAATCTGGACCAAAGATGGCAGCAGAGTTGGATTTTTCTGCCTCTTTGCTGCTGCCTATTGATCATCTAGATTTCTGCACTCCAGTTTAGTAGATTGCAGCTGTTTAAAAAAAACAGATTCTGGAGAACACTGGAATTTTCTCTGCAACAACAGTGCATTTTTAATAGCTAAAATATTTGCTGTATATGTTCATGGAATATACTGTATGTAAATGATCAGGATATGATTGAATCTGTAATAAGCCACCTTTCACACATTCCACTTTCTGTGTGTATAGTCTGAGGTTTTTTTTTTAAGGATGCCCAATTGATAACACTATTGTAAATTGAACACATGGCTAAACTGATATGATGGGACATTGACCGTGGTTTTTATTAATGGCTGTGATTGGCTGATTTGTTTGGCATGCATAAATTATTTTCATTGCATTGTATTAACTGACATTACATTGACAGAGATGATAATTCCTCAGTTTTGCAAGGCTGCAAGCGCATATTATTTAGAATTGAATTTTTATTGACTCTTTTTTCTGGACTATGAATTTTCTTGCCGAACATGGAAGCATGAAGAGAGCAAGAAATTTATTGAAGCAGGTGGATCAATTAAGCTGTCTTATACCGTGAAGCTATTTTGCCATGACATTTTCTACTGGAATAGCTTCCTGTCCTTTTGCCTAACAAAGTTTCTGCTGCAGTAAATGTTATTATTTTAATAATAATAATAATAATAATAATAATAATAATAATAGACTATTAAATAATATTTAGTTGAGTTTTGTAGAATAACAGAAGAAATAATTCAAAGTATTTCCATTTTTAATAAAATAGCAATTCTTTTTACATTCTTAAGGTTGCTTCAAGATTACAGTGTCTTTTCTATTCATGCAGACATCAATTTACATTATATACTTCAACTTCTCTGTTTATCCACCTATCCTAAAAAAATTGTTTGCTTCACACAAGTCATGAACTTGAAAATCACAATAAGCTGAATTTGAATATCACTCCAGGCCAAATATACCACATTCTGGCTTCATGTGATAGATGAACTCAGTTACCATGCATGCTAGATAGCTTCATGAGAGTAGCAATTCGTTCTATGATGTCTTGGAAATCAATGTCCAGATGATTCCATCTGAGTCAAAGTCAATTTCAGTTCTAGAAAGTGTTAGCATTAGACTGAGCAGCCATTTGACATTGAACTCCCACTTGAGAGTCTCAGAAATAGGATTTTCTTCAGGGGTCAAAGTTCTGTGTAGAACAACAAATGACCTTGAGTTGGATTCTTGATGTTAAATCTACAATTTCTCTAATTTTTGAACTATCAATTTGCAGTATACTGTTGCATCCCTTTACTAGACTCTTCTTGGATCTTATATTCTTGGCATCATTTATATTCCGTGTTGAGTCCTTTACAATGTTCATTAGAGCTTGATCTTTTGTTCACATAGGAAGCCCTTTAATCAGTCCAAACAGATTTAGCAATGGACAAAAAGGACACTTGCAAATGAAAGCTTGTGGAGATGTTCTCAGTGTTATGAGTGGGTGTCCATTAGTTTGCTCACTATGAATCATACTGATTCATTGTTGAAGGCCTCAGTAAGATGATGGTTGTCAACATTATACCTTGTACTAATTTCCTGTTCTAATTAAACTTTTCTGCAAATGACTTTTTGAAAAAAATATTGGATTCTATGTTCTCAATTTTCATCCTGTTTTGGAAGGCTGATCTCTTTTTTTCAAATGCAGCAAAAAGAATACATGGCTTATTGTTATTTGCAATCATCTCAGCCAAGCTGGCTGGGAATTTGGGGAGCCATAGTCTCAAAACATCTGGAGGAAATCAGGGTAGAGAGGCAATTTTAATATATGTACTGCCAATGCACATATTTTATTTATTTATTTATTTGAATCTCCTGTAATTGAAAAAAGTGATTAATTTTTGCTCAAAAATTATCTGCCAAACACAGCTCTGCTTTTCATTTAAAGAAAAAACCAAGTGAGTGAGTGGGAGGATAAAGAAGATAGCATCTCTTTGAAAAGCATCTGAATGCAGTAGGAAATATTTTCTGACAGCTTCAGCGTTTCTGCAGGGGGAGAAGGACTTAAATCAGTTTCCAGATTTGAAAGATATGCAGCCCAATCCTAAATCTGATTATTCTAAATTAGCTTCCCTTCAGTCAATTAGGACTGACCTCTTGATTGTTGAGCTTTTTGTTATATTCTTAGATGTAAATAAATACCTGTTCCCTTGCTCAACCCAGAGGTGGTATTCAGCAGGTTCTGACCAGTTCTGGAGAACCGGTAGCAGAAATTTTGAGTAGTTCAGAGAACTGGCAAATACCACCTCTGACTGGAGATTTTGCAGTATCCTTCCTCTTCCATGCCCACCAAGCCACGCCCACAGAACTGGTAGTAAAAAAAATTGAATCCCACCGCTGGCTCAACCCCATTGACCATAAGGGAGATTCCTTTTATGTCAAGTAGCAGATCTATGTTTATTGATCAATTCTGACATTCAAAGACTTCAATCAATGTCTTATTTGAGTCAGATTCCTATTACTTTTGAATCATTTAACCTTTTCATTATAATGTAATCCTTGAGGCAACATTCTGCCCAAGCTGGTTCTCTATCTCCCAGCTTGCTATCTCACCAATGTATTTTGGATTAAGTAAGTAGAGTACTTTAAAGAATTAATAATTGCCAAGGCCAAGAGGAAAAGTTAAGTCATCTCCCAAAGTGCTTTTTCAAGAGAAAAGTATAAAGAAGAAGGGGAAAAGAAAGAAAAGCCATTGACTTTTGGCTCCCTTTGGTGCAGTAGAATAAGAAGTAACATCGAACCTCAACTTTTTACCTATACATAGTAATATAAACTAGCAATTTCTATAACAATAGGTCTATCTAATCAGTAAAACCCCAAATCAAAGTTTCATTTTTTTCTACCTCAAGCACAAAGTTCAGAAGTGGTTTCCAAGTAGAAACAAAAGTATTCATGTTTTTTTTTTCTTTTATCAAAGTAGTCAATTTAGCCATCTCTGCTAACTCAATCCTTTTGCAACCATTCATCCATTGTGGGGATTGAAGCAACCTCCCATTTGTGTGAATAAAGTAATATTGCTGTTGTTAACATATATAACATCAAAGTTCAATTTTTAAAAATATTTATCATATTTGTATACTACAAGTGCCTGGCGGTTGATAAAAATACACAACTGCTAGAAAACTAGATTTTCTTACCATACCTAGAACCTGGTGTCTTACAACATGTACTACAAATGCAACATTAACAACTTCTTCTACCATTTAAGTTCTATCTATTTAGCCTAGAAGACTAAAGGTATTAACCTCTCTAACTTGTTCATTCCTTATGGTTGATTCTCATTGTTTGGTTTTGATTGAATCATTTCTGCTTAATCAATTTTCAGAATGTGCTGATGTTGGTAAAATTGCTGCATATAAGTAATCTTCATTTAGCGATCACAATTTGGGCTGGCAACTTGGTTGTTAAGTGAAGTATTCACTGAGTGAAACTGAGACTGGGCTTATGATCTGACTTCAGCTTTGCTTTAAAGAATTGCAAAGGTTGTCAATGTAAGGGATTGGTCATAAATTACTTTTTTATCACAGTCATAAGTGCAAACAGTTGATAAACAATGTACACACTAAATAAATATACTGTATATACGTGTGAATTTCTTGGAAAAGAGGTAAACATTATAAAATGTAAACATTATTCTCATATTTCTGTATGTTTAATTCATATGTACAGTATGTCAACTGTAAGGCTTTCCATAATGTTAATTTCCCAATGTTAATTTTTGCAAGATTCAAACATTATGTTGTAATGGAATGTGTGAGTGATCTTGGGGAATGAGGGAATTAGACTAAAAAAAGGGGTGGTCCCCATAGCTAAACCTCAGAAAAAGGAACTTAGGAAGGACCATTCATCAGTTGGTTAAAAGTGGCAGTGGGGAGTTTGTACCTTAAGACTTGCAAGAATCTGTTAATGTAGCCTTATAGTAAAGTAGAATTAGCTCATGTGGTTGTGTTTCCTGTCTGGTTTACCTGGAAAGTCTGACATATGCTGAAGTGTGGTTTGTTTATCTATGAATATTTATTTATTTATTTATTTAATCAATTCATATAGCCAGCCATCTCACATACATATCTCTGGTCAGCTTATAATATAATATCACTTGTTGACTCAATAACAATTTACTGGGTTAAAAACACTCTGAGCTGTAAGCTGTGTCTTACTAAACATAATTACTAGCAATGAACACACTACACCAAGCCAAAACTAAACAAACCCCTATACAGATTACAGAATCAACTCTTTGAGGTTTTCTAGTACAATCTCCTGCTCAGACAGGAAGGCCTATATCATTTCAGATCCAATCTCTTCTTAAAAACTCCCAGTGTTGGAACATTCACAATTTCTGGAGGCAAGTTGTTCCAGTGATTAACTGACAGGAAATTTTTCCTTAGTTCTAGGTTGCTTCTCTCATTGATTAGTTCCATCCATTGCTTCTTGTCTTGCCTACAGGTGCTTTGGAGAATATGATGGCTTAGTGCCTAAATCCAACATTTGCACTTCCTGCAAGAGACATTTGACCTTGTTTGGAGTGATTAACCCTTGCAAATTGTTCTTTACAGATTTACGCAAAAACTTTGAGCAAGACCCCCAGGGCAAGGAAGTCCCAATTGAAGGAATGATTGTGCTTCATTGTCGGCCACCAGAGGGAATTCCTGCAGCAGAGGTGAGAAATGAAGTCCCTTGCATTTCGCATAAAATCTGTTACACTTATTTCAATGAGGTTCAATGACAATACAGAATTAAGATAGGGCAGAATATTGGTTTGCCTTGGTTTGCCTCCTGTGGTTTGTTTTTTCCATAAGGAATAATAATTGATTGCAACAATTTAAAACAAAAGCACCACCACAGACAACCCTCCCAAATCATTTGCATGATCAATGCATGCAATAATTTTTTTTTTTTTTAGTCCTGACAGAGTTTTCAAAATGCTTTGAAATATGCACTGGATTTTATGGTTGATGTTGCAACTAAACCCAAGATCTATCTAATTGTGAAGGAGAGCAATCCAAGTTCACTACCCTAAAGAAAAATATATTGCTTATAGGAGCATGATATAGATAAGTCATGTATAAAGGTGTCAACTTCAGTACTTGGTCAATTTCCAGGCCCCCAATCATGCCAAACTCCTGCTTTTCTAAGGTCACCATTTCTCCTAGTGGAAGATACACCATGATTTGGTTTCCTTTACTAGAAAGCTGTCAGGTGCAAATAACCAGGAACATTTGTTGAGTTCAAAGCACAGAAGAGTTTATTACTGCTACCTACACACAAGAATCTAGTCAACTAACAGTCAGAGCTAAACTGGTGCTAGATAAGGGTCAACAGAATTCGTTGGGGGGGGGTTGAACTTGGGTCTCTTGTGGCAATTCAGTCACTCCATACTGATAGCCCATTTAACTTCGCCTTCATGCTCAGCCTGCTCTTGTCCTATGAAAGCACTTGAAAAGTGCTGTTGGTTTGTCACAGAAGATATATTTTGATTGATTGATTATATTTTGCAAGGCCTTCCTGATTACTCTACCAAGTGGTACTGGCATATTTCCTGACTTTTTCTTTCATTGGTGTTGATGGCTGATTCTAAAAGGCAGAAGCTATCTACCATCACAATTTCTTCATTGCCCATTCTAAGGCTGGTTGTTCTTCCTGCTCTCATTAATTTGATCTTCTCCTTATTTTATTTTAGTCTGATTTTTTAAAATGTTCTCTTGGACTTTTAGTACTAGGGGTTGCAAGTTCTTTTATGTTTTCTGTTATTGGATTAGTGTCATCAGGAAACACAGGTTATTGATACTTCTTCCTCCAATTTTAAAATCATGCTCATCTTCTTTCAATATATTATCTGAATAGTCTGAATAAATAAAAGTATGCAGCCTTGTCACACTCCTTTGCCAATCTGAAACCAGCCTATTTCACTATTTTTTGTTTGGACAGGTGCTTCCTGACCTGTATATAGGTTTCACATAAGACAATGAGATATTGTAGAATTCACATTTTTCTAAGCACATTTCATAGTTTGACATAACTAACAAAACCTAAAAAAAATTCCATTATCAATAAAACTTATATTAATTTATTTCTAGCATTCTTTTGCCAGAAAGCACTGAAAAAGTGTTCAGAGTTTTCCCACCTTTTAACTTTCCAGTGGATATGCAACCATCAGCCTTGCAACACTTGAACACTTCATGTTCTCCCGTGGATTTTATTTCCTTGTCCATGGCTTCTTTCCACTTTACTTGTTCAATTTTAGGTAATGCCAATAATTCTTTGTAATTCCTTGGCTCATACCATACATTATACATTTTAACTTCACTAGCAGAAAACCTGTCAGGTGGAATCCTCTTGTTCCATCGCTCTGACCTGTGTGGCACTAACTGCTCCTGTGTGTCAACCCTCTCCTGCTTCATATCTTGTTCAGTTTCTCCTCCCTGAATGCTGATACCATCACTAAGTGAGTTACTGTCACTAAGTGAGTTACCATCACTAAGTGGATCACTGTCACTAAGTGAATCATTCCATAAATTTGTATCAATTCTGTTCCAATTTTGCTCTGCAAATCTTGCAGACCTTGAAAACACTATTATTTTGCTCCCATCACTAAAGCGATAACTCTTTGAGCCTGGCTCATAGCCCACAAACCTGAGCTTTCTAGCCTTTGGTTGCCCCTTTCTTCTAATTGCCTTTGGAATATGCACCCACGCATTGCTTCCAAACCTGCTATAGTCATCTACAATGACCAGCTCATACTTAGCTCCTCCCAAACTGGCTTGCATTGGGCCCACCAAATCTGCATGTACCAGCTCTAGAGTTCTTGTTGTCTTCCTTGTGCCACTCTTGATTACTGGGAATGCCTTGGACTTTGATGTTTTGCATACTGCACAATCCAACTATGCCTTACATCCATTTAAATTTAATCTTTCTGCATACTGATCCATCTTTTGAACAACTTTAAAGCTGGCATGACCAAGCTTTTGTGCAAAAGATGAACACATGAATCATGGTTTGCAACATTGCCAAATGTTTGTGCACATTGAACTTTTTGTCCCTGTAACATATAAAGGTTATCATGGAGCAAACTCAAACAGAAGCAGACATGTTACAGGTTCAGAGTAGAGCTCTAGTCTTCAGCAAGCAAGCAAGTTAGTTTCTCTTTCAATAGACAGATTCAGAGCTTAACATAGCTTCAGAGCTGCAGAGCTTAATATAGAGCCATGCCTAGACTACTTCTAGTTTCAGTTTCCAAACAGTCCTCATTGGCTGACTTAGTTGCTATGCCTATTCATTGGCTGACCTTGTTACCATGGTCTATTCCAGTTCATGAATATACTCTGACAAAAAGGGCTGTGATTTTGTCACAGAAGATACACTGATATATATATACAAACAACGACCATGTCATACCATATATTCTGAGAAGGCGAGACATCCTTATAATTAATAAACTATGAACACCGAACCACATGGTTTCTCTGATTCTTTGATGATGTTTCTTGTAAAGGCTTATGATTGCGCATGTCCAAGATGGAGGACGGGCGCTGAGACGGCTCCGGGGGATGAGTTTCTAGTTTGGCAAGGGGGTGCCGATGGGGATTTCCTGGATGCCCCTTTCCCCACCTGGATTTTGTGGTAGAGTCCGGGTGCGGAGCTGGGCTGTTTCGAGCCAGCTGGTGGTCGGGAGTCGCCTTCGGCTTCTGTGCTTGCCGACGTCATCCTTGGCCTGGAGATGGTGGCTGTCGGTGGTTTTTGGATTGGAGGCTTCGGCGGCTTCGGCGGCCTCGCGACTTCTCCGGCGGCTTTCCTGGCGGCGGCGGCGGCATGGGGCGACTCGGCGGCTGCAGGGATCTGCCTCTGGTGCCTGCGGTGTGGTCAGAGGGGCAGGTCGAGCGGCGGAGATGTGGACCCCAGCCTCTTTGCTGGCGGCAGCAGCTGGAGCGGCGGAGGCAGCGATGCTGGCTGCCTTGGCGGAGGCTCCGGCTGTGGACCCGTCGGCTGGGGTGGCTGCTGCGATGGCGGAGGCTGTTGAGGGGAGAGAGGCAGCAGCCGAGGGTGGTTTCTGGCCGTGATGGTGAGTCCTGTGGCCTTGGTGGCCTGACTGTTTTTGGGGCCACGGAGGCTGCACCGGCCGGAACCATGACAGAGGTGGTGGCAAGTTTGTTGGCTACCGCTGTGGATTCTGGGCCAACCGGCGAGCCCCTGGACTGTTTGGGGGGCGTTTTCTGGTGGTCCAGGCCCAGGCCCTTGAACGTTCCTCCTCTTCCAATGGCTGGACTGAACTTGGCCGGGTCGGGTGGGCTGTGACTCGCCTAGCGGGGGATGGAATATATACTCCCCTGTGGTTGGCAATTTTCTGTGGCCCTGGACCCTGCCTTCGAGGAGCCCGATGTTTGGGTTCCTTTGGATCTCCCGCCTATCGAACTGGATGGCGTTATGCTGAGTCACCCTGCCGTATTTAATGTATACTTGACCGCCTGGCTCTTTTCTCTATTTCTACGGATTTCTGTGGAGAAATCCATCACCCCTATCCAATGACCACGGTCCTTAATCACCATCTGGACCTCTCCTTTTTACCAGGATTCTGATTGGACAGGTCCCATTGTTGTGGGAGGACGATGGGAGGACTACCTCTCTACTGTGGGAGAGTGGAGAGATTCAACATCCGACCCTACAGTTTTCAAGATTTTTTGGTTTCCCGCAGTGAGAGAGCGGCTGCCATTTATTATCATCTTCGGTCTCGAACGGGTGTGAGAGACCGGTTTGAGACTGAAATTCTTGACTACTGTAGCCTGTATCCCTCTTTTCTCCATTCGGATTTTTTAACATCTTCACCCGGTTATGTATTGCCATACTTTACTCTGACCCTTATAAATTTTGTCAACTGTTTTATGGGACCTTACGCTCGGAACTGTGGGCACTCAGGACTGCCTTGTCCTTGAGTTGGCCCAGGGACTATCAACAGCTTACCTTGATGACGGATCTTGGGATCCTGAGAGGTGGCATGCTGCAATCAATGGGCCAAATTTTAAATTAAGAGTTAAGGGTAATCTTAAAATTTTAATTCGTTGTTTTAAAGGGTTAGGGAGGGGGTGCAGGGTCATCTTGCAGCCCGGGCGGGAGTGGGTGGGGTTGGGGGCGGCGGGGCTCTGGGCCCTGGGGTGGGGGCTGATTCCCAGGGTGATCGGGATTGGAAGAGGACGATGAGGCATAGGGCCATATCAGGTTAGGGAGCGCGCACCCGACATTTAAGGCGTTGCACCGACCCTATGGCCTCCTCCCAAGGCAACGGAACCAGGATCCCTGGGCTTAGGTTGGTGTATTTTAATGCCAGGTCTGTGGCTAATAAGTCTTCCCTCCTCCGGGAGATCATTGAGGAGGAGGCTGCGGACCTGGCTTGCATCACTGAGACCTGGTTGGGCCCAGAGGGGGTGTCCCTCTGGTTGATTTATGCCCACCAGGTTTTCGGTTTTGCACCGCCGAGCCCAGGGTAGGGTGGTGGGGTGGCCGTGGTTATTCGGGAGACCTTGTTTCGGGAGGTCTCTGTTGCAGAGATAGGCGGGAGTGAGATCCTCCTCCTGAGATGGGGGACTAATGGGCGGTGGGCTTGCTGCTAGCATACCTTTCCCCAGCTGTGTGGCAGCGCCCTGCCTGGGCTCGATCTCCTCTCCGGGTGGCGGTGGAGCCGGACCTTATGGTCTTGGGGACTTCAACTTGCCTTCCTTTGGGGTCGGGTTTGGCCCAGGAATTCATGGCTTCTATGGAGGCCATGGGCCTGACCCAATTGATTCAAGGCCCTACTCATGGAGGGGGAAATACTCTTGACCTAGTTTTTGTCTCTGAACAGTGGCAGAGTGACAGAGGGCAGGTCACTATTACAACTTTGCCTGTTCCATGGTCTGATCACTATCTCCTACGGCTGGTCTTCCAACAGGCCGCCCCCACTGCTGGGATGAGGAGCCACCTAGATGGTTCCACCCCAGGCGCCTAATGGACCCTGAGAGGTTCCAGGCAGAACTGGGGTTTTTCCTTCTTCCCTGCTCACAGCTCTGCCGAGGATCTGGCAATAGCCTGGCAACGGGCTGCGTCGGAGGCCCTCGACAGGGTTGTCCCCATGCGTCCCCTTGTGCGCGTGGATCCCGTTAGCTCCTTGGTATACTGAGGAGCTCCGGGGGATGAGAGCAGGTGGAGGTCTACCCGTTCCCAATCGGACCGAGCCCAGCTGAGAACCTTTATTAGGACTTACCTGGTAGCTATGAGAGAGGCGAAAGATCTTATCTCCACTCTCATAGCGTCCGCAGATAATCGCCCGGCCGCCCTGTTTCAGGTTACTCGCTCCCTCCTTCGGTTGGAGGGGATCGGACCCGTGGGTAAGGCTGAGGAATTTGTTCAATATCTGTCAGATAAGATTTCTATTCGGGACGGGTTATCCTCCAATTTGCAGTGGTCTGAGGAAGGGGGTGCAGGGAGTCTGGCTATTGTTATCTGGGATGAGTTTGATCCGGTTTCCGAGGATGAAGTGGACAGGATTATGCGGCGAATGAGTTCCACCACATGTTTGTTGGACCCGTGTCCTCCTGGCTGGCTTATGCCGCCAGGGAGGCCACCTGCGGTTGGCTCTGGGCAGTTATCAACGCTTCTTTAAGGGAGGGTGTCTTTCCCACTGCCTTGAAAGAGGCGGTGTTGAGACCCCTCCTGAAGAAGCCTGCCCTGGACCCGACTGTGTTAGATAACTTTCGTCCAGTCTCCAACCTTCGTTTTCTGGCGAAGGTTGTTGAGATGTGGTGGCTCAACAGGTTCGCTTTTCCTGGATGAAGCGGACTACCTAGATCCGTATCAATCGGGCTTCCGACCTGGTTACAGCACGGAGCGGCATTGGTCGCTGATGGATGATCTCTGGAGGGCTCAGGATAGGGGTTTTCCTCTGTCCTGGTCCTATTAGACCTCTCAGCGGCTTTCGATACCATCGACCATGGTATCCTTTTGCCACCTTGGGGGTTGGGAGTGGGGGCACCGTTCTTGGTGGTTCTCCTCTACCTCTCAGGGCGGTGCAATCGGTGTTGGCGGGGGTCAGGTCGTCTCCTAGGGTGCTCTCTTGTGGGGTCCCTCAGGGTCGGTCCTTTCCCCTTTTATTTAACATCTACATGAAGCCACTGGGTGAGATCATCCGTGGTTTTGGGGTGAAATTCCATCAACGCTGATGATACTCAGCTACATTTCCACCCCAGGCCAGATCAGTGATGCCCTCTCCCTGATGACCCGGTGTTTGGATGCACGGAACTGGATGGCGGGAACATGCTTCGACTCAACCCGGCCAAGACTGAGTGGCTGTGCATACCGGCGTCCGACCCAGTCAAGATTATCCATCTTTGGCCATAGGGGAGAGGTGTTGCCCCTGTGGATAGGGCGTGGAATCTGGGGTCCTCCTGGATGCGGCTCGGTTGGAGGAGCAGGTGGGGGCCGTTGCCAGGGGCCTTTGCCCAGCTCCGCCTTGTTCGACAACTTTTCTGGACCGAACGCCCTGCGCACGGTCACTCATGCCCTTGTTACCTCTAGGCTCGACTACTGCAACGCTCTCTATTTGGGACTGCCCTTGCATACCATCCGAGATTGCAGCTGGTGCAGAATGCGGCGGCGCGGGTGGTGATGGGAGTTACCGGTTCTCCCATGTGACCCCCTCCCTGCGGCCTGCATTGGCTACCGGTTGCGCCGGGTGAGATTCAAGTTTTAGTGTTAACATACAAAGTCCTTCACGACATGGGTCCTCAATATTTAAGGAGCGTCTTCTTCCAATGTCAATACCGATCGCCCTGTGCAAGCTCATAGGCAAGGACTCCTCGGGGTCCGGGGCCAATGCCGGCTGGCGGTTCCCCGATGACGAGCCTTTTCTGTCGCGGCCCCTGACCTTTGGAATCAACTGCCTTTGGAGCTCCGCCTGGCCCCTGATCTCCGACCTTTCGCATGAAGTTGAAGACCTGGTTATTTGACCAACCCGGGCTGTGACCCTTTGGGGAGGGTTGTTTTTAATTATTTTATAAATGTTTGGAATTATAATTTAATCTAATTGTTTTTTAATGTATTTATTGTTCCTTGTTTTAGTTGTAACCGAGTCTTCGAGATGGGCGCATATAAGTTCAAATAATAAATAAATAAATAAACAAATTTTATTCAATTTATACTTTAAATAACTGATTTGAAAATAGATGGCTAGAATGTGTGGCAACATGTTGAAATTGATCAGGTCTATGTGTTATTTCAGCTCCATTTCAGTCAGGAGTTTGATTGGTTTGGGGACATTTCAAATAGTCTTTGATTATACATCTGCTTTTCAAATGGCTTTTGATTACATTATATCCTTTTAGAAAAAAAATGTCTTAGTTGGATGTTCAGAGGTGGGCAGAAAAATTGCCTCTTTATACATTACTCACATTTCCAAATGTGACTGTAGGAATTGGAAGATAATTTTGTCTGGTTGCATTTTGAAAATAATTTACCAGGAGCATAATTTGCATTTTGATAAGAATCTGAATCAATAAGAAAACCAGAATGCAATTATCGATTGGTGCTCATGCATATTAGAATAGTAGTAATGCAGCCCAGTAATGAAAATGTATTGGAAAGGTTAAGTATATACCAAGAATTATGGACAAAGATGTTTTCCAGCCTAGTGGAAAACATTATTCTTGCTTCCTTGTTTCAGAGCCCTAACTCTGAAGGATTATGACTTTAGCAATTGCCTCCAAAGCTGTCCCCTGCTTTTTTCAAGAGGATTTATATTCCTTGCAGGCAGCTGTATATCCTTCCATTTCCCACCATCCAGTCAGAGGTGAAGAAGCTGCTATAACTCGGGGGAAAGAGGGGATGGTTTTGTGTGAGGGGCAGGTGCATATGTGTGCATGCACAGCTTTATCTGTGAGTACTGGCACCTGCCACTTGGCTGCAGCCCACAGATTGAGGACCCCTGCTGTAAAGCATTATAGGGAAATATGTAAGTCTAAGTGTGATTGCTACTGTTCTGTTGCTAAGCCATAATTCATTGTATATTAACCACTAACTACAATGGCTGGGAAGTTATACTAAACACAACCCAAATGAGCTATTTTATGTCCTTTTCAGCAGGTGTGTGAAGCTCTTCTCTGTATGAAACAGGGGTAATACCATAGAGCTATCATTTTTCTCCTTCTAAATAGAGATTGTTTTCAGGGTGCTGCTTGTTACAAGGTTCTGCAGAGTCTGGGGAAGATCTGTTCAAGCCAGGAATTATTGTTCCTCCTCCATTGTGGTAACCCAGCTTTCTCTCTCCATATAAGAGCACAGCTGCAGAAGCAGCACTGCTTGCTTTAATGGCAAATTTTAGGTGGATGCTCAGAATGAAAGTTCCAGGCCAAAAGCTCCATCTGTGCTGCGATATATTTATTCTCCAAAAGTCTAGAGGTGCATCTGTGCTGATGTGATTGCTGTTTAGATGCACTGATAAAAAATAAACAAAAATTAAAGAGAGAAGGAGAAGCTGCTGTAAACAAAAGACTAGTTGCTTCTTATCTCAGTTGAAATCACTATGGATCTATTAATTGGGTAGACAGAAGATGCTAGAGGGAATAAAAAAAACTGAAAAAAAGACACAAACTGACATTTTGTTCAATAGTTAGAAAGCCTGCTGAGCACATGCTACTGGAAACTAGCTTATAGGATGAGTAATGAGGCAGAAGGGGTTGAGGAGGGCAGGGGGAGATGCACACAAACCTTGTAGAATAGACTGCGAGTTAACTAGGGATATGAAAAAAACTGAAAAACTAAAATGAGCAAAAGACAGAAAAATACATTCAAAAGGGAAGATAGATTAAAATCATGATTCATATCTTCTAATGGACATTATAGTGATGATGGTGGTACTGTTTAAGACTGTGCTATCTGCCCAGTTTTGTGCATGTGTGTGTGTGTGTGTGTGTGTGTGTGTGTTAAAAGGAAAGATAAGTTGTTACCATGATCCCAGTGAATAATGCAGAACAGAAGCAACTGAATTGCTATTTCTTCTTGGACTTTCAATAATAATAATAATAATAATAATAATAATAATCCCCTGTATTGCCTGGTTCAGATATCATTGTCAGCATTGCATTGATTAACCAAGATTGTTGAATAAACTACTATTAACTGGACCAGCTAAGCCTAAAATATACACACTGTTGTCATGCTAAGCTATAACAAAATAAATTAAATTATCATTTATATCATGTGAAAATTCTCTGAATGAGCCCTTGACCCAATAGCACAATAATTTCTGATGAGGCCTTCCACAGAAGTTCTTTCAAGACTGGCTTCCAGGTTGAGCTCTCCTCGCCAACAGGCTGTAGATCGCAACTGTCTGCGACTACAACTCGTGCTCTTTTGTCGGAGAGCCCCAATCCTTGCGATTAGTGGCTGAAGCTGCCTTGAAGGTGCAGTGGAGTAAGGGGAAGCTGCCAGCTAGTTTGAGGGGAGCCGCATCTCCCCCTCTGAAGATGACTTTTTCCCTCCGCTTTTTCCCTCCGAAGATGACTGAAGCGGTGGTTCAATATGGCCACCCCGAAAAGGAGGACTCAGCTGGACTAAGATTTGTGCTGGAGGGAAGAAAGAAGTAGATAGCATATGAATAGGGACAACTGGGCGAAACAACCAAATAAAAGGTACCCTGGGATTAATGTAATAATGAACTTTTGAAAAAAGAAAAAGAAAGCAGCGGAATTACAAAGGGAAGGAAAAAAATAAGAAAAATAACTTTGACAGCTAAACGGGGCTTCGAACTGGGAAAGGAAGAAGCCGGAACAAGATATTCAATTAAGTTGGACTAAAATAGCTTGACAACAAACAGGCATAAATTAAAGCTGGACTTAAGATTGTCAAAATAAAAAATAAAAATAAGGGGGACAAATATACAAACTGGAGATTTGATTGTATTTGACTATTGAGGCTTGAAAAGCCCTGAATAACAAAATAGAGGAAAAAGGTGAAGATTTTGTATAACAGAGAGTGCCATCTTGTGGACAAAAATTTAAAGTTAAAGAAGAAGGAAAATATCCTGTTTCTTTGTGAACTTGAGTTGATACAATGTTAAATAAATATTGAAACAATAAAGCAAGAATCTCAGAAAGTGAAATTTGAACTAGAATAAAAGAAGAAGTAAGGAAAGATTGACTGCGGGACTAATTGGTGATATTGGTATAGAACCTGGGTTGGATTGTGAATCTGGAAAACCTGAAGAAGAAAAGAAGGAAAATAAAAGTTTTTGTGGATTTCAACAATTACAAGGTGTGCAATGGTGATATCTCTTTGAGAACTAAAAATGGAACTTAAAAATATGAGAGAATTACTACAGGAAAGGGGTGAATCACTTTGCTCTGTATTAGAAGACATGGAAATGGCGATTGAAGAACACGAAGAAAGAACTTTGGAAAGGGAGGAGTCAGTTCAAGGAGAAGCCATCTTAAAGAGACAATTAATACAAAGAACACCACAAGAAAAAGGGAAAAGAAGGGAGGTTTAAAAAATGAGATTTAAGAAGGTAATTAAAAAGGGGAATACCTGTGAAATTAGAAAAGGTAGAAAGGTGCAGCAGAAAAGGGGGGAAGAAGATATAAAGAGAGAGAGGGATGTAAACTGGAAGGAGAAAAGATATGGGAAGATGAAGGGAAGGAGAGAAAATAAGAAACAGGAGCAGAAGATAAAGAAATGTAGGAATTATAAAATGATGAAAGGAAACTGCTTTCATAGAGATAATGGTTAATGAATTAAAAAGGGGGATTCTGCATGGAGATGAGGGGTAATAAGAATATATTTGCAACCATAAAATACTTAGAAAATAGGTTAATATAGAATATTAAAGGAGGGATGGACACTGATATTTCTCATTAGATGAATGTGTATTTTTATTTTTTATCCTTAAAAGGAACGTTAATGTCTATTAAATAAATTGAATCAATTGAAATGAACTGTGAAGATGTTTAAAAATGAGATTTAATATCAGTGACCAGAATTAGTTATTTTTTTTTATTTTGAAATCATAAATAAATCTTATAATTGGGGGAAAATATGTTGCAGAATCTGATTGAAAAGATATACAATGTTATGTAGTTTTCTCTTTTTTTCTTTTTTTCTTTTTTCTTTTCTCTTTAGGGACTATTATTAGTTTAACCACTGAGGTGATACACTCAAATTAGTAAAAGGGAGGGAGGAGCTTATGGTTTTTTTTTCTCTCTTGTGTAAAAGCTTGTATTAATCTAGAACTATGGAAAGAATATGTGATGAAATGGCAAATCTGACAGATAAAAGAAATAGGTAAACGAGAAAAGAGTATTAATAAGTTAAGATAGTTTAAGGAAAAACATTGACAATTTTTTTTATATTAGGCAAACACATTGTTATTTTTATTCTTAAAATAAATATTAATGTTTAAGAATTATTTCTGAAATAATTGAAATGAAATGAGAGGATGTTTAGATTGAGATTAATATTAGAGATCAGGATTAATTTGTTTGTTCTTTTTTTCTGTAAAAGTTGGAATGGAAAAAGTAAAAATGGGATAAGATAGGAAGTTGAATGTAAAAAATGAATATATAACTATTGTCATATTTGCATATAAAAGTGATGACCCAGAAATATGTTGTCTACTGAAAAGAGCCTTTTAATTTTTGCATTGTGAAAAATTGAATAAAACTTGTTTTTTTCAATAGTCTGAAGACTATTTCTGTCAGGTGCAAAGGGTCAGAGTCATATATGAAGCTGTAGCACAGAAGATTTATTCAAGTATATATACAAGAATGTAGTAAATTAATGGTTAGCACTAAATTGACCAAAGGAATTCAAGGGGATTTGGACTTGGATCATTTGTGGCAATATAAGGACCCTAAGCTTACCTTGCCAAACCTATGGTCACAAGCCACAGTCATCCCCATCTTCAAAAAGGGAGACTCCAGCCTAGTTGAAAATTACAGACCAATCTCTTTATGCTGAGTCACCTGTAAAGTCATGGAATCAATTATTAACCAATCCATTATCCTCCACTTAGAGACAAACAACCTACTCTCTAATAAACAATTTGGTTTCAGAAAAAAACTATCCTGTAATCTGCAACTCTTACACTGCAAAAATGTATGGACTACACAGCTCGATCAGGGCAAAACAATAGATGCAATCTACATTGACTTCTGTAAAGCCTTTGATTCAGTGGTACATGACAAACTACTACTAAAACTAAAATCTTATGGTATCTCTGGACACCTGCATAACTGGACAGAAGCATTCCTGTCAAACAGACAACCAATGGTCAAAATTGGGAGCGTCCTATCAAACTCTGTAGCTGTCAACAGTGGTGTCCCCCAAGGCAGTGTTCTAGGTCCTACTTTCTTCATACTCTACATAAATGACCTCTGTGATCATATTAAGAGCAACTGTGTTCTCTTTGCTGATGATGTAAAGCTATTCAACACCACTGACAATACTGCTACCCTTCAAAAAGACCTCGATTATGTATCAGAATGGTCAAACAAATGGCAACTTCAAATCTCAACAAATAAATGCTCTGTCTTACATATTGGCAAAAAAAAAATCAGAAAATAAAATACAAGCTGAATAGTCAAGACCTTGTTAATGATCCAAACTCTGTCAAGGACCTTGGAGTACTCATCTCTAATGATCTAAGTGCTAGAGCCCACTGTAACTACATAGCCAAAAGGCATTAAGAGTTGTTAACCTAATCCTACGTAGCTTTTGCTCTGGTAATATCACACTACTAACTACAGCATATAAAACATTTGCTAGACCAATACTTGAATACAGCTCATCAGTCTGGGACCCACATTACGTATCTGATATTAACACAGTTGAGAAAGTCCAGAAATATTTCACAAGAAGAGTTCTCCACCTCTACTCATTGCAGAATATCTTATGCCACCAGACTTGAAATTCTAGACCTAGAAAACCTAGAACTACGCCTTCAGTCCGATCTAAATATAGTATATAAAATCATACATTGCAATGTCCTACCTGTCAATGAATACTTCAGCTTCAACCATAACAATACAAGAGCACACAATAGATAGAACCTCAAAGTTAACCGCACCAAACTTGATTGCAGGAAATACGACTTCAACAACAGAGTGGTCAATGTCTGGAATACTCTACCTGACTCTGTGATTTCTTCCCCAAACCCCAAAAACTTTAACCTTAGACTGTCTACTATTGACCTCACCCCTTTCCTAAGAGGTCTGTAGGGGGCATGCATAAGCACACCAACATGCCTACCATCCCTGCCCTATTGTTTCTTTTTATTTTTCTTATATGTATCCATTTCATGTATTCATAACTATGTTTATACATATACCTATTATCTTGTAAGTGATTGACAAATCAAATAAATAAATAAATAAATAAAATAAATAAACATGTTTAACCCCAGCTCTGTCTGCTCTTCTCCTGTAATTTCTGAACCATCAACTATCAAAGTCCTTGGGTGGTATGTAGAAAACAATCATATTAAAACCACACCTCCTTCCATAAATGTAAATTGTTTAATTCCAAAACCTAATGTGAAAAAATGTGTTTTTAAAGATTTTATACCAGTGTTTTAACAAACAGGGGAAAAATTGAATGCATGCTCTAAAATAAATTGCACCTGGCCAGTGGTATTAATCTAGGAAACTTGAAAAAGATAATAATTCACACTTACGATGAGCCCAGTTATTTTGATAAAAGCTTGCATTATTATTAATAAACGGGGTGAAGAGGAGAGGGATAGGGAGGACATGACACTATTTCAAAATAGGCACCATATCTGACTGCAGTCAATTATAGGAAGCCATAGTATATCCAATTATAATTATTGAGCTTAGTTGACTGAATGCCCAAATATTGTGGCCAAGTTCCATCTGGTGTGCTGGTCCTCTTTCTGGAGAGTGGAGAAAAAGAGATGACTATAATGATCCACATGTTAATTGCCTCTCATTTAGATGATTCTCACATTGTCCTTTTGTGATGCTGGGCTTAAAAATCTCTAAAAATGACAGCCAGTACAAAAATGCATTGACTGATGTCACAGTCTTTTTTTCAATGGCTTCTGAGTACTTCCTGGGCCCAACTGATGGCATTGTTTCGACCTGCAATACCCTATGCTAGAAGTCCCTGCATATTTTAATGAACATGGTTCTCAGTAGTTCTTGCATGATGGTTAATATTAAGAGTTGTGAGAGTTATCATCTGACCACAAAATATCCTCCCATCATATGTTTGGGAACAATTTCTTCTTTTTTAAAAAAAGTTGGATGGTTTTTATCAACCCCTCCCCCAAACTTTGTAAAGTCAGTTGGGCTGAAAGATAGCGACAGGTCTAAGGTCGTTCAATGACCTTTTATGGCTCAAAGGGCTTTTAAACCTTGATGTCCCTGATCCTAATCCAACATATTAATCATTAATTGTATTGCTGTCCTCTCAAATAATTATTTCAGGTGATAAAGTTACCTTTTTGATATTCTTCTATACAAGAAATGTAAATAATATTCTTATCCATTTAGTTATTAATGTTGTATAGTATTGCATTTTATTGCCATTTAGTGTTTTTATTGATTTCATTTTGTATTCTCTCTCTCACACACACACACACATACACACAAAAAGTGGGAAGAGCGAGAGAGAGCACACTGTTCATTTCTGTGGATGCTCGGTAGGAGAGCAGCACACTTTATAAATTCAGTGAATAAAATACTAACCATATTTTCAACACTTGAAAAACGTTCCATTTCTCTGCCTCTAACAGTGAGCAGATTTTGTTCCTTCTCCTGTAATAGGCAGAATATCGTTTCAAAAGTACATAAAATTATAACTTATTCAAATAAAAAGGAATAATAAAACCATAGGATTACATAGAAAGACTACATCCATATAATGTTAACTAGATATTAAGACATCAAAATGCATCAGATCATTTTTCTCAATTTGCTTTTACATCAACACAACATATTATATTGTATTTTAGCTATGAGATCTGTGTGTGTGTTCTAACTACTCACCAGACTAATTTTAAATATATGCAGATTTTTGCCTACAGAGAAAATATGTGTATATACATTTTTATATTAGCAAATTTGTCTTTGTATAAAGAAGAAGGAAATGAATATGTTAATTGTTTAACAAATTAGCTAATTTAATAAAATCTTAAACCAAGCATATGAACTATTATCTGTCCTGGGTTTTGGCTGGAGAGGGATATTAACAAAAAACTAAAGAAAATAAGGAATGTGATAGTTGCTGTTTTCATGAAACCATTTTTTTTCTTTGCTCTAATGAGCACAAATTATTTGCCCATCTAGGGAAAAAAATCCTTAGAATCATAGACTACTTTTAATTTAGCCAAGTGGGCCTGTTCCAGTTCAGGATATGACAAATCTCCAAGAAATTAGTCTGTGTTAGTCATGGAAAAAGAAACAAATCTGTGGCAAGTTTTACACATCACATTGAGTCATATTAATTTGTTTTGGACTTTAACATACATACTATATATATGTGTGTGTGTGTGTGTGTGTGTGTGTGTAGGTCTTGGTGTATTCGGGTCTTGTCCTGTAAGATTGAGAATACCTTGGCAACATTTCACAATCTCATCCGTCATCTTCAGGCTGGTGTCTTCAGCTTCGTTCTCCTGGGAGAAGTGTGTGACCGTGGCTGTTTCTCCCTTTTAAACTCCAGAGTTGGATGTGTTGTTGCTTTTTGATTGGTTTGTGGAGTTGATGTATGCAGATTGGATGGCTTTTTCCTGAGACCTGTGTGGCTGAGGTGCTGGCTGTGTGTCTCTCAGCCCTTGTGTTGTAACGACCTGGGTAATGGGCTGTGTGATGACCTTCTGAGTTCTATTGTTGTGACGCCCTGGGTGTGGTGCTGTAATCTCCTGGGTCGTTGTCTGTGTTGCAACCTCCTGATGTTTTGTGTTGTGATCTCCTGAGTTCTGTGATGTAGTATCCTGGGTGGAAGGCTGTGATGTGGCATTCTGGGCCTTGGTTTGGCTCGAGTTTGAGGTCTGGCTATGTGTTTATAGCTGTGTCAGTTTGCTTAGTTTGGGGTTTGAGGGGTGTAGCAGCTGGTGTTGCAGCCATGGTCTGGTTTCTGGATGGTGGTTGCCTTTCATCTGTGGCGTGGGCTTGGGTTTGATCTGGTGAAGGAGATTGGTGGTGGCATCCTGTGTTATTTTGGGTCCGTGTTGGTTTTGGCTGGGACTCGTTTGTTGACCAGGGCTAGTTTCCAGATGTCTGGTAGGCGGAAGTATCATCCCCGTTTATTCATGTTATGGGGTGTTTCTCTATTTCGATGGCTTCCCTAATTATTCTTTTGTTGAAGTGTTCAGTATTGGAGATAAGTTTGGATCCCTCAAAATCAATTTCATGTCCTGTGGCTTTAAGGTGCTGGAAAAGGGAGGAAGTTTTTCTTCTTTTCTGACATGTTCTTGTGTTCTGATGCGTGCATTTATTCTCCTGTTGGTTTGTCCAATGTATGTGGCTGGGCAAATTTTGCATGGTATTTTGTAAACTCCTTGGTTTTCTAGCTGGATCTTGTCTTTGGGGTTTCTTAAGATGTTGGCTATTTTTGATCAGTGCCAAAGGCTGTCCTGATATTGTGTTTGTGGAGAATTTTGCTGATTTTATCTGTGGTGCCTTTGATGTAAGGGAGGAGGGCGATGCCATTGTCCTGTTCTGTGTCTTGGTTTTTGGGGGGTCTCCCTTCGATTAGGTTGGTGATTGTGCTTCTTTGGAATCCATTGGACATTAATCGTTAGTGAGGGTGTGTAATTCTGTTCTCAAGTGGTCTTTGTCAGCTAGGCGCTTGGTTCTGGAGATGAGGGTCTTGGCTACGGAGTTGATCTGTGCAGGGTGGTGATGGGATTGTGCATTTAAGTAGCGGTTAGTGTGTGTCTTTTCTGGTAGATGGTGTGTCCTAGGAGCCGTTGGGTTTTTTGTAAATTAGGACGCCCAGGAACGGAAGTTGATTGTTGGTTTCTGTTTCCATGGTAAATTGTATTTTGGGGTGTAGGCTGTTGAGATGTGTGAGGAAGTTGTCCAGTTTTTCTTTCCTGTGGCCAAATTACGAAAGTGTCATCTACATATCTAAGCCAGAGTTTGGGTTTGTATTCGATTTGTCTAGAGCATTGGTTTCAAAATGTTCCATGTATAGGTTAGCGATGACGGGTGAGAGGGGTGATCCCATAGGTGCTCCTTCTATCTGTTTATATCTTTGTCCATTGTGGATGAAGCATGTTGGAAAGGCAATGGTTGGTCAGATCTAGGATGTGCTTAGGGGTTGTATTTGTTTTGGATAGCTGTCAAGGCTTCTTTAATAGGTACTTGAGTGAAGAGGATATGACATCAAGCTCACAAGTAGGTCACTGGGTTGTAGGTTTTGTTTCTTTATTGTTTCTATGAAGTGGAAAGAATTTTGTATGTGTGAGGTGATGGATTCTGTGTAGGGCTGGAGTTGTTTGGCGAGAAATTTGGCAAGGTTCTGTAGAGGTGAGCCTATGGAGCTGACTATGGGTCTGAGTGGTGTTCCTTTGTGTATCTTGGGGAGGCCATAGAGCTTAGGGCATCTAGATGATTTTTCTCTGGGATGATTCTTTGTTGGATCTCTTCACTGATGGGTGAGGCTTTTATTTTGGATTTGGTGGTTTCTCTAGATAGGTGGTGGGTCTGTGTTTAGAGGTTTGTAAGCGGGTCTTGGAGTAGGTTGGATAGTTTGATTGGTAGTCAGATGTGTTCATCACGACTGTGCTGCCTTTGTCTGCTGGGAGGATGATTATGTTGTTGTCTTTCCTCAAGTTGCTGAGTGCTTTTTGTTCTTTGTGTAAGTTGCTTCTGGGTGGACTGCTGGAGCAGAGGACGTTGGTGACTTCAAGTCTGATTTTATTGGCTGTGTCTGGGTTAATTTTGGCTAGGCTAGCTTCAACTCCACATATGATGTTTTCAGTGGGGATGCGTTTGGGGCTTACAGCAAAGTTGAATCCTTTGGAAAGGACATTGGTTTCTGCCATGGTGAGGGTTCTGTCTGATATGATGTGTACTGTTTGTTTCATGCATTGTTGTGTTGGGCTTCTGGCTGCTTTCTAGTCTGTGGAGTTTGTTGGTGTGTGTGTCTGTCTTGTGAAAGGTTTCTGTTTCTGCCTCCAGAGGGCTCCCAGAGGAACTAGTTTGGTCTAGTAGGAATCTTTTCCTGTGAGTTCGTCTATTAGAGCTAATGCAGTCTTTTCAGGATCCTTTCAGTGGCTGAGGTTTTAGTGTGGAATTTGAGTTGGAAGCATGGGGATCCGCTTTTGTCTCGCAATTGCGTAGGAATGTGAGGTCACATAAGATGGAGACTTCGAGCTCATAGATCGGTCAGCTGGAAGGTTTCCTCCCCAGAGGTAGGATATTTGTTTCGAGATTTTCATAGTAAAGGATGTAGGTCTTGTGCCTCGGTCTTGTCCTGTAAGATTGAGAATACTTTGGCAATCAAGCTGACGGTAAATCTCATCCATCTTCAGGCTGGTGTCTTCAGCTTCGCTCTCCTGGGAGAAGTGTGTGATTGTGCTGTTTTCCCTTT